>JASPKZ010000805.1:872500-1315033 GCA_030220185.1 Diploptera punctata
AACTGGGCGTTTTCCCTCTGGCTTTCCTACAAGAAGCTTCCATGCACGTCTTTCATTCCCCATACGCGCAACATGTCCTGCCCATCGCAGTCTACGAGACTTAACTGTTCTTATTATATCTGGCTTCCTATAAAGACCATGTAGTTCATTGTTATGTAGTCTTCTCCATTCACCTGTCTGTTCATCTCTCTTTGGTCCAAAAATTTTCCTAAGAACTTTATTCTCAAATACTCGTAATCTCCTTTCCTCCCTTAAAGTAAGAGTCCATGTTTCGCACCCATATAATATAACTGGTAGAATAATAGTTTTATATATTTTCAGCTTAACGTTTTTTGAAAGGAGTTGGGACATCAAAAGTCTCTGCAATGCATAATAGCATGCATTTCCAGAATTGAGCCTATGTTTAATTTCTTTGTGCATCTCATTCCTATTTGTGATTATTGTTCCTAGGTATTTGAATTCAGCCACTTCCTCAAAATTTCCCTCATTTGTCATTAGCTGTCCATTTCCATTATATACTGAATTTCTACGTGTGACCATATATTTAGTTTTACTGATATTTATTTCCAGTCCTAATTTCTTAGTGTTACTCAATAGTGTGTGCGTGTTGGCCTTTAGTATCTCCTCGCTATCGGCCAGTAGTACTACATCATCAGCATAAACTAACAGCTTATTAATACCATTCAGTTGTAAGCCTTCCTCATTCTCTAAAGATTTAATGGCATGCTCTAGTACAAAATTAAATAGTAGAGGAGATAGTGCATCTCCTTGCTTCAACCCATTCTGGATTTCAAAAGTGTCTGAAAACTGTTTGCCTACACGCACCCTACTCTTTGAGCCATTTAGACACATTCGTATAAGTCTAACTAACTTTTTAGGAATTCCGAACTCCAGCAGGATACTATATAACTTCTCCCTCTTAATTGAATCATATGCTTTTTTGAAGTCTACATATAGTTGATGTACAGTACCATTATATTCCCATTTCTTTTCTAAAATCTGTCTTATACTGAAAATCTGATCTGTTGTAGACCTGTTTCTTCTAAATGCACATTGATGATCTCCTAGAATGTCATCAATATAGGGAGTAAGTCTGCTTACTAATATATTTGTTAGAATTTTGTACGAAGTTGAAAGTAATGAGATGCCCCTGTAGTTGTTGCAATCAGTTTTATCTCCTTTCTTATAAATTGGTACGATAATTGATTCCTTCCATTCATCTGGAAGAGCTTCTTTTTCCCAAATCATACTAAGCAACCAGCGTATCTTGTCCATCAATTTTTCTCCCCCTGATTTTATCAGTTCTGCTGGGATCTCATCTGAACCTGATGCTTTATACATCTTCAATTTTTCAATCGCCATTTCAACCTCTAATGCACTTGGCTCTGCGACTAGCATTTCTGCTGTCTGTAACTTATCCTCCTCAATGTCCTGTTCTGTATGTACATTTAATAGCTGATTAAAGTAACCTTTCCATCTATTTAATATACTCCTAGAATCTGCAATCATATCCCCATTTTCATTCCGAATTATGTTTGTTCTAGCCTGAAACCCTTTCTTCTCTATACTAATTCCCTGATATAATTCTCTAATGTTCCTATTTTTTGCATTCATTTCAAGATCATTAATCTTCTCTCTCAAATATTCCCTCTTTTTACTCTTTAGTAACTTGGTGGTTTCCCGTCTAACACTACCCAATTGCTCTAAATTTACCTCATTTGGCTCGTGTAACCATTTCATTTTTGCTAGCTTTCTTTTCTTTACAATGTCGGCACATTCCTCATCAAACCATTTCTTGTTTTGCCTCTTTTTTAAACAACCAATGCTTTCTGATGCTGACAATTTAATAGTATCTCTTATAGCCTCCCATTCTTTATTTATATCAGTTTCTTCTTCGTTTGCCACATTGTCATCTGAAGATTCCAGTACTTCAAATCTATTAGCAATTTTGATTTGGTATTCTTGTCGCATTTCATCATTTTTCAAGTTTTTTAATTCATATTTTACAGAATCATCTTTAGCGTTTGTTCCTCTCATAAGCGATAGCCGTTGTCTGATTTTCACTCTGACCAGATGATGATCCGAATTGCAGTCTGTCCCTCTAACTGATCTAACATCAATGATGCTACTGTGCCAGCGTTTATCCACTAATACATGATCTATCTGGTTCCAAGTTTCTCCATCTGGGGACGTCCAGGTGTATTTATGAATATCCTTATGCTGAAATGTTGTGCTCTTAACAATGAGATTCTTCGATGTGGCAAATGTGACTAATCTAACCCCATTGTCGTTACTATCTTCATGAAGACTGAATTTGCCTATTGTTGGTTTGAATATATCTTCCCGCCCCACTTTTGCATTAAAATCTCCTAAGACAATTTTCATATGATATCGTGAAAGGCTATCAAATAAGCATTCTAATTCTTCATAGAACTCATCCTTGATCTTGTCATCTTTATCTTCTGTGGGGGCATGTACATTTACAATTATAAAATCATGTCGTTTACCCTTTAGAATTATGTATGATATCCTATCACTAACAAACTTAATATCTCGGATAGCGGATAGGATCCTCCTTCTGACTAAAAAACCCGTTCCAAATGCAGGTCTTTCTGCACCCCCGTAGTATAATGCAAAGCTTCCTGATTCCTGACTACCTTCTCCTGGCCACCTAACTTCCTGTAAAGCGACTATATCCAAGGGCGATTTATCCAATTCCCGCGTTAATATCTCTAGTGCCCCGCTATTGTATAAAGTCCTAACATTCCATGTTCCTAGGAACATGTCCCTGTGTTTGAGCCTTTGGCATGGGTTCCCTGAAGTAGTCCCCGCCCGGAGAACCGAATGGGGGACTATTTGACCTCCGGAAAATTTTACCCCAGATGAACCCATGTCCGCATTTCTTGACTGTTGTATTTTACGGTGAAAGATCGTCAGTCTTTCGCCCAAGGTACTTTTTTCGTCTGGCTTATCACCTTCGACCAGTCCGGCATGGGTAACCCTATCGGCAGCAATGCTACCGCCGGCATAGCTCTCAGGATCATTTAAGCACGCAAGCCACTCCACCACGACAAGGTAAAGATACCATGGAGGGATACTTTGAAGGAAGAAGAAGAAAATTAAAACTGTTGTCTGTTAGACGATTTAGCTCTTCTGGCACTTTCTGAAAATGATTTGCAACGATCAATTTATAATTTACAAAAAATAGGTGCCAAATTTAATATGGAAATATCAATTAACAAAACTAAAGTTATGGCATTTCATGGGAAGGACCCCATACAAAGTAAAATCTGTCTCCAGAATAAAATTTTAGAGAGATCTAATCAATTTAAATATCTTGGATATTATCTCTCTATCTGGGATGAAAAGGATATCCCTGAAAAAATTACTAGTTATAATAAAAGTTTGGGAATTATTAATCAAATTATGAAACCATCCCTTGTAGAAAAAAACACCAGATTACATTTATATAACACTTTAGCTGGACCAGTGTTGACCTATGGTAGTGAAGCATGGACACCAAAAAAACAACATGAAAGCAGAATAATGGCTTGTGAAATGAGATTCATGCGCAGAACAGTGGGTTACACCAGATGGGATCGGAAAAGGAACACCGATATCTTAAAAGAATTGAAGACTACGCCAATTTTGGAATATATTAAACAGTACCAACTAAATTGGAAACACCATCTAGAAAAAATGAGTTAAAATTGGATCCCCAAAGCTGTTTATAATTATATACCAAGGGGACAAGATCACTGGGCCTTCGTATGAAACGCTGGAGGGAAATTTTTCTATAGGATCGTAACAGGCCTTGGCCTAATGCTTCGAAGAAAGAAGAAACTGTTGTCTATTCCACACAGTGCACTACAAGCACAGCACAGGAAGTGTGTCAACACAGGGTTGTTGATCCCTGAAATCATATGAGAAACTGTATTGTGATTGATCTACAGTAAAGCAAGCCCTTCACATGTGTGATTGCCCACATGCTCTCAATCACTTAATAAGATTCATACAAAAGATCACTTTGAAATATTAATTGGTGAATTTGAAAACTCAGGAATTGCAGCCCATAATTTGCTAGCGAATCACATAATTGGAAGAGAAACTAAGCTTTTGAAACATTTAGAGATTCCTATTGTAATTTTATAATTTAGTGAAGCCTTTAGTATTAACAGTTTGAGAAAATATATGCATTCAGAAGAACAAATATAGATCCATGAATTTTTAAGTTCCCAGCGAGCAAAATTTAATCTCCAAGTTCATACCATCAGCATCAGATGGCAGTATGGTAGATGGTGATAACAGCAAAATTTCAACTATCGGAGTTTGACTGATGATGAAGGCAAAAGACCTTTGAAACTGGTATCATGAAAATAAAATTTTAGGAGGTGAGATGTAAAAACATTTTATCCGACTCGATTATGAATTGAAAATTACCTCAGTATTGCTTTCCACTGTAATTTTGATTAAACTTAGTAAGATATCACACCCTTTAGTAGTTTACTTGATTTACAAGTTCTTCAGCTTCCTTTCATTACTTTCCTTTTGTTACTTCTTGCTTTTCTGTAATGTTTTCATGGCCCCATGTTTTCTTGACTCTCTCTATCTTCCTTCTAAGGTGATTCAGAATTCACTGATATTGTTTAATTATATATGATAGATGTGTGTTTGTAGGTACTGCACTAAACCGAAGCAGCTAGTAGTGGAGTGTGGCCTTCCCACTCCTGGAAATTTGGATGAAATTCTGGAAAAGCAGGTGAATGAGGCAATAATATTCTTACATGATCATCGATATGACCCATCAGAAGTTTATGAAGATGATATATTTCAAGAAGAATTAAAGGGTATTCCAGATCCAAAAATTGATCCATACAAAATATTTAACAACTTTTTGGATGTACTTCATACATTAGGTAAGTTTTTTACGAGCCAAATATAATTACTTTACTGAAGGATGTATAAAGTTTAGCCAAAGGTCCTGGGTTCAAGCTCCAGTCTAAGCATATAATTTTTCTCTTCAAATATGATTAATCCATCATTGAGATGTATGAAATGAATAATAAAAACAAAAACATCAAAAGAAACCTTACTGGCTTTATAATGTAATTGTAAAATTCCAAAATAAATGTCTTCTTAATAAAGAAGCTGCCATTTGCAAGATAGAAGCAAAGGTTTCATAGCATTTGCTGCGCAAGAATTAACAGCATATATAAGAGAAAAATTTCCATTTAGATTGGAACTTGCTCAGATAGCTTAGTCGGTAGAGTATTGGCCTAGAAATCCAAAGGTCCTGGGTTCAAGCCCCAGTCTGAGCGTATAATTTTTCTCTTCAAATATGATTTATTCATCGTTGAGATATATGAAATGAATAATAAAAACATTGAAAGAAACCCTATTGGCTTTATACTGTATTTTACGCATGTACAGGCCGCAATTTTTTATCTAAAATATAAGCTTCAAAATTAGGGTGCGGCTTATACATGAAATAACTAGAAAATGTGCTTCATTTTAGAACCAATTTTATCTAATTAATTACAAGACCCCACATACCTTACAAGTACTCCAACAAATGTATCCAATATATGTGTTGTCAGCGCTTATTGTTCATCACTTGATGCATCCATGTCACTTTTTCATCATCACATCCGCTAGAGTCCTCACTGCCTGATGAGGCAGTTCACAATGTGTCGTCTTCTGTCCCGTCCATAGCATAAGAAATAGATATCACTTTAAAACTCTTGGTGGCCATGTCTTGTGGTATTAAGTCTCATGCTGCAACAATCCATTCACAGATTTGAGTGAGGGAAGGTTTCTTCAATCGTCTGCTCAACGTCATTTCCTTGGAAGTGCATCTCCATTCGGCAGTAGAAACATCGCAAATGTGTTTTAAAGGGGCAGTTAATTGAAACGTCAAGTGGTTTGTAACATGCCAGTCATTCCTCACAGGTATCACAAAAATGTCACACTTTTCAACGTTTCATTTTGTTTTTTACACTTTCCATTAAATGACCACTCGGAAACTGTTTATTATCAACATGGATCACCGACGTAAGAGTGCACCTGGCTGCTGAAATCACACTGATTTCAAAACCAATCCATGTACAGTTATTCGGTCATCCACCCTTTCTCTTGCTATTCCTTACCAAAATTCCTGGAGATAGTTTTTCTTTTGGCAAGCTCTTTCTTTTAAAAATAATGAAAGGTGGAAGTTTTTGTCCATCAGCAGTGATGCCAAGCATTAATGTGCACCGTTGCTTTTCTATTCTTGCTGTTCACACTTAGACAGTTTTTTCGCCAGCCTTATGCACAGTCATGTCTCTTGGCATGTCGAAGAAAACAAGCATCTCATCAGCATTCCCTATTGCTCCTAGGCCATAATCATATGTTTTCCTTAAGTTGAGGACATGTTTTTGGAATGCAAGCAGTTTCTCCTGGTACATATCAGGAAGTTTCTGTACTATTGATGTATGTCACCGAATTACAAGGCCCGTGACGTGTCATAAATCGCCTTGCCCAGCCGTAACTTGCCTTAAATTCATTGTACAGGATATCCATATTCTTGGTTACCTTAAGGCCTTCGAACTGCATCATTTTGACGGATACCCTTGTTTTTTGTATGTAATCCAAGAGAACTCTTTCTAAACTATGGATATTTTGCTTTCTTTCCACAGAAAGATTGTCAATGTTGTGATATGTTTTCAACTTTATGTTTTGTTTGGATTCACCGTTGCACATTTTTTTTGTCCACATCAAAATTTCTTCCTGCTGTCCTATTTCCATGTTCTGCTGATAGCACACCACTTGCAGCTTGAATTTGAAGGTATAACTTGCTCTGCACCGACCCATGTTTACACACAGTGAACAGGAATGACAATGAATATCGTACCTGCCAACTGACCACTCCTTTTAACCCTTGTCTTAATAACTGAGCAGCAGCCCGAATGTACCGTTATATAGCCAGGAAGAAAAGCTTTGGAATTTACAACATTGCCAGATTTAAAAGTGATGTAGGCCTACTTCTGTCTCTTGCACTGATTCTCAGCAAAAATATAAGACATATTTTTTTTATATTATTTTTGGTCTGGACATCTTACCTCAATATTAATGTTGATTTGTCTCTTGGACATGTTTAAAAAACAATTCTCTGTTTTATCTTCAGCTTTCCCAGACTGGTTTTATTTATGTTTGCATTATGTTGCACCACCTGGATGTCGATGTCAGCTCCATCCTGTGGTTGGCCAAAGAACCTCCAAACAAGGTCACCCTCCATCGGAATATCAAAATTCATAACTCTGTTTCTGTTCTTCTGAATATAAATTTTTTCCCAAATAGTCAGCTCGTGTGTATTTCTAACTGTTTTAATAATTTAGTGTCTGAATTAATATTATGTTTTTCAGACCAAACATGAGCAGCAACTGCAGCTTTTTTCAATTTCTCCATTTTTAATATGTCTTATGTTTCCTTTGGTTCTAATTTTTAGGGTTTCTTTTTGTTTTTCCTATATATATCTTTTCACACAACCCATGCATTCAATTTGATATATTCCTGACTTTTTTATTTTTATCAGTTTTTTTTTCTTTTTGTTGGTTTTTATTAGTTTAATTTAAACTGTAGTTATTTTTTGGTGCTAATTTAATATTAAACTTCTCACATATATTTTGAAGAAATTTATTATGTACCCAGGGGTGATATGTGAATTTCCTATATTTTTTCATAGGTGGTTCTTCTTTTTCAAGATTACTTCTGTTTATCATTTTTTTGTTTTTTAAACTTTTCTATCCTTTTATGTAACATTTTTTCATCAAACCCATTTGCTCTTGCTACTTTGATGATGTGTTTGTGGCGCATGTTTAAAAATCGTCGGCGTTTAAGGGGAAGTTTACCAAGCTATGAGTTAAACGATTAAATGCTGCTAATTTATGTCCAATTGGATTGAACCCTGTTGATTTTATAAATTTTCCGTATGAGTTTCTTTTCTATGAATCCTGAATTCAATTTTTCTTTTTCTTGGTTTCTGACCAATTTAAGATCCAAAAAAGGTATTTGTTTATTGTCTTCTATTTCTTTGGTGAATTTAATGTTTGTACTCTGTAAATTTAATAGTTTTAGGGAATCTTCTACATGTTTTTCTTTAACAATACAAATTATATCATCAACATATCTACTCCAAAATTTAAACATTGTGGGATGTGCTTTAGTGATTTTACATTCAAAATCGCTCATAAATAAATTTGCCAGGAAGGGTGATAATGGGTTTCCCATTGAGAGCCCTGATTTTTGTCTATAGAAACTCCCATTGAATGTAAAAAACATTTGATCAATGCATAACGCAGTTAATTTCAAATAATCTTCTTTGATCTCTCTGTCTATGTTGTTTTTTCTTAACCAATTGTTCAATATCTCCAAAGTTTTTTGTTTCGGTACATTTGTGAATAGTGAAACTACATCAAACGAAACCAATGATGTAGTTTCACTATTCACAAATGTACCGAAACAAAAAACTTTGGAGATATTGAACAATTGGTTAAGAAAAAACAACATAGACAGAGAGATCAAAGAAGATTATTTGAAATTAACTGCGTTATGCATTGATCAAATGTTTTTTACATTCAATGGGAGTTTCTATAGACAAAAATCAGGGCTCTCAATGGGAAACCCATTATCACCCTTCCTGGCAAATTTATTTATGAGCGATTTTGAATGTAAAATCACTAAAGCACATCCCACAATGTTTAAATTTTGGAGTAGATATGTTGATGATATAATTTGTATTGTTAAAGAAAAACATGTAGAAGATTCCCTAAAACTATTAAATTTACAGAGTACAAACATTAAATTCACCAAAGAAATAGAAGACAATAAACAAATACCTTTTTTGGATCTTAAATTGGTCAGAAACGAAGAAAAAAGAAAAATTGAATCAGGATTCATAGAAAAGAAACTCATACGGAAAATTTTATAAAATCAACAGGGTTCAATCCAATTGGACATAAATTAGCAGCATTTAATAGTTTAACTCATAGATTGGTAAACTTACCCTTAAACGAAGAAGATTTCAAACATGAGAAAAAACACATAATCAAAGTAGCAAGAGAAAATGGGTTTGATGAAAAATGGTACATAAAAGGATAGAAAAGTTTAAAAAACAAAAAATGATAAACAGAAGTAATCTTGAAAAAGAAGAACCACCTATGAAAAAATATAGGAAATTCACATATCACCCCTGGGTACATAATAAATTTCAAAATATATTTGAGAAGTTTAATATTAAATTAGCACCAAAAATAACTACAGTTTAAATAAACTAATAAAAACCAACAAAAATGAAAAAACTGATAAAAATAAAAAGTCAGGAATATATCAAATTGAATGCATGGGTTGTGAAAAGATATATATAGGGAAAACAAAAAGAAACCTAAAAATTAGAACCAAAGAACACATAAGAAATATTAAAAATGGAGAAATTGAAAAATCTGCAGTTGCTGCTCATGTTTGGTCTGAAAAACATAATATTAATTCAGACACTAAATTATTAAAACAGTTAGAAAATACAAACGAGCTGACTATTTGGGAAAAAATTTATATTCAGAAGAACAGAAACAGAGTTATGAATTTTGATATTCCGATGGAGGGTGACCTTGTTTGGAGGTTCTTTGGCCAACCACAGGATGGAGCTGACATCGACATCCAGGTGGTGCAACATAATGCAACATAAATAAAACCAGTCTGGGAAAGCTGAAGATAAAACAGAGAATTGTTTTGAAACATGTCCAAGAACAAATCAACATTAATATTGAGGTAAGATGTCCAGACCAAAAATAATATAATTAAAATAACCTCAAAATATAACTTCCTAAAATTAAATATTATATTTTTTTTCCCTAATTTATTATCACAAAACTTGGGTGCGGCCTATACATGCACTTGGCCTATGCACACGTAAATATGGTAATGTAATGTAAAATTCCCAAATAATTGTCTTCTTAATAAAGAAGCCGCAATTTGCAAGATAGAAGCAAAGGTTTCATAGCATTTGGTGCATGGGAATTAACAGCATATATAAGAAAAAAATTTGCATTTAGATTGGAACTTGCTCAGTCAGTAGAGTATTGGCCTAGAAAGTCAAAGGTCCTGGGTTCAAGCCCCAGTCTGAGCATATAATTTTCTCTTCAAATATGATTTAAAAATTATTTTGATCTTGAACTGTGTGTGTTAATATTTTCTCTATGTTTTGTTGCTTCTCCAGCTTTTTCCTTTTTTCCTCTCCCATCTCTTTGTCATGATGTCATTCCTTTCGTCACTGCTTAGCAAAGGACTGTTGGAGCAAGTAATTTAGCCCAGCACAAACGTTGCAGGTTTAACAGTCTTTATTAACAATAGGAGTTAGATATGCATGACTCATCTCATATTTGTAGCTTTCTTGAAGACTCAGGTTTTAAAGCTTTACTATTTTTGGACCTAAAATTGATCAGATATGTACAATTTGAAATTTACATGAAAGAAACACCACTGATAATTATATTAAAGTGGCAGGTTTCAGCCACTTCATACATAAACAAGCAGTCTTCAATAGTTTAACATACAGACTTGTGAACATCCCCATGAGCAGAGAAAATTTTAATGCAGAGAAAAAACATATAGGGTCGAATGTTTGAACGCATTAGACAGTAAAAGGCGTTCTCTGCTGATAAAGTTTTATTCAAACACATTTTTCTTACTCAGAAATCCATTCACGCGGTAATAATTGTAAAGCTACCTGACAAGGTACCTTAAGATCATAGCTCAAGATATAAACTTATGTGAAAATCCCGAAGGGAACCGATGTAGTTTGAAACTTATCCAAGATGTCGGACCTTGAAGACTTCGATCATGTTTTCGGTATACGCGGAGAAGAGGAATTTGATAGAGTCTACCAAAGAATTCAACTGGAAGAACAGGAGAATCGGCGTAATATTGCGCGTCGCAGATGTGTTTGTATACGGTATTATTTGCGGGATGCAAGCATAAATGCATTCCTCTATAGCAGACGAAAATAACGGAAGTGGTTTTATCGCTGAGAATTCTGGGTAATTCGTTGCCAATATTAAGAAAAAGTCAACATTCATGCATGACCGGTTAAGGCGGCCGTTAATTCGATCTCAGCTCACCAGTGATTGGAAGTAATTTGAGTAGAGAGTAATGTATTTGCATACGACCCATAGAGTATTAAAGATAGCAAAAGAATGGTTTTGAAGAAAAGATGATTCATAAGAAAATTAATAGATTCAAAAAACAAAAATTGATAAATGAAAATACTCCTCAGACAGATAAAGAAATTAGTTTAAAAAAATTCCAAGAAATGTACATACCATCCTTTGGTATGTAATAAGTTTAAAAAAAATTTCAGAAAATTTAACATTAAATTAACACCGAAAAATGATTATAGCCTGAATAGATTAATTAAAATCAACAAAAATGAAAAGATTGATGAAGGCAACAAATCAGGAATTTATTAAATTGATTGCAAAGATTGTGAAAAAATATATGTAGGAAAAATAAAAAAGGAACTTGAACACACTTTAGAATTTACGTAGAATTTTTTATATCACTCACCTCATATTGTTCTTCTTATTTGACTATAAACTAGTTTCGGAACATAGTTTCTGTTCCTTCCTCAGTATCATCATGGCCGTTGTTTTGTCGTCTTGAAGAGCCGTCCTTCGCTCCTTCCATTGGCAACCTCAAAACTAGGTCAATCTCCCTGGGATACCTAAATGAATATACCTCATAGTGTGAATTCCTAAAATAAGTAACACTTTAGAATTGTTAAAAAATGGAAAAATAGAAAAAATCTGCAATAGCTTCACATGCATGGTCAGAAAAACACAGAATCAAAACAAAAGCCAAATTATTGAAACAGATAAATCTAAGGAACTCCACAATATGGGAGAAAATTTGCATCCACAAAAATAGAAAGAAAATAATGAACTCTGGAATTCCCAGAGGGAAAAAAAAAATTGATTTTTATTTGGAAGTTCATCAGTCAGCCAACAGAGGGATTAGAAATCAACCTACAAGATCACCAACTGCCATTTCGATAATTAAAAAGAATTGGAATGATGCTAAAGCATTGAAACCCAGGTCTTCAAGAAAGCTACAAATATGGGGCGAGTCATGCATATCTAACTCCTGTTATTTGAAATAAACCTCATAGTGTCATTTTCATTAAATATTAAAGTCTTTTAAATTACTTATTTTAGGAATTCACACTATGATGTATATTCATTTAGGTATTCATATTTTTCTTCTTTTTTTAAAACTAGTTTTGGAACTTTGCACTTCAGTTCCATCTTCAGTATTTTCATGACGTTGTTCTGTCGACTTCAGTTCCATCTTTAGTATTTTCATGACTGTCAACAGAACAACGATCATGAAAATACTGAAGATGAAACTGAAGTGTAAAGTTTCGAAAAATATGAGGTGAGTTATAAAATTTTATTTGAAAAGATAAATATATGCCTAGACTAGGGTTTGAACCCAGGACCTTTGACTCTCCATGTCAATGCTCTTCCATCTGAGCTACCTATGCATCCAATCTAAACGTGTATTTTTCTCTTATACATAGTTAATTCCCTAACCCCAAATGCTACGAGCTGTTGCTATGATTTTTGCAAATGGCGGCTTCTTTATTAAGAAGACTTTTTATTGGGAATTTAAACATTACTTATAAAGCCAGTAGTGCTTCTTTCAATGTTAATATTATTCGTTTTTAAACATCTTAATGATGGACAAATTATATTTGAAAAGAAAAATATACGCCTAAACTTTACCTAAATTGAATTGTTTATTTCAAAACCAGTTAAACAACAAATTGTTGGTTTTGAGTAAATCAAAGAAAACTCCCTTAGCAACTTCAAATTTATTTTTAGAAAATTCATATTTTTTCCTATGAAAGTTATCCATTTGTGTAACTGTTTGACAAACAAAATACCTTTGTTATCTATATAGACAAATAAAAAAATAATAATAATAAGTTTGCACTTGACTGGTTTCTGGAATAAATAACAATCAATATTGTAAATGTTGTATGAAATATTCTTATTTCATCAGGGACTTCAAAAGTAAAATGAAAAATGAACTTTTTGAGTTTAATATAATTGTTATTGATACATATTTGTCCGGGAATGACTATTCGTCATCATATACTCGCTATACAGCGCATTCTGCTTCCGTTGTAGGCAACTGAAAAATATTCTCATAAAATTCCTCGTATCCAACCAAATATGGTTTTAGAGCTTGTAAATCTTGTATTTTTTCACATTTATTGGGATCTACAACATTCACAAAAAAAAATTAGGGCCTAGTATTACACAGAGTAAAATAAACCATAAACACAAACTGAAAATGTATAGAATAAAAATTCTGCACAAACAATATGTACTTTTGATCATCATAAAATAAAAATTAAACCATATTTTTTTAAATTTTTAAGCACAACAATATTTTATTCATTCTACTATAAAAATATTTAAAAGAATATGATGTTTTGATTAAGTATTTTGTTTTTAACTCATCCTTCCTATCTGTGTAGGTAAGGCAGGAGGAGGATGTGTTTTTAGCAACGTGAATGTTGATAATATATATCCATCTATAAATGGCTTCACAACTACTTTCCCTGGCAAGTTTTTGTTATAACAAAAGTGTTTGTATGTAAATTGAAATCTTATAAGTCTCCCTCTTGTTCTTTGTATAGGCTGTACCAGAGATTTCATCAGAATTTATCATTTTTGTACGACTGAGGCCACTAGTTTTTAAAGATGTAATGTCATGAGTGGTGACAATGTGAATATTGAAACGACCTGTCTGTCTCCCCCAATCACTAAGCGATATTTATAAGATTGATTTATTTTAAAACTGTCTTCTTCGTTTTCCTCGCCAGTTTCTTCTTCTGGAGTTTTCTTTTCAGTTCTATGTTTGACTTCATTCACTTCAATCAATGTTTGAATATATGTGTCCTGACAGTTTTTATTTTCAAAGGAATAAAAGTAATCCCAAGCTTTATCTATTGTTTGACGAATAATTTACTTTGAGCATTTAGCATTACACTTACAGGCTAAACTGTCTAGGCTAGGTTTAGCTTCTTCAGCTACTTGCTTACCAGAGTGTGAAACATAACCTTTTCGTTTAATCCTAGCGTTTCTAACAACATTACGTTTGTAGGTCTCTTTGTTGGCAACTTCATGTTGGAGCATGTTCTTCATCAGAACTACACATGAGTACTATTACAATGTAATCACCACAAAATGTTAACAAATTCAGCATAAACTTTACTAAGAAACAGTTATTAAACTGGACACTGTAAAGTAATACATACCAACAACAATGTTGTCACACACCAAATGACTACTGAAGAATGCAAGTCAGCCAGCTGTGATTCACAAGCACAGTTGCCAAAATCATTGATCCAGCACATCGCCAAAAATCCTGCAGTTTAGGGCAGAAACCAGTCAAGCGCTGTCACTTGACTTCTTTCTGCACTAAACAAGAAATTCCATACTTTGATTCACTATCACATGTGGACAGCATTTGACTTTTTTGTGCATTAAACGATGTATTTACCTTCACAAAACAGTAATCGCCCAATAACTCAATTTTGGATTTTTTGTTGTTTGACTGGTTTTTGAAATAAACGATTCAATTAAAGTCTTTATTAATTTTTTGTTTGAGAAGGTCAGGGAATCATTTTGGTCTGTTCTGTTCTTTTAAACTGTATTTAAACAGAAAAGTACATTATGTTGGAATGATTGACATCATATGCTCTATTAAGTATGATTGTATATTTTATGTATTTATGGTTTATTGATTTTTATGTTTGTTAGACTGTTCAAACTAAATTACTGATTTCATGATTCAAATAGAGTTCTTTTTCTAATTATTTGATGTATATACTTTATTTGGGGCACGCCGTAGTGTAGTTGTTAAGGCACTGCGCTATAAGCCGGGTGGTCGAGGGTTCGAGTCCCGGTGGGGTCAGGATTTTTAAAACTGACCGAAACCTTCTGGTGGCACTATGGCCCTTGGGTCGACTCAGCTTCTAATGGAAATGAGTACCAGAAACTTGTTCTGGGGTAAAGGCGGCCGTCACGCAGGGCTGACAACCCGCTGACATCAAGTGCCAATTGTCAAGAAAAGGTGGGAACCTTAACCTCCTACTACCCCAAGGGCCTCCTGAGGCCTGTAGTGGGATCACTTTACTTTACTTTATATACTCTATTTTGTTATTGTAAATTATTAAATTAATATTAAGAAGCTAAAGCTGTTACTATGATTGAAATAAGTATATTAAAGTACACAACTAAATTATTGTAATCAAATGGTAAAAAGAAAAATGTATGCCTGAACTGGGAATCGAACCCCGAACCTTCAGCTGGTGAAGATTTGGGGTTTGATTCCTGGTTCAGGCAAAAATTTTTCTCTTTACTATTTGATTACAATAATTTTGTTATTGTTAGTTTATTTATTCATAAAAAAATAAGTTAAAATATTAAATTAATATTAAGAAGCTAAAGCTATTACTATGATTGAAATAAGTAAATTAATGTACACAACTAAATTATTGTAATCAAATGGTAAAGAGAAAAATGTATGCCTGAACCGGGAATCGAACCCCAAGTTAGCTCAATGGATAGAGCATCAGCACGGAAAGTTGAAGGTTCGGGGTTCGATTCCCGCTTCAGGCATACATTTTTCTCTTTACCATTTGATTACAATAATTTAGTTGTGTAAGTTAAAATATACCTTCTTAGTTAAAATCTGTCGTCCTCAACTTATAAAGTATGTAATCTTTATGCCTGTAGGCCTTTCAGAACATTCGTTCCATCTTCAGCAGCTCACTCTTCGCTACAATATGCAATATGATGGTTGATGGGCTAAAGCAACCTCTTCCAAATCCTTAATGTTTATTTTTGTGATATTGAAGTATTTTAATTAATTGAATAATGTTGGCATTACAGGTCCATGGTGTGCAGACCGTGCTGCACTAGTACTGTTGGTGCAGTTAGAAAAATTAAAAGTTAAAACTCCATATGAACGTCACTTCTTACTGCTGTGTATGGTATCCTCTGTTATGGTGAAAATTAGGTAATACATTATTTTAGAATCAAATAAAAAATGTATGTTTTATTAAAATTGCACCTCACTTCATATTTATTTTTTTGGCTAAACTTTACAACCTGTGATATGACTTTTTAATTCCTTCATAAACTCCTGACAAATTTTATTCTTATGGTTACATTTTTCAAAATTATTTCCCACCATTTACATTGATTTTTACATTTTTCTAATGATTATTTCAATATATTTTTCTGTGATATTTAAGTACATACGTGGCAGCCATATTGATTTTAATGAATATTCTATGCAAAAACAGTGTTCCAGTGCAGCCAACATAAAGTATATACAAATTAACTGTACACATATACTTCAGAATTTCAGAACTTAGTATTTATTTTTGGGCATTGCATTCTTTTACAGGTTAGAGTGCTTAAATTGCTTTAGGTTAGCTTTTAGGTTGGTCTTTCACAGGTTAGAGTACTTAAATTGCATTAGATTAGTGGTTAGGTTCATTAAATATCTTTTATATATTGGCTGCATCCCTTGATTCCATAGCGTAAACCGCTTTGCATTTGTTGGCACATGCACATGGAACTTGGAAAAATTGTTTGCGTCACATGTTATAAAGTATTTGCTATTTTTCCTTTAAGACTGCTTTTGGAGAAACTAATAATCCTCCATCTTCATTTTGTATCGACTATTGTTTTGTTGTTGGTAATTGAATTTTTCCTCTTCTATCTGTTGGTAGATAGATGAACCTGCACTTCAAATTACGTTCCCTAAGAATTTCAGAATTAATTAATTTATTGCCATAATTCGTATGGAACATGGTTTGATTTTTAGGATGGAAAATCCAAGGGGCAAGTCCTCAGGGAGGGACTTCAACTCATGGGTCCCTAGTCTGAAGATCTTCAGGTTTGTAAAAGAACCTTAGGCCTGAAAAAAGAGGCCTCTAAGCAAAATTTACCAACTTTGTGCTATCCAAGTAATTCCTTAGTTGATTATTAGTTTGTCTCTGTAGGGAAAGAAGTGTAACTAAATCAGATTAAGAATTGCCAAAGGGCAGGGCAGGGCCCGACTTGGGCTGTATGAGCCATAGGATGGATGAGATAGATAGAGAGAGGGGAGTGGGAAAAAGAAACTGTAAGCACAGCAATACTCCTGGCGCGACAGGCCTAGAAGGCCCTTAGTCTACCATCCGGCTACTGGCCTCACATCCACATGTGTCAATCACAGAGGTAGATAATCATCCAGCTAGTGTAGGGGTGACATGTGGTCAGCATGTCAAGTCCCCCAGCCGTTATAGCTGGTTTTCTCGACATGGAGCCACTATTTATTGTAGCTACCCAAATGCCTCACGATGCTGGGTGGGCACCGGTCCCATACTGGCTGAAATACCATGAGAAATTTCTTCCCCCATGGAATAGTATATACATTTTCTATTTGTATCAGCTCATTGGCCAATAAATATGCTACTCATTGTAATTATACCTTATCCGCTCTAAGAATGATCCTAACATAAACAAATGCCAATTGTATCCTTCAGTCATTCACTCCACAATTACTGTCACATTGACAGGAGCACGTGTGAAGTACATAAGACATGTGATCATTGAATGGGGTAGATTACAAGAAAGCTGGTGAGATTTTTCTCTGAATTTGTGAAATACTTTTAAAATAACTGTTTTTTGACCACTAGTCAAAGGTTTGCAAGACTATTGTGTTTTAAAAATTTAGATCGCGACACATCAACAGAAGACATTTTATATTAAATTAATGTTGGGAAGTAAACATTATGAGGTATAATCATTAAAATTCATCGGAGAACATTTTCGATGTTTTTATTATTAATTTCATACATCTCAATGATGGATAAATCATATTTAAAGAGAAAAATTATACGCTCAGACCGGGACTTGAACCCGGGACATTTTGTTTAAACAACTCACCTCATAGGATTCATGCTTCCATGATATGACGATTTCAAACACAGTCGTGTTCATCTTCAGCCATAACTCCAACTGACGAAATTCTTCGACCGTCAACTATTCTATTGTTGCCATATTCAGTGCTGCCATCTATGGTTGAATTTATGAACTTCGAAATAAAAGTAATTTCATTAGGGATATCAAAATTCATTGATCTGTTTTTGTTTTTCTGAATGTATATTTTTTTCCCAAACTGTCAATTCCAAAGGATTCTCTACTTGTTTTAAAAGTTTAGCTTCTCTTCCAATTTTATGATGTTCTAATAAACTATGTGCAGCAATTGCAGATTTTTCAATTTCACAATTTTTAATATTTCTGAAATGTTCATTTGTCCGAAATTTCCAAATTCCCTTTTTGTTTTCCTATATAACTTTATTGCAATCTTCACAACTTATTTGATAAATTCCAGATTTCTTACTGTCTGGAACATTGACTTTTTTATTGGTACTTAGAAGATTACCCAGACTAAATTTATTTATTTATTTATTTATTTATTGACAAATACATTTCTTTGGCACCAATAAATAAATTTAGTCTGGGTAATCTTCTAAGTACCAATAAAAAAGTCAATGTTCCAGACAGTAAGAAATCTGAAATATTATATTTAAATTAATATCGGGAAGTAAACATTATGAGGTTATATCATTAATAGTGAGTGGAGAACATATTTTAATCGACTTACCTCATACATTTTCAAACTTCTTTGATACCGACGATTTCAGACAATATCATGTCCTTTATCAGTCATGGCATCCACTGATGAAATTCCGTGATTGTTGATTTCTTTAGTGACATCACCTCTTGTGCTGCCATCTTTCGTTGGGATTATAAACTTTGTAATTCTGAATTCAGAAGAATAAATATCGATCTATGAATTTCGATATTCCGGTGGATAAAAATTTAATTACAAAGTTTATAATCCCAACGAAAGATGGCAACACAAGAGGTGATGTCACTAAAGAAATCAACAATCACGGAATTTCATCAGTGGACGCCATGACTGATATTGTCTGAAACCATCAGTATCAAAGAAGTTTGAAATTGTATGAGGTGAGTCGATTAAAATATGTTCTCCACTCACTATTAATCTGAAATATTGTTTATTAAAAAACCTCATAGTGTTATTTCCTATCTACATACCTTAAGAAATCTGAAATTTATCAAATAAGTTGTGAAGATTGCAATAAAGTTTATATAGGAAAAACAAACAGGAATTTAGAAATTCGGACAAAAGAACATTTCAGAAATATTAAAAATTGTGAAATTGAAAAATCTGCAATTGCTGCACATAGTTTATTAGAACATCATAAAATTGGAAGAGAAGCTAAACTTTTAAAACAAGTAGAGAAACCTTTGGAATTGACAGTTTGGGAAAAAATATACATTCAGAAAAATAAAAATAGATCAATGAATTTTGATATCCCTAACGAAATTACTTGGATTTCGAAGTTCCTAAATTCAACCACAGATGGCAGCACTGAAGATGGCGACAATAGAATAGTTGATGGTCGAAGAATTTCGTCAGTCGGAGTTATGGCTGTAGATAAACACAACTGTGTTTGAAATCGCGATATCATGGAAGCATGAATCCTATGAGGTGAGTTGTTTAAACAAAATGTTCCTCCGATGAATTTTTAGAAGACATTTTGTGCATCAGAATCGACTGAAACATGACTCATATGCAATCATCCTTATTTATAAAGTATTTAAGTTGTAATTATTGATTAGGTATGTTTTAGAATATTTTCTATGTTTTGAATATTATTATTTTCATTCACGAAAAATAAGTATATTCAGAGGACATATTTTTATATTAATGAAGGGAACTACTTTTTTGCGAACTTATTGCTTCTACATCGTACGTTGGTGTTCATAGCCAATGAAAAGCGAGCAGGTCACATGGTTTTGTTTTGATGAGGATCACTTTAAGAGCGGGTAGCCTGTAGTGTTATGCCTACTAATTTTTGTATTTTATTACAGGGCAATATGTGATGACATATTTCAACATTATGATGAGAAGGAACGCATTTATAAATTTTCTTCGCCAAAAGTACTTCGGCTTTTAGAATATAACGTCAGTTCAAACCTGAGAAACTAACAGAGGAGAAAAAAGATGACGAAACTAATAAAATCTATTTGTAACACTCCAAATGAAAATACAAATGTAGAAATTATATCTGATAACACCAAAGTGCTGTCTGCCAAAGAAAATGAAATTTTAAAGAGTGAAAATGAGAATGAATGTAATTTAAATTTGAGCGTTGTGAATGGTATTGTTGAAAATGGAACAAATGGAGTTGAAGCAGAGCATGGGAAATGTCCAAACAGAAGTAACAGTTGTGAGAATATATACAAGAATGGTATATCATCACAAGTCATTGAAGTCGTGGACTCTAATAAAAATTGTGATTTGTCTGTGATAAGAAATGAATTATGTGACAAAAGCTGTGATAAAATGCAGAATATAAAAGCAGAAAATGGATTTAATAAAGATATTTCAATTAGAACTAATGAAATAAGGAGTATGCCTGTATCTCCTATGAGGGGTCGTACAGATTTTTATCAAAAGAATCGAGGGTCCAGGTTCGCTAGGAGAGGATACCTGCGTGAAGACAATGGGCTGATAAGAGGTGGCAGGAACGATACAGTTGGTCGTCAGTATCGCACTTTTCAACAAGATGACATGGATGCTTTGTGTGGAATTGTTTTTGTTGAACAACGGTTTACGGCCAAAATACTCTATCATTTGTTAAGTGTAAGTACAATCATTTAACTATTTTTTTTTGTCCAATGCCACCATGTTGTCTTTTATGACATTTCTGGCTTTCTCCCCTGGCATTCGCAGAATTGTAATCCATTTCTTAGGTTGGATCATCAGGAAGGTGGTGTTATGTTACCCCAATGATATGATGTGTGATAAAGATGATGAAGCATCAGAGAAGCCCTTAACCTAAATTCCAGACCATCGGCAATCACAGGAAAAAAAAATATTCCTGTGATCTGACTGGAAATCGAACCCGAGATCTCATGAATTATAGTCAGAAACGCTGACCATTAGCTCATGAGGCTGGTCCTTGAACTATATTATAGACCAATGATTGAAAACCATAATTAAGAGAAAATCCAATTAAATTATACATAGAACAGAGAAAAAGCCAATTCCTAGCTAAATATTAGCACAATATACACTATTATTTGAGTCGGCTACAGAGGACTAGTGGTTATTATTAACCATTTTAAGAATTAACACTATGAGGTATTTGAATGCAGGCTTTCACGACCGGTAATCATAATTTTAAGATATCCCAGGCTATGTGGCTTTGATCCATGACTGGTGTTTTTTCCAGACATTTCTCCCTCGATTGCAGAGGGCATCTTCAGTGGCGAATACTTCTAAGCAGTGTTCCCTGGTCGAGGCTCAACTATGAATTCATTCATTCATTACCTAGAAGTATTCGCCACTAAAGATGCTCTCCGCAGTTGAGAGAAAAATGTCTGGAAGAAACACCAGTCATGGACCACGGTCACATAGTTGGAATCTCTTAATACTATGAGGTATTATTTATTTAAATAAAATTTTATCACATTACCTCATATTCTTCTTCTTCTACTCCTTCTTCTCCTTCTTCTTCTTCTCCTCCTCCTCCTTCTTCTCCTCCTTCTCCTTCCTCTTCTCCTTCTTCTTCTTCTCCTCCTTCTTCTTCTCCTTCTTCTCCTCCTGCTTCTCCTCCTCCTTCTTCTTCTTCTTCTTCTTCTTCCACTAGTTCTGGGACCTTCTTTGGTTCCATCCTCAATATTTTCATGACTGTTGTTATGTCATCTTGAAAATACTGAGGATGGAACTGAAGAAGATCCCAAAACTAGTCTAAGAAGAACATGAGATGAGCTGATAAAATTTTACTTAAATATGTTTCTTGCCTCTGGTCCCAAAGGTCATGGTTTCAAACCCGTTTGGGGTCAGTGGATTTTTTATGATGGAAAAATCCAAGGAGTCCTCTGAGAGGGACTTTAGGCCATGACTCCCAAGACTGAAGATTATCAGGCTCGTAAAAGATTCTTAAGCCTGAATAAAAAGGCATCTAAGCAAAATTTACTGACCTCATCATCCTTGTAATACCTTAGTTACCTACTAATGTCTCATTGAGTGAGTATGTTGACCACATACCATTCATGACATCTGTAGGGAAATAAACATTACTAATAATAAGTATGGTCTGTTTAATTCTTACCTCATATTGTTCTTTCTGTTAGACTCTGTAACTACTGAAGATGAGGCAAACATTTCTTGAAACATATGTCTAACAAAAATTATATGAGATAGGAATTAAACAGACCAAACTTATAATTAGGTAAAACCTCATAATATCACTTCCTGTTGTATTTTCAAATAAAACATTACTAAAATTAACATGGTCTAGTAACTCCTAACAAAAGAAGAGGCTAAAGCCCAACATTGGGCTGTTATACCATTGTAGATTGACAGATAGATACACTATTATTAATGCAAAATAATGCCCACTCTTAATATAAACAAATATGGGCTATTGTTAGGGAAATTATGCATTATACATGTAAGAATCCTTATTCTGAAATTTTGCTTAAGAACTTTAAATAATAGTAAATTCCCTTGGTTGCGTTACCAGCGCCACGCAAGGTAGAAGAATGATGGGATTGCCACCTTGAGGCATTTCTTCAAGCTTGCTTGTGTACTACCCCAACAAGTAGGATTGTCCCTTCCAATGTGTGGGGCGGTCAAGAGCACGATGGAAAGATCAGTTTTCTTCATGAGACTGGAACAAACTTTTGCAGTTCAATCCATGAAGACATGTAAGTATGGAACACAGGTTACAAACTATATGGCCTTCTTCTTTTTCTTCTTCCTTCCAAGTATTAGGTCAAGGCCTGTTACGATCGTATAGAAAATTTTCCCTTCAGCGTTTCATAGGACGGCCCAGTGATCTTCGTCCTCTTGGTATATAATTATAAACAGCTTTGGGGATCCGATTTGAACTCATTCTTTCTAGATGGTGTTTCCAATTTAGTCTTTCCTTTCTTCCATTTCTTCTTTCCTTTATTTTCTTTTCTTCTCCAGAAAAGCCTGACCAGAGGCTATAAGATGGCAGCCCCATCACTGGTCTTGCCTTCCTTTGGCCAGCAACCAATCGAAGGGACTATTATTATGCTTTCAAGTCTTATACTATATGGCCACAGGTTAAAAGTATATTGATTACATATGTTCAAGAGTCCAATATGTTTTTGTTGTATTACGACATATAGCAACATCATTTGATGTCCTGTATAGTTCATTTTTTCCCCTTATGTTTTGATACACTTGGGTATGATATATTGGGATTTGGGTAGGTTAGATTAGAATTAGGAAGGATAGCTATACTTAATGTTTGAAGAGAAAAATTCTTATATTTGAAGAGAAAATATATGCTCAGACTGGGGTTTGAACCCAGGACCTTTGGCTTCCTATGCCAATGCTCTACCAACTGAGCTACTTGAGCACTCTAAATCTAAATGCAAATTTTTCTGTTATACATTGTTAATTCCCGAGCATTAAATGCTACGAACCATTTCTCGATCATGCAAATTATGGCTTCTATTTTTCTCTTCAAATATAATTTATCCTTCAGTGAGACGTATTGAATTAATAATAAAAACATTGAAAGAAGCCCTACTGGCTTTATAAAGTAGTGTTTAAATTCCCATTAAAAGTCTTCTTAAAAAAGAAGCCATCATTTACATGATCAAACAATGGTTCATAATATTTGGCACTCGAAAATTAACAATGTATAAGAGAAAAATTTGCATTAAGATTGCAGTGCTCAGGTAGAGCATTAGTATAGAAAGCCAAAGGTCCTGGGTTCAAATCCCAGTCTGAGCGTATATTTTTCTCTTCAAATATAATTTTTCCTTCAATGAGAAGTATTAAATTAATAATAAAAACATAGAAAATAACTAGCTTGAATCCAAGATCTCTCTAGTTGTACGGAATAGCGCATTGATCACTATGCTATCTGAACATCACACTTTGGATTAAAATGTTTCTCTCTCTTATATGTAATTCCTTGTGCTCATGGCAATGTACTAGTACATAGAACTTGGTTTTAAATCCCAGTTTGGGCAAAAATTTGTTTTCTCTTCAAAAATAAATTTGTCATTCATTATAAGTATATAAATTGATATACAACATTGAAATATTAGTATTACAGCTATATTAAAAAAATTACTGTTTTTCATATTTTTTTTCTCACCAAAATACATATTTAACCTAATATGCCTTCTCATATAACACTCCATTCAAACTGACAAAGCTCTGCCGACCAAGAGTCAGCAGGATAACTATAGCATCTCATTTTAGAAGAAATTATATATAGGTTGGAAGCTCACCGACTGAAACTTCCATATATAAAAATGAACATCTGTGAGTCTGTCCTTTATGGAGTCAAAAACTATTGACTGATTTGAATGAGATTTATACCATCATTTAGAGATTTTTTTTGGGACAATTGACATATATAACATATTACCATACATACTATAGTACTGGAGATTTAAAAAAAATCATAGGTGCACTAAAAAAGTTGCTTTTGGACACTTAATTGGCTTACACTGCCTAAATCATAACAAATAGCCAAATTATTGTACACAGAATTGAATGTATTAAAAAAGTCATGACAGCATATGTATATCTTTCACGATAACTCACAAAAACCAATTTTGTCTTTCAAAATTTAATTAAAAGCAAGAATTTAATTACGAAGATTTTGTCAACACACATTGTTAATTCTTATCAAATTAAATATGTTAGTTACTTTGAGCATTAAGTGAAGGACAAATTTGTATACCATATAATTTAATTAACCCTTAATATTTAATTTATTTAGGCATAGTAGTGCATGCCAGGTATTAGCTAGTATTTTATATTGATTTCAAGCTTCATGCGAAGCTTAGGATAGGAAAGACCAATGTCCTACTCAGTCATAATTATTCATGTCTTTTTGCCAGCCCTGTCACCAGAACTTTTTTGTAATTCTTTGATTGAACTCTGAAATACCCCATATATATAATAAAGTATGATATTTATAAAGGAGATAGAAAAAAATGTTTTTTATCCCTCACCTCATAAAGTCAAACTGAGGATGAAGGTGAATGAGCTTTGAAACCGGTATCATGAAAACATGCAACTTTATGAGGTGGGATATAAACACATTTTCTCCATTAAATTCATATAATAAATTTGGGAATTTTTACATTATGAGATTTTCTTAATAAGAATCAAATGAAATGTGAATTCTTCTTACCTCATACAGCTATGTTTTTTAACACACAACTGCAGTATCGGGAAACATATCATTCCCTTCTTCAGTTGTTTTCATGACTGTCAATTTTTCATTATGCTGGTAATTTTCTAAACTGCCATCTGGTGTATTTTTGAAGAACTTTGTAATCAACACTTCAGAAACCTAAAAAATGGTGAAAATGAGAAATCAGCAATAGCAGCACATAGTTTATTAGAGAATTATAGAATTGAAAAAGAAGCAAAACTTTTGAAACATCTATCTAAACCTTTGGAATTAACAGTTTGGGAAAAGATATACATTCAAAAAAACATTACTAAAACCATGAACTTTGAGTTTCCAGACAAATCAAATTTGATTACTAAATTCTTCAAAAGTACACCAGATGGCAGTTTAGAAAATTGCCGGCATGATGAAAAATTGACAGTTGTGAAAATAGCTGAAGATGGGAATGATATGTTTCGCGATACTGCAGTTCTGTGTTAGAAAACATAGATGTATGAAGTAAGAAGAATTCACAATTCATTTGATTCTTACATTTTCTCCAACTCATTTATAAATTGAAAATACCTCATAGTGTTACTTCCCACTTTAATTTTGATTAAAATGTATTATATCTTTGTATAAATTTATAGGATGTGAGAAGATATGATGAAGATTTTGGTTTCTTGATGGCTCAATACACAGTTGATAAAATAGCTGATCCAATGACAGATCCACAGGAAGCTGAAGTAGAACATCGTAAGCAAGAAGAAGTTCTGAAAAGGTGAATATCAACCAATAACCCATCTTCCTCAAATCTATCTCCAGTTCAATCTCCAATTAAAGTTATGTTTTTTGTTGTTGCTAGTGGTTTCCAGGATTGTTGACCCAAGTAATATTTTTCCCTAGCTTTCCAATAAAGTTTGCAGTTTTCTTTTTATTTTCATCTAATTTTCTGCAGCTGAGGTGTTCCTTATAGATGAAAAATCATCTTGGAGTTTCTTCTTATTGGGAAGATTTCGCATTGTAATCCTCCTTGCATTATCCTGTTGCACCACGAGGAGGTGGGATTACTGCACATGTTTAATGTGTGAAATTCTGATCACTTGAAAAAGTAATTTTTCTTTCCTGCAAGAGAAGTTATATTAAACATTTTTATTTATATAAATTTTATATATTTATATAAATATAATTTTTATTTAATATTTGTAGGAAATAACACTATATGGTTTCTTTTAATTATTACAAGTTAGTTATTTTGACTCGCCTCATTTTTTTTATTCTACATACTATAGTTTCATAGCATCTATGTGACGTAGTCATTGCATTCTAACTGTTGTATTTCCGGTTGTCATCCTGTAGGTTGATTTCTGCTCCCTCTGTTGGCTGACTGATGAACTTCCATTTTTTTTCTCCAGGAATTTCAAAATTCATAGTTTTCTCCTTATTCTTGTGGATGTAAATTTTCTTTCAAATTGTGAGTTCCTTAGATTTATCTAACTGTTTCAGTAATTTGGCCCTTGTTTTGATTCTGTGTTTTTCTGATCATGCATATGCAGCTATTGCAGACTTTTCTATTTCTCCATTTTTAACATTTCTAAGGCATTCTTTCAATCATGTATTCAAGTTCCTTTTTGTTTTTCCTATGTATATTTTTTCACAATCTTTACAATCCCTGATTTGTTGCCATCATCAATCTGTTCATTTTTGTTGGTTTTAATTAATTTATGCAAACAGTAATCATCTTTCGACGCTAATTTAATGTTAAATTCGCTGAAATTTTTTTTAAACTTATTAAATACTAAAGGATGGTATGTAAATTTCCAGATTTTTTTTACCAATTCCTTTATCTGTCTGAAGAGTATTTTATTAAATGATAAATAAAAGTACTCTTCAGACAGAAAAATAAATTGGTAAAAAATTCAGGAAATTTACGTACTGTATTTACGCGTGTATAGGCTGCACTTTTTTACTTAAATATAAGCTTCAAAATTAGGGTGTGGCTTATACATGAAATAACTAGAAAACATGCTTCATTTTAGAACAATTTTATCTAATTAATTACAAGACCCACATACCTTACAAATACTCCAACAAGCGAGCAATTTCTCCTGGTATATATCGGGAAGTTTCTGCGCTCTTGATGTATGCCACCCAATTACAAGGTCATGACGTGTCATGAATCGCTTTGCCCAGCCATAACTTGCCTTAAATTCATTGCATGGGATTTCCATATTCTTGGCTATCTTAAGGCCTTCGAACTGCATCATTTCGATGGATACAGAAAATCCGTCTACCCTTGTTTTTCGTATGTAATCCAGGAGAACTCTTTCTAACTAGATATTTTGCTTTCATTCTGCGTAAAGATTATCACTGTTGTGACGTGTTTTCAAATGCATGTTTTGTTTGGATCCACCGTCGCACAATTTTTTTTGTCCACATCAAACTTTCTTCCTGCTGTCCTATTTCTGTGTTCTGTTGCATAGTGCACCAGTTGTAGATTGAATTTGGAGGTATAACTTGCTCTGCGCTTACCCATTGTTTACACAGTGAACAGGAATGACAATGAATACCGTATCTATGAACTCACCATCACTTTTACCCTTGTGCTCTTGTGTTAATGACTGCGCAGCAGCCCGAATGTACAGTTACATAGCCGGGAAGAAAAGCTTTGGAATTTACAACATTGCCAGATTTAAAGTGATGTAGGCCTTCTTCTGTCTTTTTCACTGACTCTTAGCAGAAATATAAGACAAATATATTTTTTTCCCAATTTATTATGGCAAAACTTGGGTGCAGTCTATACACACGTAAATACGGTACATTTTATCAAACACTGCACTCAGTGATTCATCAGCTGCTATCCAAGCCATCTTAGTTTACAACATTCCTTCCAACAGATAATCATTTGATATTTAAACCTAAAATAAAATCACTAAGAGTACTAAAAAAAAGTTAGTCAACTAAATTACTAATAATGTTAATTGGCCTGTACATTTTCTTTTCAAATACATCTGTTAGTTTAGTAGAATAATGTTTTGGGAAAGAGTCCAGGTTTCATTTTTATGTAAATTTGAAGAGAAAAATTTCCACCCAGACCAGGACCCGAACCCGGGACCTTTGGTTTACCATACCAATGCTCTTCCAACTGAGCTACTGGGGCGAGTTCCAATCTAGATGCAAATTTTTCTCTTCAAATTTAATTTATCCTTCAATGAGATGTGTTAAATTAATAATAAAAACATTCATTTTCATGTATTATTTTGTTGTGTTACTGTTTTATATAGCAGAATTTTTTTTTTCTCTGATGGACATTTCTAAATTTTAAAATCAGAAGTATTGCAAAATAAAGATTCTATTAGCCATTCTCCTTTGAATTTCTATTATCTCATGAATATTAATACTTGCACATATTCCTAAGTATATCATCATCATCCTCTTATTGTGTCCTCCTTTCAGAAGGTCAATTCCAAATATGCCTCCAACCATCTCTATCTTCCCATGCTTTGCTTCTTTTTAGTTTTTCCCAGTCGCATCCTCTCTCTTGTAGACTTCTCTTCACTTATATTATTTTTAGACTGATCATCTTACATCAATATTAATTCAAGTTAAAATTGGAAAACACATTATGAGGTTCTTAATTAATAAATTAATGAGTCATTTTAACATCTTACCTCATATTTCATGTTTTATCAAACACGGTAACTATAGTTTTCAAATGATCTTGTCATTCATTTTCAACCGCCATTATGACTACCGGATATTCGTTGGAATCTCCCTCTATAACGTTGCCATCTGGTGTTGATTTGACGAACTTCGAGATATCGTTGCCATCTGGTGTTGATTCGATGAACTTCGAGATGAGGTCACGTTCATCCGGAATGTCGAAATTCATAGATTTAAATTTGTTCTTGTGTATAAATATTTTTCTCCCAAACTGTCAAATCCAAAGGTTTTTCCAAATGTTTTAGAAGTTTAGCTTCTTTTTCAATTCTATGACCTTCCAACAAACTATGTGCTGCAATAGCTGATTTTTCAATTTCCCCATTTTTAATATTTCTAAAGTGTTCCTTTGTGCGAGTGTCCAAATTTCTTTTTGTTTTTCCTATGTATACTTTATTGCAATCTCGACAATCAATTTGATAAATTTCAGATTTTTTACTATCTGGGGTGTTCATTTTCTTATTGGTTATTAATAAGTTACCAAGGCTAAATTTATTTATCGGTGCCAATGTAATATTGAATTTCTTGAAAATTTGTTTGATAAAACATGAAATATGAGGTAAGATGTTAAAATGACTCATTAATTTATTAATCAATATTAATGTTGATTTGTTCTTGGACATGTTTCAAAACAATTCTGTTTTATCGTCAGCTTGTCCAGACTGGTTTGATTTATGTTGCACACCCTGGATGTTGATGTCAGCTCCATCCTGTGGTTGGCTAAAGAACCTCCAAACAAGGTCACGCTCCGTCGGTATTTCAAAATTCATAACTCTGTTTTTGTTCTTCTGAATATAGATTTTTCCCCAAATAGTCAGCTCTTTTGTATTTTTGGGAAAAAATCTATATTCAGAAGAACAAAAACAGAGTTATGAATTTCGAAATACCGACGGAGCATGACCTTGTTTGGAGGTTCTTTAGCCAACCACAAGATGGAGCTGACATTGACATCCAGGGTGTGCAACATAATGCAACATAAATCAAACCAGTCTGGACAAGCTGATGATAAAACAGAATTGTTTTGAAACATGTCCAAGAACAAATCAACATTAATATTGAGGTAAGATGATCAGACTAAAAATAATATAATTAAAATAACCTCAAATATCACTTCCTAAAATTAATTCTCTTCACTTGTTTTAAAACCATTAGGAAGTAACATTATATGGTTTAATTTAATAATTGAGTTTGTATTTTTTAACATTGTTACCTCATAAACAATCATATGAGGTAAGAATGTTAAAAAATACAAACTCAATTATTTCTTCACTTGGTTGATCTATCTTTCTCGTGGTCATTTTCCTTCTATCTTGAGATTTAACAGTCTTTGTGGTAGTTTTTCCTTTTCCATTCTTTTTAAATGTCCAAACTATTTTAGTCTACTTTTTCTATGTTAATTTTTTTTACACTTAACGTCTCCCTGATTTTGTCATTCCTTATTCTGCCCACCTCCCACGACGTGGACACAGGGTCAGACTTTAGGAGACTCCCAAGTATATAAAATGTACAGATCCAATTTATTCACCTTCAATGGTAATTTGTTGTAGAGTAATAAATGAGTTGATTGTGTTAGAATTATGTATTTTTTTCTTCTTCTCTGGAGTCCTTTATCCTTTGCTTGAGTACTGAGTTCGGTGAGTTTTTAAAGCACTCTTTAATATTTTGGTTAATGTATTAATATTTACTGCTTACCCTAATATTTGAATTTATTTATACGGTAAGTAATAGTCTTCAAATAACATTGTGATATGGTAGATAACTGAATTATAATTATTAAACCTCAAATTCAAGCCTAACCAAATCAATAAAGAGTAATAAATTGTGAATATTTAATTTTAGGAAGTTATATTTTGAGGTTATTTTAATTATATTATTTTTGGTCTGGACATCTTACCTCAATATTAATGTTGATTTGTTCTTGGACATGTTTCAAAACAATTCTGTTTTATCTTCAGCTTTCCCAGACTGGTTTTATTTATGTTGCATTATGTTGCACCACCTGGATGTCGATATCAGCTCCATCCTGTGGTTGGCCAAAGAACCTCCAAACAAGGTCACCCTCCATCGGAATATCAAAATTCATAACTCTGTTTCTGTTCTTCTGAATATAAATTTTTTCCCAAATAGTCAGCTCTTTTGTATTTTCTAACTGTTTTAATAATTTAGTGTCTGAATTTATATTATGTTTTTCAGACCAAACATGAGCAGCAACTGCAGATTTTTCAATTCTCCATTTTAATATTTCTTATGTGTTCTTTGGTTCTAATTTTTAGGTTTCTTTTTGTTTTCCCTATATATATCTTTTCACAACCCATGCATTCAATTTGATATATTCCTGACTTTTTATTTTTATCAGTTTTTTCATTTTTTTGGTTTTTATTAGTTTATTTAAACTGTAGTTATTTTTTGGTGCTAATTTAATATTAAACTTCTCAAATATATTTTGAAATTTATTATGTACCCAGGGGTGATATGTGAATTTCCTATATTTTTTCATAGGTGGTTCTTCTTTTTCAAGATTACTTCTGTTTATCATTTTTTGTTTTTTATACTTTTCTATCCTTTTATGTACCATTTTTTCATCAAACCCATTTTCTCTTGCTACTTTGATTATGTGTTTTTTCTCATGTTTGAAATCTTCTTCGTTTAAGGGTAAGTTTACCAATCTATGAGTTAAACTATTAAATGCTGCTAATTTATGTCCAATTGGATTGAACCCTGTTGATTTTATAAAATTTTCCGTATGAGTTTCTTTCCTATGAATCCTGAATTCAATTTTTCTTTTTTCTTCGTTTCTGACCATTTAAGATCCAAAAAAGGTATTTGTTTATTGTCTTCTATTTCTTTGGTGAATTTAATGTTTGTACTCTGTAAATTTAATAGTTTTAGGGAATCTTCTACATGTTTTTTCTTTAAACGATACAAATTATATCATCAACATATCTACTCCAAAATTTAAACATTGTGGGATGTGCTTTAGTGATTTTACATTCAAAATCGCTCATAAATAAATTTGCCAGGAAAGGTGATAATGGGTTTCCCATTGAGAGCCCTGATTTTTGTCTATAGAAACTCCCATTGAATGTAAAAAACATTTGATCAATGCATAACTCAGTTTAATTTCAAATAATCTTCTTTAATCTCTCTGTCTATGTTGTTTTTTTCTTAACCAATTGTTCAATATCTCCAAAGTTTTTGTTTCGGTACATTTGTGAATAGTGAAACTACATCAAACGAAACCAACCTATCTGTGTGGTTCAATTTCCACCTTTTCTAATTTCTTAACTAATTCCAATGAATTTTCAATCTGCAGACTTTCAAAATTATTAATTCTTTTAAATTGATTATTCAGCCATTTCGAAATTTTGTAGGTTGGTGATCCAATATTGTTAATTATTGGCCTCAATAGAAGACAATAAACAAATACCTTTTTTGGATCTTAAATTGGTCAGAAACGAAGAAAAGAAAAGAAAATTGAATTCAGGATTCATAGGAAAGAAACTCATACGGAAAATTTTATAAAATCAACAGGGTTCAATCCAATTGGACATAAATTAGCAGCATTTAATAGTTTAACTCATAGATTGGTAAACTTACCCTTAAACGAAGAAGATTTCAAACATGAGAAAAAACACATAATCAAAGTAGCAAGAGAAAATGGGTTTGATGAAAAAATGGTACATAAAAAGATAGAAAAGTATAAAAAACAAAAAATGATAAACAGAAGTAATCTTGAAAAAGAAGAACCACCTATGAAAAAATATAGGAAATTCACATATCACCCCTGGGTACATAATAAATTTCAAAATATATTTGAGAAGTTTAATATTAAATTAGCACCAAAAAATAACTACAGTTTAAATAAACTAATAAAAACCAACAAAATGAAAAAACTGATAAAAATAAAAAGTCAGGAATATATCAAATTGAATGCATGGGTTGTGAAAAGATATATATAGGGAAAACAAAAAGAAACCTAAAAATTAGAACCAAAGAACACATAAGAAATATTAAAAATGGAGAAATTGAAAAATCTGCAGTTGCTGCTCATGTTTGGTCTGAAAAACATAATATAAATTCAGACACTAAATTATTAAAACAGTTAGAAAATACAAAAGAGCTGACTATTTGGGAAAAAATTTATATTCAGAAGAACAGAAACAGAGTTATGAATTTTGATATTCCGATGGAGGGTGACCTTGTTTGGAGGTTCTTTGGCCAGCCACAGGATGGAGCTGATATCGACATGCAGGTGGTGCAACATAATGCAACATAAATAAAACCAGTCTGGGAAAGCTGAAGATAAAACAGAATTGTTTTGAAACATGTCCAAGAACAAATCAACATTAATATTGAGGTAAGATGTCCAGACCAAAAATAATATAATTTAAATAAATTGTGAAGTTTGAAGTTTCAAAAAAATAGTAATATGACCAACATAGCACTTGTTAAAAAATAAATAGTGAGTCGTGAAGAATCTCAACTCATAAACTCCATGTTCTTCAAGCACAGATTTTGTGAAGTGAGATTCTTCATGATTCACTATCTATTTATTAACTTGAATGCCTCATAATGTTCTTCTTCTTCACTTCATGGCCTAGGCAAATTGCCTGTTCTGCCTCACAGTTGTTCTGTCCATCTTTTCACTGGCTTTCCTACATTCCTTGAACCTCTTGGTTTGTAGTTAAATGCTGCTTTTGGTAATATTGTTACATTCATTCTTTCTACATGTCTAAACCATTTAGCCTCATAATGTTATTTCCCATAATTAATTTTTAAAATATCACTTATTTTCTATTTTTTAAGGTTTCGTATGAGAGAATGCAATCTACTGGTTGGAACTTCAGTTCTTGAAGAAGGAATTGATGTTCCTAAATGCAATCTTGTCATACATTTTAATGTTCCAAAAGTTTACCGATCATATGTACAGTCAAAGGGCCGAGCTCGTGCCCAAGATGCATATTACATATTGATGATAGAAGAAGACCAAACAAATGATTTTATAATGGAACTGGCACAATATTTTGAAATTGAACAGGTAGGTATACCAACATTGAAAAATAAATATTTACTAGTTGAATACAATTTACGTTATACCAGTGTGAATTATGTGTATAAATTTGAGTCAATTTCTCAAAATTCATAGGAAGTAATACTTCATATAATGTCATGTCCATTCTGGAGGAAAAATTTTGTATGAAAGTCTTCTCTTCTCTTCGTTATTTCCATCTATTCAATTCCTGTTTCTTGACATTTTTCTTAATTTTCCCATCTATATACCAGCCAACTTCTTGGTGTGTTCCCTTCTGATCTCAATGCATATACTTCTCTTGTTATCCTTAAAGTATTTTCATTCTTTCAATGTGGCCATACCTTGTTATCCTACTCTCTTCCATTTCATCTTGTATTTATTCAACTTTAGAATTTATCTTACTTTAGTGTTTTGTATTCTAGCTCATCTGGATTTTCCAAGCATGCTTCTTCATACATAAATTAATGAGTCATTTTTACATCTTACCTCATATTTCATGTCTCAGTCATAATGTCGGTTGAAAATGAGAGAGATGATTCTCTTGAAAACTAGTTCCCTGTGTTTAAAGAAACATGAAATCTGAGGTAAGATGTAAAATGACTCGTTAATTTACGAATTAAGAACCTCATAATGTTATTTCCCATATTTAACTATGAATGCTTCTTCATATCTATTCCTTAAATTGTACTCGGAACCTTGTTTGTTACTGTCCCTGTTCAGGTCCATAAATTAATATAGGTTTATAATTTTTTCATTAATAAATTACAATAGGAAGTAACATTATGAGGTTCTATGATTTTATTATTCATTTCATACATATCAGTGATGGATAAATCATATTTGAAGAGAAAAATTATTCATCATTGAGATGTATGATATGAATAATAAAAACATTGAAAGAAGCCATACTGGCATTATAATGTAATATAAAAATTCCCAAATAAATGTCTTCTTAATAAAGAAGCCGCCATTTGCAAAGGTTTCATAACATTTGATGCACGGGAATTAAACAACGTATATAAGAGAAAAATTTGCATTTAGAAGTCTGGTCAAGCTGACTATGGTAATGACAACATATCGAAATGTAAGGTATTTATGAGGTAAGATGACCAGATTCACCTTATTTATTTAGGATGTTATATATATATATTTTTACAATTCATTGTGATTCCTTGATTCCACAACATGCTTTTGATTTAATATTTAAAGGAAGTGACACTATGAGGTTTATTTTAATTATAATGTGTTAGACTATTCGTGACTCATCTCATATTTGTAGATTTGTTGCAGACCATGGTTTTTAATTAAATGGTAACACTACTTTATCATCCTTCTTATTTCTTTTTGAACTTTGCCTTCTTTATTAATATCACTTCCTACAAATTACACTTTCAAACAAATTATTTGACTTGTTTAAGATAGTATACTCAGAATTTTTATATTTTGGTTTCTGTTGATTTTTCTCTTGTTACTTTCATACTATTATCCTTTTTAAAGATTTTTAATCCATATTCTTTTAAGGCATCAATCCATTTTGAGAATCTTTTTATTTTATTCAATGCCCCACATTTCTGGTGTTTTCTCATGACATTGGCTTAATTGTAACCCACTTCTGAAGCCTTTAAGGCAGAGTTACATTTTACCCCGATGATATAATGATAATGATGAGCCAGGAGACTTCTTAACCTAAATTCCAGGCCATGGGCAATCACAGGAATAATTCCCTTTTAAGGAAAAATTCTTAAGGTTTGTCCAGGAACTGAACCTGGGACTTCATGAACAATAATCAGAAACGTTAACACTAGCCCATGATCCATTTTGAGAATCTTGTTTCTATCAATTTTTCACTGGTGTCTCAACACTGTGAGGTAAATTTATCAAAAGATTGAGTCGGTAATTCTTCATTCAAGCTACATGGCCTGTCCATCTCAAACTTCTAGATTTAATAATCCTGACAATATTGTGACTAATATATGCTGTAAAGTTTATCATTCTATGATTGTGTTTAGATGTTATTGAGAAAATGCGCGAACCGGGAGCCATCAGAAGAGGAGGAATGTGAAGCAGACAAGTACACTGATCTAGTTGAAGCTTATCGTCCTACAGATAGTGTAGATAGCCCATCTGTCAACATGGCAACTGCAGTAGCTCTCGTTAACAGGTATAGTGTATTGAAAACTTATTTTATTCATTAATCACATGTTATAAAATTTTTTAAAATCCTTGACTTCTTCCTTCTTAACTCTCATATTGTGGATGAGAACACAGTTGTTGTTGGTGTAAGAATCCATCAGATCTAGCTGGGTGATTCATTGAGATATGCCAGTCTTTCCTTCATTTGCCTTTTGGGAAGCAGTAGATTGAGTGTTATGGCATTGTCCAGATCAGTTCCCTCGAGCCTTCAATTTATTATGAGGAATTATGAGATCTCTTCCCTTTTTTGTAAAAGTATTCCCATTTTCCCTTGTTGATTACACTTAGTTCTCATATTTTATAACTGGTGCGCTACCAAAGCTAGACTTTTCATCAAATTAACACTAGATGTTATTTATTTGACTTTCACAGGGAAAGAACACTATGAGATTTAATTTAAGAATTAAATTAATGTTTTTATTACCTCACCTCATATCCTTTTTCTTCTATACTGCAGTTTCGGAGCTTATCTCCATCATTAGTAGTCTCTGGTCGACGGTGTTATGTCATTTCTTGGCAGTTTTCTTCTTTGAGGTAATAAAAACATTAATTTAATTCTTACTAGATGTCATTTTTAGAAGATGGTGAATGCAAAAATTCAACAGTCGGAAATATGGCTGAAAATAGGAACAACTTTTCCTGAAACCACGGTTCTTTGCTGTGAAGAACAGAATGTATGAGGTGAAATAATTTGCGACTCATTTTAATTTTAGTAGATTTTTCCGGTTTGGTCGTCTGGTTCATTGGAAACTAAGCCCTCCCCACCATGTGAAGGTGACATTCTTTTCCATAGCTTTTTTTTTAAGTGTACTTTCATTGATTAATTTTTGTCTTTTGAACTTATCTGTTTTACTGTGTATCATGTTTTCTTCAAACCCATTCTCTATTACTATGTTTATTATGTATTATTTTTATTTTTATAATTCTCTCCAGAGGTATGTTTACTAATTTATATGTTAGACTATGAATACTCCCACTTTGTGTGCAATGTGATTAAATCCTGAAGCTTTAATATAAAGATTCTTTGAGATTTCATAACTTAGGTATTGAAGCAGTTTTAAATGCAACATTACACAATATTTGTTTCAAATTAATATTTAATTTTAGGAAGTGATATTTTGAGGTTATTTTAATTATTTTCAGTCTGATCATCTTACCTCAATATTAATATTGAGGTAAGATGATCAGACTGAAAATAATTTAATTTGTTTCAAAGTCCTAAGTACGCATTAAAAAATTTAGAGGCGATCCCATTTTTCAGAATGACAATTAATTTGTATCTTCAAAAATGAATCTGTCCTCTAGTGTGAGTGATAAATTTAAATAAAAACATTACAAATAAGTTATTATGAAAATACATTAGGAAGTAACATTATGAAGTTCTATTTAATAAATAAGTTGGGCCTGCATTCATCTAACCTCATATTTCTTTGTTCCTTGTAAGACATTTATCAAAGCATCTTTGCTCCTTCTTCAATCTGCATCAACTGAAGAAGGAACAAAGATGCTTTGAAACAAGAAAAACAACAAAATATGAGGTAAGATAAATGCAGACCCAACTTATTTATTATTGCAAATAAGCTTTACTAGTTACAATAGTAGTGTTAAAATACCATTAAAGCCTTATTGAATAGAAGCAGTCAGATAGCATTGTAGAACAAAGGTTCACAACCTTGGGCACTCGTGATTCTATAAGAGAGTAAAATTTCTTAATTATTAAATTAATATTGAGAAGCTAAAGCTATTACTATGATAGAAATAAGTAAATTAATGAACACAATTAAATTATTGTAAATCAATGGTAAAGAGAAAAATTTCTGCCTGAACTGGGAATCGAACCCTGAACCTTTAGCTTTCCGTGCTAATGCTCATACCATTGAGCTAATCCAGGCTTCATTTCCATCCAAGCAGAAATCCTTCCTTTACCTTACTCTACTTGCCCCACATACTTGGATGGGAATGAAGCCTGGATTAGCTCAGTGGTCTGAGCATTAGCACGGAAAGCTAAAGGTTCGGGGTTCGATTCCCGGTTCAGGCAGAAATTTTTCTCTTTACCATTGATTTACAGTAAAATTTCTATTTTAAAGTGTGATATACAAGTGGCATAATGGTCAGTGCAGTAGTACATAGAACTAGAAACCTTGGATTCTAATCCCTGTTTGGGCAAAAAAAAAATTATCTTCAAAAATTGTCCTTCAGTGTGAGTTATAGATTTAAATAAAAACATCATAATATATGACTAATTACCCCTTACATATACCTTTTCAAAAGTTAAATTCATGGGTGAACTATCGAAAACCTTCAAAATAAAAATGGGAGTAAGACAGGGAGATGGGTTCTCACTGTTGTTGTCTAATTGTGTGCTTGAGAAAGTAGTCAGAGAATGCAAGAAAAATATGAAGAGTGGAATAAGATTGGGCTGCAAATGGAAGAACCAGTAAATTGCATTGCTTTTGCAGATGTGGCATTGTTTGCTGAAACAATGGAAGAAGCTAGGAAACAAATCCTTGAACTAGAGAAACAAGCAGATAAAATAGGTCTTCACATTTTCTTCGAAAAAACTAAGATCATGACAAATGCTAAACAAACATAATTACCTCATAGTTCAGGAACAAAAGATTAAAATAGTCAAATAATTAAAATATCTTGGAGAATGGATTAGTTGGAATGCATAGTAATGGTATATAGAAAAAAATAAATTTTAACTGGCTTTCCAACTAACAAAAGATATATACAACAAAAAATCCCTTTCATGGGGATCCATTACAAGACAGTGATGAAGCCAGAAATGCTGTATGCAGCAGAAACGTTAACCATGGATTTCAAAGGCCAAATGGAGAAACTTTAGCTAAAAGAAAGGAACATTTTAAGGAGTATCATATGACAAAAATGTCAAGATAATATACACAAGAATGAAACTCTACAAAAAAATTTAAAAAAACTTTCAGAAACTATGCGAAAAAGGAGAACAAATTTTTACAGTCATCTTTCAGAATGAACTGTAACAGATTAAGATAAATTCAAATGTTTCGTACCTCTCCTCATAATTAATCTCCTAAGTAGATCGCGATTTCAAGACCATTGTGGCCCCATCCTCAGTACCATCTTGACAACTGATGTTATGTCGATCGGAAGAACCACTTCTTCTGCCCTCTGTTGGTGGACCCGATAAACCTCTGGATAAGGTCAGAATTTGCAGGAATTTCAAAGTTCCTAAGTTTTTCTTTGTTTATCTATTTGTTTAATTAGACTGGCTTTTGATTCAATTATATGTTTTTTGGACCAAGCATGAGCAGCTCCTGCTGACTTTTCCACTTCTCCATTTTTGACATTTCTAAGATGAAACATTTTAATTTATCTTAATTAAACCTCATAGTGATTTATTCCTATAAAAGTTCAATGTAACAGATTAACCAAACAAATCTTTCTTTCTGTAACTGCAAAACAGAACACAACTGGTTTAAAGAAACTGAAAAAAGACTTAGTAGAATTGAAGATTATAGAAAAATTTGTTAATCGATCAAACAGCTTAATTAATTATTCAAGATGAAAACATAAGGTTCCAAGATTAATCTACATAAAAATCCAAACCTATTACCTTAGAAGATGAGAGGAAAAGAAGATCAAAAAGAATGAAGAAATATTGAGCACTAAGAAAGGAACACACAGAGAAATGAATGATCCAACGTACCCCAAAGAGAGTGAAACGAAAAAAAAAAAATACTAATTACATTTGAAGGAAAAATATACATCTAAATTGAGATTTTTAACCCAATATCTTCATTCCACTAACACCGTCTAGCAGCTTCTTAAATAAGAAGAATTTACATGGGAATTAACAGTTTTCAGCTAATCATGAAGATATTGGAACCTTATACTTCATTTTTGGAGCTTGATCAGGGATAGTGGGAACTACATAGCCAGTAAAGCTTAGATTTGATGTGTAATATTAAATTTATCACTTCTCACTGAATGACAAATTAAATTTGAAGAGAAAAATATATGCCTAAATCGGGATTTGAACCCAATATCTCTGGTTCTGTACACCAGCACTCTTAACTATTTAAGCTATTAGGTTTATGCAGTCTTCTCATGAACACTTGTTTTTGCTGCTTTCAGATATTGTGCCAAACTGCCGAGTGATACTTTTACACGGCTAACACCAATGTGGAACGTTAAACTGCTGCCAAACAATGAAGAGACATTATTTGTATGCACTGTTCGGTTGCCTATAAATTCTCCAGTTAAACAAGATATTGTGGTATGTTTTTTTTTATATCTATTACTAAATTACATTTTTATGAATTGAAGAGCTCCCTTGAAAAAGTTTGAAACCATCTATTTTATTTCTGGAAAGGTGATTTTAAAGCATTACAATGAATACAATATTCACCTTTTTTTTAATCATTAGGAAGTAACATTATGAGGTTTAATAAGAATCAAATTAATCGTGAATTCTTCTTACCTCATACTTCTATGTTTTTTTTTTAAATACAGCACCGCAGTATCGGTGCTGTGTTTAAAAAACATAGAAGTATGAGGTAAGAAGAATTCACAATTCATTTGATTCTTATTAATTAAACCTCATAATGTTAAAATTCCAAATTTATTATATTAAATTATGAGGTTTATTAATTTGTTAACATGTCTGAAGAAGGTACAGTGTACCGAAAAAGCTGTCACTGAATTATATAATAAATATGAAAATCAAATAAAACTAAGTTTTATTTTTATTTAATTAATAAATATAGATTTTCATCAAGTAAACACCAACTCAATTGATTATTATGAGGTTTAATTTAATAATTGAGTTTGTATTTTTTAAACATTCTTACTTCATATAATTGTTTAGTTGAACATACGTTTATGTTTCAAGGCTGTTGCCCCGTCTTCAGTGTTTCACAAACTTTTGTTTGAGTTTGTGAAACAGTGAAGACGGGGCAACAACCTTGAAACATATGCCCAACTAAACAATCAAATGAGGTAAGAATGTTTAAAAAATACAAACTCAATTACAATTATATTTGAAAAGAAAAATATACGCCTAGACTGGGGTTTGAACCCAGGACCTTTGACTTTCTATGTCAATGCTCTTCCATCAATTACAATATTCACTATTCACTTCAACTTGGAAACTTTCATTTCAGGTACAAAGACCAAAGTTTTAATTTAATCCATTCAGTTCTACTATAGGATTTATTTTAGAAAGAAAAACTATATCCAATTCTGGAAAATGTTAATTTAAAATATAACATTAAAAAAAACTACTATAGGATGTTTTCATTTTCCATATAGGTCATCCAACTTAGCCTCTTCCAGACATTTCTATAACCCCTGGATAAAAGCATGCTTTTAAAAAGAGTTTTTGGCATCCATTAAATTATTTTAAATTAATTCTGCAGTGAATAGACAAACAGATATCAAAGCTGAAAACAGTTTGATCAAAACCGATTAAATTGTAAGGGTTTAACCGCTGTGGTCTCGAGGTAGCATGCTGCTTTGTCACGCAGCGGGTCCGGGTTCGATCCCCGGTCGGGGCAGATTTTCTGGGTGAGGTTATTATCGGGGTTTTTCCTCACCTGTAAGACAAATGTCAGGAAAACTTTAAGGCCCAAACGGTCCCTGAAATCATATGGCCATCATCATCATCCTTATCATTATCATCATCATCCTCCTTCACCGGTGTGAAAAGCAACGGGAAGCTACCACACCTACAATTCCCTAGTAAAGCTACAAGCATAGCATGAAAATGCTATGATTGCAGTGAAGGACCTGCCTTTGGGCTGAATTACTATGAATGAATATTAATTATGTACATTTGTTGTTGAAGGGTTTGCCAATGCCTAGCAGAGTTCTTGCAAGACGTATAGCTGCACTGGAGACATGTAAAGTGCTCCACAAGGCTCAAGAACTGGATGACCACCTGATGCCTGTAGGCAAGGAGAGTTTTCGTGTTCATGAGGAGGAAGATTCAGCTCTTGCTATTGAAGAAATTGAAGAAATGGTTCCAAGAGACTCAACAGAACCTCGTCCAGGCACCACAAAGAGAAGACAGTATTACTATAAGCGAGTTAGTATGAAAAATATAATTGATATTTTTAGGAAGTAACACTGTGAGGTTTTATTTAATAATTATTAATTGAATCAGATTTACACCTCACTTCATATATTTTGTATAAATTCAGGACCAGTTTCGAAAAGTCTTTCTTTCAATGTCAACCAACATCTGACTGTTGGTAATCCTGTAAGCCCATTCTTCTTCCCTCTGATGGTTGACCAAAGAACTTGCAGATCTTATTTTTTGAAGTAATATTTTAAATTTAACACTTTCCAATACTTTGGAGCTTGTAAGTATTTTGAAGTGTCCCCTGAGTACGCTACTAACGTACTGCAGGGTTAGTCCTTTGGAGGGGCTGCCTCCTTAAAGCCTTTGGACTTGCTTCCTTGTGTTTTATCCCCATAAGGAGGGTTGCCTCTTCCGCCTTCTGCCATTGAGGACTTCACTCTTGTTTCCCTGAGCTGGGTCTCTTATTTCATCCCCAGAGATTGGGTTGCCACTTCCGCCATTTTTGCTGTTCCGATATTTCTATCTCTGCCGTGTCTGCCGTTGTGGTCTCCTGTGTTTGCAGCTTCCAGTGCGGAAATATCCTCACAAAAATAAAACACAATGGCCTTCAAGGGTGTTCATCCAGTTCGGACAAAGATAATATTAGAAAATAAACCAATAGAACAAGTACTAACATATAACTTCCTAGGTTGTGAAATATCATACACAGCAGAAACAGATATAAATAACAAAATAAATAAGTTTAATTATATAACAGGTAAATTAATGAGTCATTTTAACATCTTACCTCATATTTCATGTTTTTCAAACACGGTAACTATAGTTTTCAAATGATCTTGTCATTCATTTTCAACCGCCATTATGACTACCGGATATTCGTTGGAATCTCCCTCTATAACGTTGCCATCTGGTGTTGATTTGACGATATCTCGAAGTTTGTCAAATCAACACCAGATGGCAACGTTATAGAGGGAGATTCCAACGAATATCCGGTAGTCATAATGGCGGTTGAAAATGAATGACAAGATCATTTGAAAACTATAGTTACCGTGTTTGAAAAACATGAAATATGAGGTAAGATGTTAAAATGACTCATTAATTTATTAATTAAGAACCTCATAATGTGTTTCCCAATTTTAACTTTGAATATAACAGGTACACTAAAAAGAACTTTGAAAATTAAAGCCAGGAAAGACTCTATAATGAAATTATACAAGACAATGGCAGTGCCTATTATTACTTATGGATCCGAAATGTGGACAGTGACAACACACTATCTGCCAGGATACAAGCTGCTGAAATGAGATTCCTCAGACCAATAGCAGGATATCAAAGAACAGACAAAAAACATAACACAGAAATAAGACAACAACTAAAAATAGAGGAATTAAACTCAACAATAGAGAAATACAGAACAAACTGGAAAGAACACTTGGCAAGGATGACTGAGAATAGAATACCAAAAGCAACATACAACTATTCACCACGAGGAAGAAAAAGTTTGGGAAGACCAAGGAAAAGATGGAAAGAGCAGCAATTTGGAGCTGGAACAGGCTAGTAAATAAGCCTAAACTATGAAGAAAAAGAAGAAGACTTTCCAATACTGGACAATATTATTTTGAAAAGAAAAATTAGCACTTGAACCCTGGACCTCTCGTTCTCATATGAAGAATGAGAGGTACAGGGTTCAAGTCCCAGTTCAAGCGTTAATTTTTCTTTTCAAAATTCCAAATCTAATCCTTTCCCTGAGAATTTCAAAATTCATAATTTTGTTTAATTATATTTGAGTTGTATATTTTGACTCACCTCAAATTTCTAGATTTTTACGCAGACTAGTTTCGTCGCTTCTGTGCGAGATTCTCGATGTTGCCTGGTGGTTGTCCTTCCTGCAAATTATCTTCTGCTCCCTCTGTTGGATGGCTGACCGATGCACTTCCAAATCAATTTTTTTTTTCTCTTTCACCTGGAATTTCAAAATTCTTGGTTTTCTTTTCATTCTTGCAGATAAAACCATAAATTTTGAAATTCCCGGTGAAAAGAAAAAGAAAAAAAATTTGATTTGGAAATTCATTGGTCAGCAACAGAGGGAGCAAAAGTCAACTTGCAGGAAGGACAATCGCAAGGCAACAGTTGTAAAGCATAAAAAAAGCAACAAAACTAGTCTGCATAAAAATCAAGAAATATTAGGTGAGTCAAAATATACAACCCAAATATAATTAAAAATATTAATTTAATTCTTAAATTAAACCTCATAGTGATTTTTTCCCTGTGAAAGTTAAACCTCATAGTGTTATATTATTTTTGGTCTGGACATCTTACCTCAATATTAATGTTGATTTGTTCTTGGACATGTTTCAAAACAATTCTGTTTTATCGTCAGCTTTCCCAGACTGGTTTTATTTATGTTGCACCACCTGGATGTCGATGTCACCTCCATCCTGTGGTTGGCCAAAGAATCTCCAAACAAGGTCACCCTCCATCGGAATATCAAAATTCATAACTCTGTTTCTGTTCTTCTGAATATAAATTTTTTCCCAAATAGTCAGCTCTTTTGTATTTTCTAACTGTTTTAATAATTTAGTATCTGAATTTATATTATGTTTTTCAGACCAAACATGAGCAGCAACTGCAGATTTTTCAATTTCTCCATTTTTAATATTTCTTATGTGTTCTTTGGTTCTAATTTTTAGGTTTCTTTTTGTTTTCCCTATATATATCTTTTCACAACCCATGCATTCAATTTGATATATTCCTGACTTTTTATTTTTATCAGTTTTTTCATTTTTGTTGGTTTTTATTAGTTTATTTAAACTGTAGTTATTTTTTGGTGCTAATTTAATATTAAACTTCTCAAATATATTTTGAAATTTATTATGTACCCAGGGATGATATGTGAATTTCCTATATTTTTTCATAGGTGGTTCTTCTTTTTCAAGATTACTTCTGTTTATCATTTTTGTTTTTTATACTTTTCTATCCTTTTATGTACCATTTTTTCATCAAACCCATTTTCTCTTGCTACTTTGATTATGTGTTTTTTCTCATGTTTGACAATCTTTCCTTCGTTTAAGGGGTGTAAGTTTACCAATCTATGAGTTAAACTATTAAATGCTGCTAATTTATGTCCAATTGGATTGAACCCTGTTGATTTTATAAAATTTTCCGTATGAGTTTCTTTCCTATGAATCCGGAATTCAATTTTTCTTTTTTCTTCGTTTCTGACCAATTTAAGATCCAAAAAAGGTATTTGTTTATTGTCTTCTATTTCTTTGGTGACTTTAATGTTTGTACTCTGTAAATTTAATAGTTTTAGGGAATCTTCTACATGTTTTTCTTTAACAATACAAATTATATCATCAACATATCTACTCCAAAATTTAAACATTGTGGGATGTGCTTTAGTGATTTTACATTCAAAATCGCTCATAAATAAATTTGCCAGGAAAGGTGATAATGGGATAATGGATAATTGAGAGCCCTGATTTTTGTCTATAGAAACTCCCATTGAATGTAAAAAACATTTGGTCAATGCATAACTCAGTTAATTTCAAATATAACTTCCTAAAATTAAATACCTCATAGTGTTATTTCCTACATATATTTAATTCATAATTTTGTCCTTGTATTTCTGGATGTGACTGCCTCGTATGCAGCAGGCCCAGGTTCAAACCCAGTTAGGACAAGTTCCCTGGGTAATGGTTGAGTTAAGGTCCAAACATCATCTGCTCATTCTTTATCATCATCATATTTGCCATGTTTATTATGAATTTGCATGTGTGAATGGTGTGTTTCATCATAAAGTGGATTGTCTCGGAGGAGCCCCTCCATGTCCTTGTATATTCGAAAAAGTATGTGTGTGATCCATAGTTAAAATCCCTCTCCAGACAGGCCATGTCATTGTAAGGCCTGTGTGGGGTGTGGCATGTAAAAGTATCTATAAGGTGAAAGGTTAAACTGCATTCATCATCATCTTGTCATGTCCTCCTTTCAGGTGCCTCCAACCATCTCTATCTTCTCATGCTTCGTTGCTTCTTTTTAGTTCTTCCCAGTTGTATCCTCTCTCTTGTGGACTTTTCTTCAACTGGTTAATCCATCTTTCTCGTGGTAGACTGCATTAATGGAATGAAATGGAATTTCTTCTCCCAGACTACGGGTTCTTTGGATTTATCTGTTTAATTAATTTTGCCTTTAATTCAATTCTGTGTCTTTTTGACCAAATGTGAGCAGCTACTATAGATTTTTCTACTTCCCCATCTTTTACATTTCTACGGTGTTTCTTCATTTTAATATTAAAGTTTCTTTTTATATGGGAAAGGCCCTGTAGTGGGTTCACTTTACCTTTTATATAGGCAACTAACTTATTCAGTAAAAAAAACATAACTTTATATTATGTAGAATTTGAAATTCATTGGAGAACATTTTTTGACAACTCACCTCATAGATTTCATGTTTTTCACGATATTGCAGTTTCAAATGTAATCGCATTCATCTTCAGCCACAATTCCAACTGATGAAATTTTTTCGGCTGTCAACTCTTCTATTGTCACTATCTTCTGCACTGCCATCTATAGTTGAATTTATGATTTTTTTATTTCAAAGTTCATAAATTCAACCATAGATGGCAGTGCTGAAGATGGTGACAATAAAAGAATTGACGGCCAAAGAATTTCATCAGTTGTGGCTGAAGATGAACATGATTACGTTCGAAACCGCAGTATCATGAAATCTATGAGGTGTGTTCTCCAATGAATTTCAATGATTGTACCTCATAATATTTACTTCCCAACATTAATTTAATATTATATATTAAGTTATGTAGGTAGGAAATAACACTATGAAGTTTATTTTAATATTGTTTAGTTGTTTCTTGACTCACCTCATACTTCTTAACTTCCAAGCAGACTTGAGTTTCTTCACTTCATTTGTGACATTCTCAATGCTGTATTACATTCACAACTGATGTCCAATGGCCTACAGGAGAAAGTGTCGTTTGACATCAGTTGTGAACGTAATACAGCATTGAGAATGTCACAAATGAAGTGAAGAAACTCGAGTCTGCTTGGAAGTTAAGAAGTATGAGGTGAGTCAAGAAACAACTAAACAATATTAATATTATATTTGAAGAGAAAAATTTTCGCCTAGACCGGGACTCGAACCCGGGACCCTTGGCTTTCCGGGCCAAGTGCTCTACCAACTGAGCTACCGAGGCGAGTTACGATCTAGACCCAAATTTTTCTCTTATGTATGTTGTAATTCCCTTGCGCCAAATGCTTGAAACCATAGCTTCTATCTTTGCAAATGGCGGCTTCTTAGTTAAGAAGACATTTATTGGGAATTTAACACTACTTTATAGCCAGTAGGGCTTCTATTGACGATTTTATTATTAATTTAACACTTCTCATAGAAGGATAAATTATATTTGAAGAGAAAAATTTTCGCCTAGAGCAGGACTCGAACCCGGGACCCTTCAAATATAATTTATTCTTCTATGAGAAGTGTTAAATTAATAATAAAATCGTCAATAGAAGCCCTACTGGCTATAAAGTAGTGTTAAATTCCCAATAAATGTCTTCTTAACTAAGAAGCCGCCATTTGCAAAGATAGAAGCTATTGTTTCAAGCATTTGGCGCAAGGGAATTACAACGTACATAAGAGAAAAATTTGCGTCTAGATCGTAACTCGCCTTGGTAGCTCAGTTGGTAGAGCACTTGGCCCGGAAAGCCAAGGGTCCCGGGTTCGAGTCCCGGTCTAGGCGAAAATTTTTCTCTTCAAATATAATTTATCCTTCTATGAGAAGTGTTAAATTAATAATAAAATCGTCAATAGAAGCCCTACTGGCTATAAAGTAGTGTTAAATTCCCAATAAATGTCTTCTTAACTAAGAAGCCGCCATTTGCAAAGATAGAAGCTATGGTTTCAAGCATTTGGCGCGAGGGAATTACAACGTACATAAGAGAAAAATTTGCATCTAGATCGTAACTCGCCTCGGTACCTCAGTTGGTAGAGCACTTGGCCCGGAAAGCCAAGGGTCCCGGGTTCGAGTCCCGGTCTAGGTGAAAATTTTTCTCTTCAAATATAATTTATCCTTCTATGAGAAGTGTTAAATTAATAATAAAATCGTCAATATTAATATTATATATAATTATTTGTTATAATTTTTTTCTCTTCAATCTACAGTTTTCTTACCAGTTTTTCATATTTTTTTTTGTGAATTTTAGCTACAATTCATTTGGAAATAAAATTACAGTCTGTTCAGAAATTTTTAGTTGACGATACCTTCAGAAAATAAGTATAATATTTATTTTGTGATTTGACAAATTTTTTGTCATTTACAAAATCTCTTCCTTGTGTAATATATGTATTAAATTATGTTAATAGTTATTAATATTCCTGAATCTTCCAACTCTGTGTTGTAAAGGTAATAAGTGATTCTATTACAGACCTTAGGAGGTCCTTGGGGTAGTAGGGAATTAAGGCTCCCATCTTTGCAGACAGTCGGCCCCTGCATGATGGCTGCCTTTATTCTCACTCCATGCATTTAAACAACAGGCTGAGTTGACCCCAAGGAAAATCTACTGCCTGATTTTAGATCAGTTTAAAATTTCTGACCCCAATGGGAATAGAACCCTAAATTTTCCAAATTATAGTGTATTGATGTTTTTATTATTAATTTCATACATCTCAATGATGGATAAATCATATTTAAAGAGAAAAATTATATGCTCAGACCGGGACTTGAACCCGGGACCCTTGGTTTTCTAGTCCAAGTGCTCTACCATTTGAGCTACCTGAGCAAGTACCGATCTAAACGCAAATCTTTCTCTATATACGTTGATTTGCGTTTAGATCGGTACTTGCTCAGGTAGCTCAAATGGTAGAGCACTTGGACTAGAAAACCAAGGGTCCCGGGTTCAAGTCCCGGTCTGAGCGTATAATTTTTCTCTTTAAATATGATTATAGTGTATTGCCTTAACAACGTATGCTACAGTATGCTTCATCTTAATGTTGTATGGTTATGTTTAGATTGCAGATGCTCTAACAGACTGCAGACCAGTACCAGGGAAGGCTGCATTCCTATACCACATCAGCATGGTGTTGACATGTCCACTTCCTGAAGAGCAGAACACAAGAGGCAGGAAAATATATCCTCCAGAAGATTCCCCACAGGGTTTCGGAATACTCACCCTCAAGCAGATACCTAAGGTAATTGTTTTAATACTGTTGTTTCAGTAGTTCGCCTCTGTATCTGAGGTTATTGGATTCCTTTCAATATTTATCAACATCTATTCTCAGATTTCTATTTATTTTCAATGTTTATATTTTTAACAGTGCTTTTTTAATCTTAAATTTGTACCTTATAAAAAAACAAGTTTTTGTTGTAATTTTTCATTTCTTTGTTTGGTCCGGCAGTATTTTAAATTCCAAATCGGAATTTAAAATATGACGATAAAAATTGTAAAACATACTCAGTCAACTGATGTGATTATATTTTTAACATATGTAGTCACTCAAAATTTCTAAATGTGCAACATTGTTTTTTTTATTTTTCTTTACTATTGTTTTGTTCCTATTGTTATTCTTCAAGTCCGAGTTTCAAAAAGAATAATCTTTCTAATTTCCATTTAACTACAATCATGCTTCAAATTATCAAGGAAATTTATACCATCTATAATTTCTGTGTAATTACAGGAAATCAATAATTGTATTCTTAAGAATTAAATTAATATTTTTATTACCTCATCTCTTATCCTTTTTCTTCTAGACTGCAGTTTCAGAGCTATATATCCTCATCAGTACCTCTCGTTGACCGGTGTTATGTCATTTCTTGGCGCCAAGAAATGACATAACACCGGTCAACGAGAGGCTACTGATGATGGAGATATAGCTCCGAAACTGCAGTCTAGAAGAAAAAGGATATGAGTTGAGGTAATAAAAATATTAATTTAATTCTTAAATTAAACCTCATAGTATTTTCTCCCTGTGAAAGTTAAATAAATTGTATTCTTGTTAAAAGTTCTTCTACAGAATGGTGCATTTTATGGTAAATTTTGATTATTCTAAAAATTGTGAAACTCAAGTCAATTTAAATTGTGCAAATTAACCAAGAGATCTAAAAGGCTGAGTATGTTAAATACTAATACAAAATTTTACTTATGAATTATTAAGCTTTTAAAATAATATTAAGGTTTTCTTCTACATAATAATTTGACAAAAGTCTTTATAATTCATAATTTAAAAAAAAAAGTCAAGCCTCATTGTAAATATTGAACAAATTTGCGCAAGGTTACTGAAATCTATGTTTTATTAATCATTTAATTTAATTTTGTTCCATAACATACTTATTTAGCTAGTAAAGCTTATTTTTTTATGTTTTTATTTAAATTTGTCACATTGAAACACAATATTTAAAAAAATAATATTGAGTGGAGAACATATTTTTAATAACTCACCTCATACAATTTCAACATTAACCCATCAGTGTGAGGGGATTTAAATCCCCTGACAGTTCTCAGCTGAGGGAGGATTTCTTGGAATGGCATTTAAATTTGTAAGTTAGAAAACAAAGTTTTGTAAAACGTTTATATCTTGTTTGATATTTAAAATATCCAAATAGAAATTTTAAAATATATTCAGCTAAACGTGAGGCTAATTATAATAATTTTAAACTACAACAATACAAATAAAATTTATAAAACCGTACCTTAGAAATTAAGTTAGTTAAAATTGATTTGAAGCACCCCTGCATACGTAATCCTGCTTCATAGTCAGAGCATCTAAGTACTGTATCTTTCTTATTAATTTCATACATCGAAAATAGCCGTACTGGCATTTATAATGTAATGTATAATTCCCAAATATGTCTTCTTAATATAGGAGCCGCCATTTGCAAAGATAGAAGCAAAGGCTTCAAAGCATTTGGTGGGCAGGAATTACAACGTATATAGAGAAAGATTTGCGTTTAGATCGGTACTTGCTCAGGTAGCTCAAATGGTAGAGCACTTGGACTAGAAAACCAAGGGTCCCGGGTTCAAGTCCCGGTCTGAGCGTATAATTTTTCTCTTTAAACTGTATCTTTCTGTTTATTTTTTTTATAACACATATTTTGTTAGGGAGGGCTTTATTTCTTCTCGGTGGTATTCTTCCCAGAAAATGTCTTGTAACTAATCTCGGTACTGTTGAATGACATCCGGGTACCTTTCTTTCTTCCCCACCCCTATGCTACACAAGTTATGCTTCATCAAGGTCAATGCAAAAAATATTTTGTGGTGAATTCTCCCTACAGATTATCATGCTGTTCAGTTAACAATGTTTAGTAGACAGAAAATATTTTCATGTACTAGTTTTTATTTTCTTACACTCTAACAAATATACATGTAACAAAATTAGTCTGTTAGGTCCAAGGATCCTATATTTATATTATAATCTACAATAGATTTTGTTTGTTTTCCAGTTCCTCGTCTAAGCATTTTGTAATATTTTCACCATGTTTATTTGTAGGGACCATGGCGAAATACTGCCACCCTCGAGCTAGTCTAACAGGATTGAACAGAGTCACTCATTCAAGTTAGAATTTCTTTCACAAATTTAGTGCCATATAAGTGTCACATATTTCTAATTATATTATTTTTGGTCTGGACATCTTACCTCAATATTAATGTTGATTTGTTCTTGGACATGTTTCAAAACAATTCTCTGTTTTATCTTCAGCTTTCCCAGACTGGTTTTATTTATGTTGCATTATGTTGCACCACCTGGATGTCGATGTCAGCTCCATCCTGTGGTTGGCCAAAGAACCTCCAAACAAGGTCACCCTCCATCGGAATATCAAAATTCATAACTCTGTTTCTGTTCTTCTGAATATAAATTTTTTCCCAAATAGTCAGCTCGTTTGTATTTTCTAACTGTTTTAATAATTTAGTGTCTGAATTAATATTATGTTTTTTCAGACCAAACATGAGCAGCAAACCGGGAAACAAAATGAGGCCAATAATTAACAATATTGGATCACCAACTCACAAATTTTCGAAATGGCTGAATAATCAATTTAAAAGAATTAATAATTTTGAAAGTCTGCAGATTGAAAATTCATTGGAATTAGTTAAGAAATTAGAAAAAGTGGAAATTGAACCCACAGATAGGTTGGTTTCGTTTGATGTAGTTTCACTATTCACAAATGTACCGAAACAAAAAACTTTGGAGATATTGAACAATTGGTTAAGAAAAAACAACATAGACAGAGAGATCAAAGAAGATTATTTGAAATTAACTGCGTTATGCATTGATCAAATGTTTTTTACATTCAATGGGAGTTTCTATAGACAAAAATCAGGGCTCTCAATGGGAAACCCATTATCACCCTTCCTGGCAAATTTATTTATGAGCGATTTTGAATGTAAAATCACTAAAGCACATCCCACAATGTTTAAATTTTGGAGTAGATATGTTGATGATATAATTTGTATTGTTAAAGAAAAACATGTAGAAGATTCCCTAAAACTATTAAATTTACAGAGTACAAACATTAAATTCACCAAAGAAATAGAAGACAATAAACAAATACCTTTTTTGGATCTTAAATTGGTCAGAAACGAAGAAAAAAGAAAAATTGAATTCAGGATTCATAGAAAAGAAACTCATACGGAAAATTTTATAAAATCAACAGGGTTCAATCCAATTGGACATAAATTAGCAGCATTTAATAGTTTAACTCATAGATTGGTAAACTTACCCTTAAACGAAGAAGATTTCAAACATGAGAAAAAACACATAATCAAAGTAGCAAGAGAAAATGGGTTTGATGAAAAAATGGTACATAAAAGGATAGAAAAGTATAAAAAACAAAAAATGATAAACAGAAGTAATCTTGAAAAAGAAGAACCACCTATGAAAAAATATAGGAAATTCACATATCATCCCTGGGTACATAATAAATTTCAAAATATATTTGAGAAGTTTAATATTAAATTAGCACCAAAAAATAACTACAGTTTAAATAAACTAATAAAAACCAACAAAAATGAAAAAACTGATAAAAATAAAAAGTCAGGAATATATCAAATTGAATGCATGGGTTGTGAAAAGATATATATAGGGAAAACAAAAAGAAACCTAAAAATTAGAACCAAAGAACACATAAGAAATATTAAAAATGGAGAAATTGAAAAATCTTCAGTTGCTGCTCATGTTTGGTCTGAAAAACATAATATTAATTCAGACACTAAATTATTAAAACAGTTAGAAAATACAAACGAGCTGACTATTTGGGAAAAAATTTATATTCAGAAGAACAGAAACAGAGTTATGAATTTTGATATTCCGATGGAGGGTGACCTTGTTTGGAGGTTCTTTGGCCAACCACAGGATGGAGCTGACATCGACATCCAGGTGGTGCAACATAATGCAACATAAATAAAACCAAGAAGTTGTAATTAATATTTAATTTTAGGAAGTTATATTTTGAGGTTATTTTAATTATATTATTTTTGGTCTGGACATCTTACCTCAATATTAATGTTGATTTGTTCTTGAACATGTTTCAAAACAATTCTCTGTTTTATCTTCATATGAAGTATGAGGTGAGTGAAATGATAAAAAATAAACAATATAAATTGTATGTTAATTGAAAGCTTGAGATCTCCTCTATAAGATTGCAGTTCACAAATTGTGTTGTCATTGTATATTTTTACAAAGAATGGTAATAAATCAAATGCGCCGGATATAGAACATGCTCAATCAGCACTTCAAACTTACTCACATTTAACAATAAATTATACAATTTGAAAATAAGTTATATTATTAATTTCATATATCAAATAAAAGCATATTCTTTCCTCTACAAAATTATATTATTTAATCATTTATTTAGTGAATCATTCCCGAAAAATAAGAACTAGTTTCAGTAAAGAAATCATGCGGACAGTGCTCGTCACTCCGCAGAGAAGACGTGTTTTATTTATGCGGGTGGTGCACGTCACTCCACGCTGATGGGTTAATTTTAATATTAAAAAAATTGCCTGAACTGAGATTTAAACCCAAGATCTCTGGTTTCCATACCAGTGCTTTAACCATTAAACTATCCTAGATCCTGATTTTGACATAAAATTGTTCTCTTATATAATCCTGTACGTTTGAAGTTGAGAACCTTTGTTCTACACACTTTCTAGAAGCTTCTTATTAAATAAGATTTTTAGTGGGATTTTTAATGCTGCTTTGTAGGTAGTATAGTTTCATTAAGTTATGTAGATAGGAAATAACACTATGAGGTTTTTAATATTGTTTATTTTTTATTATTTCACTCACCTCATACTTCATAATTCCTAGCAGACCCAGGCAGTTGTGAACGTGACACAGCATTGAGAATGTCATAAATTATGTGAAGAAACCCTGGGTCTGCTAGGAATTATGAAGTATGAGGTGAGTGAAATAATAAAAAATAAACAGTATAGTTTCATTTCCAATGTCTATTTTCTTTTTTAATGCTACTTTTTTTTTAGCTAGTAAAGCTTATATTTTTTCCAATGTTTTTATTTAAATTTGTCACTTACATTGAAGGACAAATCAATATTTTTAAGAAAGAAAAAATTTCAATGAATGAACGAGTCATTTCGTATCTTACCTCATAGTTATGTTTTCTTAAACACAGGAACTGCAGTTTTCATTGAATTAAGAACCTCATAATGTTATTTCCCATATTTAACCATGAAAAAATTACCTAAACTGGGATTTGAACCCAAGATCTCTGGTTTTCCATACCAGTGCCTATCTAGACTCTTAATTTAAGAAATGAGTTCCCATCTAGGGGATGTGTGGATGGCAACCACAAGGTGCGCAAGCTGAGCAAAACATTGCTTCCACTTACTTGTGTTTTGCTCCTTACTTTTATCTTTAACCGATCTGGTATTTCTTCCTTTCTTCCACTTACTTATACCAGACTCTTTTAACTTTACTATCTAACCTCTCTTGGTTAACTCTTGTTTTTTTACCCCAACGCTATTAGGGCATCCAAGGGCTAGGGAGTCTTTCCTTTCTTCCATTTCTTCTTTCTTTTATTTTCTTTTCTTCTCCAGAAAAGCCTGACCAGAGGCTATAAGATGACAGCCCCATCACTGGTCTTGCCTTCCTTTGGCCAGCAATCAATCGAAGGGACTATTATTATGCTTTCAAATCTCATACGAGAATTTACCAGAAATGCTGGAGGAAAAATTTTCTATAGGATCGTAACAGGCCTTGGCTTAATACTTGGAAGGAGGAAGAAGAAGAAGAAAAGATTATGAGTATTTGAGAATGGAGTTCTTAGGAAAATTTTTGGACCAAAGAGAGATGAACAGACAGGCAAATGGAAAAGACAACTGTGAGCTATATGATCTTTATGGGAAACTAGATATAACATAGAGTTAAAACTCATAGACTGCGATGGGCAGGACATTTGGTACAAACTGGGAATGAAATAGGGGCATGGAAACTTCTTGTAGGAAAACCAGAGGGAAAGTGTCTGGTTGATAGGCCAAGAATGAGGTGGGAGTAGAACATTAACCCTGATTCAAGGGAAGTAGATTACATATGAGATGATTGGAAATCATTAGCTTAGGACAAGGATGTATGGGGAGCTTATGTCCATGTGGCCATGAACCTACAGGTTTGATAGTGTCAGTGATTTAGTTTAATATGAATTGAAATCGTAAATTTGAGTAAAAATATTTACACATGTACCAAAAAAGGGGCACGCCGTAGCGTAGTGGTTAAGGCACTGCGCTACAAACCGGAAGGTCGAGGGTTCGAGTCCCGGTGGGGTCAGGATTTTTAAACTGACCCAGACCTTCTGGCACACTGTGGCCCTGGGGTCGACTCAGCCTCTAACTGAAATGAGTACCAGACGCTTGTTCTGGGGTAAAGGCGGCCGTCATGCAGGGCTGACAACCCGGCTGACATGAAGTGCCGATTGTCAAAAAAAAGTGGGAGCCTTTACCTCCTACTACCCCAAGGGCCTCCTGAGGCCTGTAGTGGGATCACTTTACCTTTACCAAAAAATAAATGTATTCTATTCTATAAACATTTCATTACAACAAACCTTTTCCCCCTAACAAGGAAATTGTCAACCATTGCATGCTGAAATCTACCTTGAAATTTCTCTCAGAGAAGTGTTGTGATGTACCAAGACCGTGTTCAAAAAATTATCTGCCATTTTTAACTGCAAAACACAGAAATCAAAGCCAGAATCCAGCAGTGGTATCCACTGTGCCAAGCAGAAGGACTCTCTGCTTGAAATGATCAGAGAGACGGGGCACAGAACGGATGGCAGATTGTGAGGGTTATCCAGTCCACCAAGTCGGGACTTTTACTATTTCCCTGCAGTTTAAATGAGACATTTAGAACTAGATTTTAATGCCTTGCAGTTAAAAGCAGCGTCCCGCGCCGTGGCCGAGTGGTTAAGGCAGGAAGCCTTGGCGCAGAGCTACGGGACTTGCGCTGGTTCGGGTCTCCATGGGGGAAGAAATTTTCTCATGGTATTTCGACCAGTATGGGACCGGTGCCCACCCAGCATCGTGATGCATTTGGGTAGCTACAATAAGTAGCGACTCCAGGTTGAGAAAACCAGCTGTAACAGCTGGGGGACTCGACATGCTGACCACATGTCACCCTTACACTGGCTGATTATCATCTACCTGTGTTATTGACACATGTGGATGTGAGGCCAGCAGCCGCCTGGTAGGCTAAGGGCCTTGTAGGCCTCTCGTGCCAGGAGTTTTTTTAGTTAAAAGCAGCAGATATTTTTTTGAACACAGCCTTGATACATCACAACACTTCTCTGTGAGAAATTTCAAGGTATGTTTTGGCATGCAATGGTTGACAGTTCCCTTGTGAGGCATTGTGTTACTATAGTCGGTTCCAGATGTCTACGGAGCAGATGTAAATTGTGGTTGTAACGGCGAAAAAGCACAGTTCACAAGCGGATAAACCTTACGAGTACATCAACATGCAATTACGGTTTCATAACATATTTGTTTAACAACAATGAAATGCAATACTGACAATAATAATGAAATTAATAATATAATAGTAATACTAATACTACTACTAATAATAATAAATAATGCTAATACTAATAATGAATAATAATAATATATTAATAAATAATAATAAATACTAATAATAATATAATAATAATACTAATAATATAATTAAGATAAATAATGCTAATATTAATAATAAATACCAATAATAATAATCTCTAATTGCCGTGTGAGGATTCTCCTTCAATAACGTTTTATAAACGTTTATAATTGTCTGTATTTCTCCCGAACGAAATCCTTTCCTCTGTTTATGATTCTTCACAGGAGACATTCCGGAAGGACCTGCATAGAATTATCGGACATCTTTTCAGAAAGGGATACTGCACTTACTAAAAAGAACACTTGCACACGCCTGCTGAATATATCACATTCACTACTGTAGGCTCAACACTTATTTAATTTTACTGAACATAACGCTTCATCAATACTTAGCACATAAGTGATACTGAGGGAAAAACAAGAATTTGTGTTATAGTAACTAACTAACTCACTGGCATAATCGAAACTATAGATTCATGGCCGTGCGGACATAAGCTCTCCATACGTCCCTATCCTGAGCTATGTTTTCCAATCATTCCCTGTATAATCCGCTTCCCTCAAATCATAGTTAATGTTATTCTCCTACCTCATTATTGGTCTACCAACTGGGCGTTTTCCCTCTGGTTTTCCTATAAGAAGTTTCCATGCACGTCTTTCATTCACCATACGTGCAACATGCCCTGCCCATTGCAGTATATGAGACTTAACTGTTCTTATTATATCTGGCTTCCTATAAAGACCATGTAGTTCACTGTTATGTAGTGCTCTACGTTCAACTGTCTGTTCATCTCTCTTTGGTCCAAACATTTTCCTAAGAACTTTATTCTCAAATACTCGTAATCTCCTTTCTTCCCTTAAAGTAAAAGTCCATGTTTCGCATCCATATAATGTAATGTAACTGGTAGAATAATAGTTTTACATATTTTCATTTTTATGTTTTTTTGAAAGGAGTTGAGACGACAAGAGTCTCTGACTTATATCGTAATATTGTGAATAATGCTGATGTGGGATTTCCCACCAGTCACTTGCAACGCAACCAATGACATGCCCGCAATTTAAATGAAGGGGAGGGCTGGCTTACTGCTTTGCTCCGAAGACATCTGGAATATAGTATAGTAGAAATGATTGGTTGTGCCTTTTGATTTCAGATATGTCCATTCCCAATCTTCACACGTTCTGGGGAAGTTAGTGTGAAGCTTGAACTCTCAGGAACAGATGTGATGCTCACAGACAATAAACTGGAAAAGATTGTCACATTCCTCAACTACACATTCACCAGCGTTCTACGGTTACAAAAATACCTCATGATGTTCGACCCGCAGGCTTCAGAAAATTCTTATTTCATTGTACCAACTAAAAAATGTTAGTAATTCACTTTGTATTTAACTTTTATAGGAATTAATCACCATGAAGTTTAATTTAAGGTGAAATTAAATGTTTCTTACCTCTCCTCATATAAATCTTCTAAGTAGATCGCGATTTCAAGACCATAACGGTCTCATCTTCAGTACTTCTTTGGCGACTGATGTTATGTCGATCGGAAGAAACTCTTCTTCTTCCCTCTGTTGGTGGACCGTTGAACCTCTGGATCAGGTCATAATTTGCAGGAATTTCAAAGTTCATAAGTTTTCCTTTGTTTTTCTGAATGTGGAACTTTTGCCAAACCGTGAGTTCCTTTTGTTTGTCTATTTTTTTTAATTAGACTGGCTTTTGATTCAATTAAATGTTTTTCGGACCAAGCATGAGCAGCTACTGTGATGGGCAGTCTATGAGTCTTAGCTACTATGTGGAAAAGTCAGCAGTAGCTGCTCATGCTTGGTCCGAAAAACATTTAATTGAATCAAAAGCCAGTCTTATTAAACAAATAGACAGACAAAAGGAACTCACGGTTTGGGAAAAGATCCACATTCAGGAAAACTTATGAACTTTGAAATTCCCGCAAATTTTGACCTGATCCAGAGGTTCATCGGTCACCAACAGAGGGAAGAAGAAGAGTTTCTTCCGATCGACATAACATCAATCGCCAAAGAAGTACTGAAGATGAGACCATTATGGTCTCGAAATCATGATCTACTTAGAAGATTTATATGAGGAGAGGTAAGAAACATTTAATTTCACCATAATTCACTTTGTTATTAAGAGATAATCTTGCTTCAAAATTGACTTCTCATGTCGTATGTATACACTTAATATGGTGATAGCATGCCTTCTTCCTGACTAGCAGGCCTCGGTTCGATACCTGGTAGGGATGAAAATTTTAATTGTAAAATTTAGGTTATATTTAGTTTAACATGTTCCAGTCCTGGAAAAATTTATTTTTTGACAAGAAAAGTTAATAAATTATATTTGAAGAGAAAAATTCTCGCCTAGACCGGGACTCGAACCCGGGACCCTTGGCTTTCCGGGCCAAGTGCTCTACCAACTGAGCTACCGAGGCAAGTTACGATCTAGACGCAAATTTTTCTCTTATGTACGTTGTAATCTAGGCGAGGATTTTTCTCTTCAAATATAATTTATCTTTCATTGAGAAATGTTAAATGAATAATAAAAACATCAAGAAAAGTTAATGTTTGAACAAGGAATTGAACAGTGGACCTCTGACTCTGTAGGTCGGTGTGTCTTTTGTACATCGGTGTATATTTTTAGATATTCAGAATTCTAACAGGACACTATGCAGATTCACCATCTCAATTGAATCATATATTTTTTTAATCTAATTTATAATGTACAGTTGATAAGTTCCATCATATTCCTAATTTTCATTAATATGTTATATACAGTAAAAGTTTCTTATTTGCGGGGGACATGTTCCATAAATATGCCGTGAATACAGAAACCGTGAATATGGAATAATAATTTGTATGGGTACATAGGGGATACGTTCCAAGGTTCCGAAATAAAGTAAAAATTATCAAATTAAAATTGATTAATGAGAGATTTTGAACAATTTCTGTTAATTATTACTGTCAGGCTTAGGCAAGAGCTTAAAGAAGTTAGTATTTTTTTCCTGTTTTGCCGCTTTTAAAAGGTCTTTCAATTCAGATTGATATTCAGCTGCGAATTCAGCGATAGAATTCTTTATTTAGTCTTCAGATTTCTTGATGTATCGTACAGTTGATTCATTAACATTGAAACAGCATGATATAGATGCAAAATGACTCACCAACTCGTAAACGGTCCAGCCTTTCTGTTTTTGCTTTAAGCAGCAACATTACTTTTTTCCTCTTTGGAACTAATTTTCTTTCCTTTTACTCTACATTATAAATTGGGAACAAAACAGAAGAGACGTGTTATTCAATTAAAATTATTGTAGTGAATGACAAGTTGAAACAATAAAACACCGATCGTGGCAAGGGCAGCATTTATCAACAGACATAGCAGCATGTGAAATACAATGGCAGTGGCTTTTAAAAACGGACTCTAGGCTTAGTGACAGTAAGGTTTGTTTTACTTTGATATTAATTTGGCTATTTGGTTTGAATCACTCTTTGTAAAAGTCACCTTGACACATGCCTGCAGTAAAAAAGTTGTCGATGTGTTAATAAATTATACTAATCCTTCTAATACATGCATCCACAATTATATAAATTTTTAGTCGCGAATACAGGAACTGTGTCACAATTTTTTAACCTGCAAATAAGAAGCTTTAACTGTACTGTCAATCATTCAAGTGGGGGGTCCTACAGCTTTTGCCACATCCTAAATTTTGATCTCCATGTCTCTGTCAGTATACTGCTGTGGTCTCGAGGTAGCATGCTGCCTTGTCACGCAGCAGGCCCGGGTTCGATCCCCTGTCGGGGCAGTTTTTCTGGGTGAGGTTTTTATCGGGGTTTTTCCTCACCTATAAGACAAATGTCAGGAAAACTTTAAGGCCCAAACGGTCCCCGAAATCATATGGCCATCATCATCATCCCTATCATTATCATCATCATCCTTCACCGGTGTGGAAAGCAACGGGAAGCTACCACACCTACAATTCCCTAGTAAAGCTGCAAGCATAGCATGAAAGTGCTATGATTGCAGTGAAGGACCTGTCCTCGAACAGAATTACTATGAATGAATGTCTCTGTCATGCCATTCATCGCTAGTTGCCCTGTTGAGAATAGCCATTCTAATTCCTTCTCTCCATAGCATTGCAAGTCTTCTCCTTTTGTTCCCTGGATTATAATCCAAAACCATTTTTGGCTGTTTTTCACATGACCATACCATGATAACTGCCTAATTTCAATCCTCTCAGCACTTGTAAAAAATTCTTCCAGTTCATCTTTGAATTACTTTATTTGGCACAGGTTACAATTCAAAGATTCTGCATGATCTCCTTAGCAAATCCACTTCCACTGTCTCAGTTACCCTTTTATCTTTCCCGGATAGTTGCCAACACTCAGACCCATGTGATAATATTGGTTCCCCACAGCACTATATATCATCATCTTTGTATTAATGTTCATTATATTCGACCATAACACCTTATTTAAAAGATAAATAGCTTTCTTCACTTGTATTTGATTGTGTGTGTCCTTGTGGGTTGTTCCCTCAGTTGATATAATGCTTCCCAGACACTTAAATTCATTACATTTCTTAATATCCCAAATATTCAATTCTAGTTATTAATAAATTACAATAGGAAGTAACATTATGAGATTCTTATTATTCAATTCTAAGTCTTTTTGTCCTTCTCCTATTCTCAAATATTTTGTTTTCACCATTTTGAGGCCCCCATTTCTTATATTCCTCCTCAGTATGTAATCATCATCATATTCTTCACTAGCTATAATTACACTATCCAAATTAAACTGTGTATATATGTGCGCCTGTGCTGAGATTTGAACCCGACACCTCTAACTTTATACATTAGTGTGCTACCAACTGAACTACTCAAGCATCAAACATTTATTTTTCATCATAAGTTAAATATGGGAAGTAGCATTATGAGGTTCTTAATTCAATGAATGAACGAGTCAGTTCTTATCTCACCTCATATTTCATGTTTTTTTTAAACACAGGAACTGCAGTTTTCAAGAGGAGTCCCTCTCATCCTGAGCCGATATTAAGACTACCGGATTTTCGTTTGAATCTTCATCTTAACATTGCTGATTTGGTGGACTTTGAGATCAAGTCCTGTTCATTAGGAATTTCAAAATTCATGGATCTAAATTTAAAATCCTTTTAAAATTGACAGTTTGGGAAAAGATATATGTTCAGAAGAACAAATTTAGATCCATGAATTTTGAAATTCCCGATGAACAGGACTTGATCTCAAAGTTCATCAAATCAGCACCAGATGGCAATGTTATAGATGAAGATTCAAATGAAATCGATGTTCTTATTATTAATTTCATACATCTCAATGATGGATAAATCATATATAATTTTTCTCTTCAAATATTCAAATGAAAATCCGTCAGTCATAATATCAGCTGAAGATGAGAAGGACTCCTCTTGAAAACTGCAGTTCCCATGTTAAAAAAAAAACATGAAATATGAGGTAAGATAAAAATTGACTCATTCATTCATTGAATTTATTTTTCTTCCTCATATATAATTCTCTTTTCATGAGAGGCAGTGGACATCGGTCACACAGCCATTTCGTGACTTCTATAACAAGTAAACATTTTAAAGAGAATATTTACTTTATAGCTTACTTACTTACTTACTTACTTACTCACTGGCACTATCGAACCCGAAGGTTCATGGCCGCGCGGACATAAGCTCTCCATACATCCCTATCCTGAGCTAATGCTTTCCAATCATTCCCTGTATAATCTACTACCCTCAAATCATAGTTAATGTTGTTCTCCCACCTCATTCTAGGCCTACCAACTGGGCGCTTTCCCTCTGGCTTTCCTACAAGAAGCTTCCATGCACGTCTTTCATTCCCCATACGTGCAACATGTCCTGCCCATCGCAGTCTACGAGACTTAACTGTTCTTATTATATCTGGCTTCCTATAAAGACCATGTAGTTCATTGTTATGTAGTCTTCTCCATTCACCTGTCTGTTCATCTCTCTTTGGTCCAAAAATTTTCCTAAGAACTTTATTCTCAAATACTCGTAATCTCCTTTCCTCCCTTAAAGTAAGAGTCCATGTTTCGCACCCATATAATATAACTGGTAGAATAATAGTTTTATATATTTTCAGCTTAACGTTTTTTGAAAGGAGTTGGGACATCAAAAGTCTCTGCAATGCATAATAGCAAGCATTTCCAGAATTGAGCCTATGTTTAATTTCTTTGTGCATCTCATTCCTATTTGTGATTATTGTTCCTAGGTATTTGAATTCAGCCACTTCCTCAAAATTTCCCTCATTTGTCATTAGCTGTCCATTTCCATTATATACTGAATTTCTACGTGTGACCATATATTTAGTTTTACTGATATTTACTTCCAGTCCTAATTTCTTAGTGTTACTCAATAGTGTGTGCGTGTTGGCCTTTAGTATCTCCTCGCTATCGGCCAGTAGTACTACATCATCAGCATAAACTAACAGCTTATTAATACCATTGAGTTGTAAGCCTTCCTCATTCTCTAAAGATTTAATGGCATGCTCTAGTACAAAATTAAATAGTAGAGGAGATAGTGCATCTCCTTGCTTCAACCCATTCTGGATTTCAAAAGTGTCTGAAAACTGTTTGCCTACACGCACCCTACTCTTTGAGCCATTTAGACACATTCGTATAAGTCTAACCAACTTTTTAGGAATTCCGAACTCCAGCAGGATACTATATAACTTCTCCCTCTTAATTGAATCATATGCTTTTTTGAAGTCTACATATAGTTGATGTACAGTACCATTATATTCCCATTTCTTCTCTAAAATCTGTCTTATACTGAAAATCTGATCTGTTGTAGACCTGTTTCTTCTAAATGCACATTGATGATCTCCTAGAATGTCATCAATATAGGGAGTAAGTCTGCTTACTAATATATTTGTTAGAATTTTGTACGAAGTTGAAAGTAATGAGATGCCCCTGTAGTTGTAGCAATCAGTTTTATCTCCTTTCTTATAAATTGGTAAGATAATTGATTCCTTCCATTCATCTGGAAGAGCTTCTTTTTCCCAAATCATACTAAGCAACCAGCGTATCTTGTCCATCAATTTTTCTCCCCCTGATTTTATCAGTTCTGCTGGGATCTCATCTGAACCTGATGCTTTATACATCTTCAATTTTTCAATCGCCATTTCAACCTCTAATGCACTTGGCTCTGCGACTAGCATTTCTGCTGTCGTAACTTATCCTCCTCAATGTCCTGTTCTGTATGTACATTTAATAGCTGATTAAAGTAACCTTTCCATCTATTTAATATACTCCTGGAATCTGCAATCATATCCCCATTTTCATTCCGAATTATGTTTGTTCTAGCCTGAAACCCCTTCTTCTCTATAATAATTCCCTGATATAATTCTCTAATGTTCCTATTTTTTGCATTCATTTCAAGATCATTAATCTTCTCTCTCAAATATTCCCTCTTTTTACTCTTTAGTAACTTGGTGGTTTCCCTTCTAACACTACCCAATTGCTCTAAATTTACCTCATTTGGCTCGTGTAACCATTTCATTTTTGCTAGCTTTCTTTTCTTTACAATGTCGGCATATTCCTCATCAAACCATTTCTTGTTTTGCCTCTTTTTTAAACAACCAATGCTTTCTGATGCTGACAATTTAATAGTATCTCTTATAGCCTCCCATTCTTTATTTATATCAGTTTCTTCTTCGTTTGCCACATTGTCATCTGAAGATTCCAGTACTTCAAATCTATTAGCTATTTTGATTTGGTATTCTTGCCGCATTTCATCATTTTTCAAGTTTTTTAATTCATAATTTTACAGAATCATCTTTAGCATTCGTTCCTCTCATAAGCGATAGCCGTTGTCTGATTTTCACTCTGACCAGATGATGATCCGAATTGCAGTCTGTCCCTCTAACTGATCTAACATCAATGATGCTGCTGTGCCAGCGTTTATCCACTAATACATGATCTATCTGGTTCCGAGTTTCTCCATCTGGGGACGTCCAGGTGTATTTATGAATATCCTTATGCTGAAATGTTGTGCTCTTAACAATGAGATTCTTTGATGTGGCAAATGTGACTAATCTAACCCCGTTGTCGTTACTATCTTCATGAAGACTGAATTTGCCTATTGTTGGTTTGAATATATCTTCCCCGCCCCACTTTTGCATTAAAATCTCCTAAGACAATTTTCATATGATATCGTGAAAGGGTATCAAATAAGCATTCTAATTCTTCATAGAACTCATCCTTGATCTTGTCATCTTTATCTTCTGTGGGGGCATGTACATTTACAATTATAAAATCATGTCGTTTACCCTTTAGAATTATGTATGATATCCTATCACTAACAAATTTAATATCTCGGATAGCGGATAGGATCCTCCTTCTGACTAAAAAACCCGTTCCAAATGCAGGTCTTTCTGCACCCCCATAGTATAATGCAAAGCTTCCTGATTCCTGACTACCTTCTCCTGGCCACCTAACTTCCTGTAAAGCGACTATATCCAAGGGCGATTTATCCAATTCCCGCGTTAATATCTCTAGTGCCCCGCTATTGTATAAAGTCCTAACATTCCATGTTCCTAGGAACATGTCCCTGTGTTTGAGCCTTTGGCATGGGTTCCCTGAAGTAGTCCCCGCCCGGAGAACCGAATGGGGGACTATTTGACCTCCGGAAAATTTTACCCCAGATGAACCCATGTCCGCATTTCTTGACGGTTGTATTTTTACGGTGAAAGATCGTCACTCTTTCGCCCAAGGTACTTTTTTCGTCTGGCTTATCACCTTCGACCAGTCCGGCATGGGTAACCCTATCGGCAGCAATGCTACCGCCGGCATAGCTCTCAGGATCATTTAAGCACGCAAGCCACTCCACCACGACAAGGTAAAGATACCATGGAGGGCTTTACTTTATAGCAGTAATGCTTATTTATTTAATATAGCATGAAAAATATATATATATATATATGTAATGAAATTTTTATGAAGATAAAATATAAAGTCTTTAAATTATAATTTTTGATTTGATGGTGAAAATAGTTAGTGATTATTTCCACGGGTTATATAAGGTTGAGGATTTATACAGCATTCCTGGTTTATCTTCTAATTCATATTATTGTTTATTGAGGAGATATCTGCTGTTGCATGAACTGTCTTATGAAGTAAGATTAGCATTAAATGTGTTATATTATTTTTGGTCTGGACATCTTACCTCAATATTAATGTTGATTTGTTCTTGGACATGTTTCAAAACAATTCTGGGAAAGCTGAAGATAAAACAGAATTGTTTTGAAACATGTCCAAGAACAAATCAACATTAAGATTGAGGTAAGATGTCCAGACCAAAAATAATATAATTAAAATAACCTCAAAATATAACTTCCTAAAATTAAATATTAAATGTGTTATTTGTGAAATTTTATTGCTTTTTCCAAAGAGTTATTCATGTGAAAGACAACTTTTTGGAACTGCATTCCTAAAATACAAGATTACTGATATTTTTTAATCGTGTGTTCTGTTAAATTCTGTTCCTAGGTAAAGGTGAGGTTGCAGAAGTGGACTGGGAATTTCTGGATCGTATTTATGAAAATCGAGATCTTCGACCTTGTCCAGTGCCAGAAGAAGAAAGAGCAAGCTTCACATTTGAGGCAGCTAAATACCATGATGCTGTTATCATGCCTTGGTATCGTAACCAAGATCAGCCACAGGTAACTTTAATTAAAATATTTTTTTTTTAATTTGTTTTTATTTATTTAGCAGGTTTCACAGCATATTCCTGTGCCCAATTAATTTTCTGTCATTCTCCTCCACATCTCTTTGTCATTCCAATCTCCCATTATACAATCCTTTTCCCTCATGCTACTCAAAACATCATCAATCCACGTTATTTTTGGCCGTCTTCTTCTTCTATCAAGCAGCGCCCATTCTAGTATTCTTTTTGGGCATCTGTCTTATGTCATTCGTTTTACATTACCATACCATTTTAATGGTTTTTTTTATCAAATCCACAATTGAAGTTGAAAATTCATAAATTAATGAGTCATTTTTACATCTTACCTCATAGTTTATATTTTCTTAAACATGAGAACTGCAGTTTTCAAATGCCATTATGTCTCCCGGATTTTCGTTGGAATCTCCATCTATAACATTGCCATCTGGTGGTTGATTTGTTGAACTTCAAGATAATGTTACCATCTGGTGTTGATTTGATGAACTTCGAAGCAAGGTCCCATTCATCAGGAGTTTCGAAATTCATGGATTTAAATTTGTTTTTCTGAATATATATCTTCTCCCAAAAAGGTTTTCCCAGATGTTTTAGAAGTTTAGCCTCTTTTTCAATGTTATGACTCTCCAACAAACTATGTGCTACAAATACTGATTTTTCAATTTCTTACTTACTTACTTACTCACTGGCACTATCGAACCCCTAGGTTCATGGCCGCGCGGTCATAAGCTCTCCATACATCCCTGTCCTGAGCTAATGCTTTCCAATCATTCCCTGTGTAATCTACTTCCCTCAAATCATAGTTAATGTTGTTCTCCCACCTCATTATTGGTCTACCAACTGGGCGTTTTCCCTCTGGCTTTCCTACAAGAAGCTTTCATGCACGTCTTTCATTCCCCATACGCACAACATGTCCTGCCCATCGCAGTCTACAAGACTTAACTGTTCTTATTATATCCGGCTTCCTATAAAGACCATGTAGTTCATTGTTATGTAGTCTTCTCCATTCACCTGTCTGTTCATCTCTCTTTGGTCCAAAAATTTTCCTAAGAACTTTATTCTCAAATACTAGTAATCTCCTTTCCTCCCTTAAAGTAAGAGTCCATGTTTCGCACCCATATAATATAACTGGTAGTATAATAGTTTTATATATTTTCAGCTTAACGTTTTTTGAAAGGAGTTGGGACATCAAAAGTCTCTGCAATGCATAATAGCATGCATTTCCAGAATTGAGCCTATGTTTAATTTCTTTGTGCATCTCATTCCTATTTGTGATTATTGTTCCTAGGTATTTGAATTCACCCACTTCCTCAAAATTTCCCTCATTTGTCACTAGCTGTCCATTTCCATTATATACTGAATTTCTACGTGTGACCATATATTTAATTTTACTGATACTTACTTCCAGTCCTAATTTCTTAGTGTTACTCAATAGTGTGTGCGTGTTGGCCTTTAGTATCTCCTCGCTATCGGCCAGTAGTACTACATCATCAGCATATCTAACAGCTTATTAATACCATTCAGTTGTAAGCCTTCCTCATTCTCTAAAGATTTAATGGCATGCTCTAGTACAAAATTAAATAGTAGAGGAGATAGTGCATCTCCTTGCTTCAACCCATTCTGGATTTTAAAAGTGTCTGAAAACTGTTTGCCTATACGCACCCTACTCTTTGAGCCATTTAGACACATTCGTATAAGTCTAACTAACTTTTTAGGAATTCCGAACTCCAGCAGGATACTATATAACTTTTCCCTCTTAATTGAATCATATGCTTTTTTGAAGTCTACATATAGTTGATGTACAGTACCATTATATTCCCATTTCTTTTCTAAAATCTGTCTTATACTAAAAAACTGATCTGTTGTAGACCTGTTTCTTCTAAATGCACATTGATGATCTCCTAGAATGTCATCAATATAGGGAGTAAGTCTGCTTACTAATATATTTGTTAGAATTTTGTACGAAGTTGAAAGTAATGAGATGCCCCTGTAGTTGTTGCAATCAGTTTTATCTCCTTTCTTATAAATTGGTACGATAATTGATTCCTTCCATTCATCTGGAAGAGCTTCTTTCTCCCAAATCATACTAAGCAACCAGCGTATCTTGTCCATCAATTTTTCTCCCCCTGATTTTATCAGTTCTGCTGGGATCACATCTGAACCTGATGCTTTATCCATCTTCAATTTTTCAACCTCTAATGCACTTGGCTCTGCGACTAGCATTTATGCTGTCTGTAACTTATCCTCCTCAATGTCCTGTTCTGTATGTACATTTAATAGCTGATTAAAGTAACTTTTCCATCTATTTAATATACTCCTAGAATCTGCAATCATATCCCCATTTTCATTCCGAATTATGTTTGTTCTAGCCTGAAACCCTTTCTTCTCTATACTAATTCCCTGATATAATTCTCTAATATTCCTATTTTTTTGCATTCATTTCAAGATCATTAATCTTCTCTCTCAAATATTCCCTCTCTTTTCTCTTTAGTAACTTGGTGGTTTCCCGTCTAACACTACCCAATTGCTCTAAATTTACCTCAATTGGCTCGTGTAACCATTTCACTTTTGCTAGCTTTCTTTTCTTTAATTTGTCGGCACATTCCTCATCAAACCATTTCTTGTTTTGCCTCTTTTTTAAACAACCAAAGCTTTCTGATGCTGACAATTTAATAGTATCTCTTATATACTCCCATTCTATATTTATATCAGTATCTTCTTCCTTTGCCAAATTGTCATCTGAAGATTCCAGTACTTCAAAATCTATTAGCAATTTTGATTTGGTATTCTTGCCGCATTTCATCATTTTTCAAGTTTTTTAATTCAAATTTTACAGAATCATCTTTAGCGTTTTTTCCTCTCATAAGCGATACCCGTTGTCTGATTTTCACTCTGACCAGATGATGATCCGAATTGCAGTCTGTCCCTCTAACTGATCTAACATCAATGATGCTACTGTGCCAGCGTTTATCCACTAATACATGATCTATCTGGTTCCGAGTTTCTCCATTTGGGGACGTCCAGGTGTATTTACGAATATCCTTATGCTGAAATGTTGTGCTCTTAACAATGAGATTCTTTGATGTGGCAAATGTGACTAATCTAACCCCGTTGTCGTTACTATCTTCATGAAGACTGAATTTGCCTATTGTTGGTTTGAATATATCTTCCCGCCCCACTTTTGCATTAAAATCTCCTAAGATAATTTTCATATGATATCGTGAAAGGCTATCAAATAAGCATTCTAATTCTTCATAGAACTCATCCTTGATCTTGTCATGTTTATCTTCTGTGGGGGCATGTACATTTACAATTATAAAATCATGTCATTTACCCTCTAGAATTATGTATGATATCCTATCGCTAACAAACTTAATATCTCAGATAGCGGATAGGATCCTCCTTCTGACTAAAAAACCAGTTCCAAATGCAAGTCTTTCTGCACCCCCATAGTATAATGCAAAGCTTCCTGATTCCTGACTGCCTTCTCCTGGCCACCTAACTTCCTGTAAAGTGACTATATCCAAGAGTGATTTATCTAATTCCCGCGTTAATATCTCTAGTGCCCCGCTATTGTATAAAGTCCTAACATTCCATGTTCCTAGGAACATATCCCTGTGTTTGAGCCTTTGGCATGGGTTCCCTAAAGTAGTCCCCGCCCGGAGAACCGAATGGGGGACTATTTGACCTCCGGAAAATTTTACCCCAGATGAACCCATGTCCGCATTTCTTGACGGTTTTTTAATATTTCTAAAGTATTCCTTTGTGCGAGTGTCTAAATTCCTTTTTGTTTTTCCTTTGTATACTTTATTGCAGTCTCTACAATTAATTTGATAAATTCCAGATTTTTTTACTATCTGGGGTGTTCAATTTCTTATTGGTTATTAATAGATTACCAAGGCTAAATTTCATAGTTAAATATGGGAAATAACATTATGAGGTTCTTAATTCGTAAATTGAGTAATTTTTTTATATCTTGCCTCATATTTTATGTTTCTTTAAACACGGGAACTAGTTTTCAAGAAATGGTTCTCTTGAAAACTAATTCCCGAGTTTAAAGAAACATAAAATAGGAGTTAAGATGTAAAAAATGATTCATTAATTTACGAAAGGCTAAATTTATTTATCGGTGCCAATGTAATAATTGAATTTCTTGAAAATGTTTTGAAATTTGTTATGTATTTCAGGATGATAAGTAATCTTCCTAAATTCTTTTCCTTTCTTTGAATCAGATTGCAGGGTGGTGTATTCTTTTAATCTTTTTGTTTTCTGAATTTCTTTAATTTATTGATAATTATTTCCTTTCCAAAATCATTTAAATTAGCTATTTTGGACAAATATGAAGCAAAAGCTATGCTGTAACACACCGATACACGGAACAGCTAGGGTAATTTAAGGCTATTTTAAAGACCTTGTGTGGAAAATTACCATTTTACTTTTTCATGTCCCTAGTAAAAACAAATGTGCTCTTTCCAGCAGTGTCAGTAAAAATAAGATCAGAGATGATAGCCGTTTTGAAAAATGCTAAAAATTTGCCATTTTTAATTTTATGCTCAGAAGGAGTGTCAGTAAAATCTGAACTATTAATTCATAGAAAGTAATACTGGTGCAGTATACTGTGGACATGATTGTTAGTTGTCAGCCTGAAAATCAAGGTCCTAGCTGCTTTTGCCTTCTAGTAAATGATGGTTAAAGTATGGCATAAATCTTCTGTGTCAAACTTTGCAAGGCACTTTCAGACCAAATACTATAAGTGGTAATAATTTCCAAGCAATTTGAATGCTAAAGTTGAATTCCGTACCAAAAGTTGTACTAGTATAAAATAATTCAAGGTAATAGACACTACAGTTGATGCACAAGATTATATCAAAGTTGATCAAATTCTTTGCGCCGCGTACTTCGTGACATGGCATAGGTCCACTAAGTGGCCCTAGCTCTGGAGCCACTGCATCAATCAAGCCAAAATTTTGCACAGTAACCTAACAAATGTATATGCACTTATGCACAAATTTTTAACAAAATCTGAGTTGGTCGAGTGGGGACCTCTAGGACACTTGACATGGAATGGCCCTGTATCAAGCAACGGTAGATAAAACTGAAAATGATACAAAGAAGTATCAAAACTAGTGGTTTATTTTAAGAAGTAACATTTTGAGATTCTTTTAATCATGTTTTTTTTGTGAGAATGGGAAACATCTTACTTCAAATTAATGTTGGTTCAGTTTGAACATGTTTCAATATAATCTTCTATATCATTGTCAGCTTGGCCAGACTGTTGAGTTTTATGTTATGGGCCCTGGATGTCGATATCAGCTCCCTCCTCCGGCTGGCCGAAGAACCTCCAAACTGGGTCATGTTCAACAGGAATTTCAAAATTCATGACTCTATTTTTGTTCTTCTGAATGTAGATTTTTTCCCAAATAGTGAGTTCTTTTTTATTCCCTAATTCTGAATTCTTAAAACAATTAGAAAATACAAAAGAACTCACCATTTGGGAAGAAATCTACATTCAGAAGAACAAAAATAGAATAATGAATTTTGAAATTCCTGCTGAACTTGACATAGTTTGGAGGTTCTTTGGCCAGACGGAGGAGGGAGCTGATATCGACATCCAGAGTCCACAACAAAACTCAACAGGCTGGGGAAGCTGACAATGATGAAGATTATATCGAAACATGTTCAAACTGAACCAACATTAATTTGAGGTAAGATTTTATTTTAAAATACAATAGGAAGTAACATTAAGAGGTTTAATATTTAATTTTAGGAAGTGATATTTTGAGGTTATTTTAATTATATTATTTTTAGTCTGATCATCTTACCTCAATATTAATGTTCAAGAACAAATCAACATTAATATTGAGGTAAGATGATCAGACTAAAAATAATATAATTAAGAGGTTTGTTTAATAATTAAAACATTTTGTCTAAGAGGTAAGAATGAACAGACAAAATGTTTTAATTATTGAGGTAAGATGTTTCCCATTCAAATAAAAACTTAATCAAAACTAGTCTTCAAGAAATCTACAATTATGAGGTGAGGTGTTAAATCTAGCTCTATCTATTAATTAAAATAAACCTCATAGTGTCACTTCCTTTAAATATTAATGAAAATTTACATTTTGTTTTATTGATTTCAGTATTTCTATGTGGCAGAAATCTGTGGACATTTAAATCCCAAGTCCACATTTCCAGGTTCAGAATACAAGACATTTGATGAGTATTATTTCAAGAAATATGGAATTCAGATACAGACAGCAAACAACCACTTCTAGATGTGGATCACACCTCTGCAAGACTCAACTTTCTCACTCCCAGGTTAGAGGTACATCTGCCTTCTACAGTAATTGAGCTACCAAACTCAAATGCATCTTTGGTTTTGTTGACATAAGCCTAATTTAAGAATAATAATAATAATAATAATAATAATAATAATAATAAATCAATTTTTAAATCTAGTGAAGTGGCATAATTTGGAGTTCATCATCATCCTTCATGGATTAGGTTTCAATCTCATATCTGTTCAGCCCAGCATTTTCTTGGTCTTCCTACTGATCTTCGTCTTCCAGGATTATACATCTGTGCCATCTTTGGTATCCTGTCCCCTGTCATTATTTCTTCCTGTGTTCTTCTGTTTGTTGAAGAAGTGGTTGTACTTTTAGTTCGTCTCTAATATTCTCATTTCTAATATGTTCTTCTCTTGTACAGCCCGTAGGAATCTCATTTCTGCTACCTGAATTTTACTTTTTTTTTTTTTTCTTTTTCCTTGAGGACCCAGGCCTCACTTCCATACATCGCCACTGATAGTGCCATCGTTGAGTAAAATCTTAGCTGCGTGTCCTGTATTAGTCCATTGTTCCACAAATATGTTGAAATTTCTGTATGTTCTTATTTATATCTAGTTATTTTTCATAAGTCATATCGCAGCCCAATTTGGAGTTCAGAGCCAAAACCAAATATTTACTGCTGATTTCTTTTTTATATACAGCAATAATTTTCCTTGTATAAAGATATTTTACATTCAAAGAAACAGAATCTAATCTTCAAACAAATTAAAATATGAATGTAATAAAGTATGATATTTAATAATTAAGTGAGTAAACTGAAATTAGGAAATCAGCAAATTCTGAAGGAATGAAGTTATTAAGGTTGTTCTCATGAAGCAATTTTTAAAAAAAAAATTTATATAAATCTTCATCAATTGTACCTGATAGACATTAAAAATGACCATGACAAAAGATTATATAGCCTAAGAATTCAGCATGTAGCAATCAATTAAAAAAATTAAGCTCATTAAGCAGCAAAATTGAACCATTAGGAGTAGGAGTTTACCTAAAACGAAAATCTAAAAATTGCTCTATCTGCAATTTTTCATTTTTTTTTTCAATGAAACCTACTATATAGTATTGAAATAAAACGAGGAAGATATTCTCCAAAAATCAGAAAAAATCTGACCATTGGAAGTGGGGGTTTACTTGAAACCCAAAATTTAAAAATCTTTGTTTGTTTTCACTGCAGACAGACACATTTAAATAACTGGCATGAAAAATTAAAGTTTGTAATGTTTTTATTATTCATTTCATATGTCTGAATGGTGGATAAATTAGACTGGGGTCTGAGCCAGTCTGAGCATATAATTTTTCTCTTCACATATAATTAAAGTTTTGTGTATTTAAGGTTTACAAAAGAAATACATATATTCCTTAAACCAGCAACATTAGACCATAAATTTGATTTGCTGAGGAATTTCCTTAGTTTATGTAGTTGCTGCATTATTATTTTTTTTTTATTTCACTGTACCCCATTTAATGTCTCTCTCTCTCTCTCTCTCTCTCTCTCTCTCTCTCTCTCTCTCTCTCTCCTCTCTTTTTTTTTTTAACTTTCCCTTCTTAATGAACACTTTTCTTTTTAAAATCCAATTTCTAATTATTATATTCCGCCACTCTGTTCTCAAGATAGCATGCTGCTTTGTCATGCAGCAGGCCCAGATTCGATTACCAGTCGGGACAGGCTCCTGGGTGAGGTTTTTATGGGGTTTTTCCTCACCTATAAGACAAATGTCAGGAAGCTGAGGGCCCAACGGTCCTCAAAAATCATTTAACCATCATCATCATCCTTCACCAGTGTGGAAAGCAACGGGAAACTACCACACCTATAATTCCATAGTAAAGCTGCAAAGCATAGCATGAAAATGCTATGATTGCAGTGAAAGACCTGCCCTTGGGCCGAATTACTATGGATGGATGGATGGATATTCCAAACTAAAAAATTGTTACAAAATATTAAATAAATGTTAATTAATAAATTGAGTTAGATTTAACAACTCAGCTCATAATTGTAGATTTCTTGAAGACTAGTTTCAATACTTCCTTGTATCATTTTCAATTCCATCTAAAAAAATGGTACAAAGATATATCGAAACTAGTCTTCAAGAAATCTACAATTATGAGGAGAGTTGTTAAATTTAATATTCATGCTATGATTGCAGCTTTACTAGGGAATTGTAGGTGTGGTAGTTTCCCATTGCTTTCCACACCGGTGAAGGATGATGATAATGATAAGAATGATTATGATGATGATGGCCATATGATTTCGGGGACCGTTTGGGCCTTAATGTTTTCCTGACATTTGTCTTACAGGTGAGGAAAAACCCCGATAAAAACCTCACCCAGAAAAACTGCCTCAACTGGGGATCGAACCTGGGCTTGCTGCGTGACAAGGCAGCATGCTACCTCGAGACCACAGCGGTGGACTAAATCTAATATAATGAAATATAATTTATCCATCATTGAGATGTATGAAATGAATAATAAAAATGTTGAAAGAGGCCATGTGGCTTTATAATGCAATGTAAAATTCCCAATAAAAAATCTTCTTAATAAAGAAACCGCCATTTGCAAGATCAAAATAACAGTTTCATAGCATTTTGCGCTCGGGAATTAACAGTGTATATAAAAAAATTTGCATTTAGATTGGAGTGCTCAGGTAGCTCAGGGGAAGAGCACTGGCCTAGAAAGCCAAAGGTCCTGGGTTCAAATCCCAGTCTGAGCATATAATTTTTCTCTTCAAATATAATTTATCCATCATTGAGATATATGAAGTGAATAATAAAAACATTAATGTTTTATTTTAGGAAGTAATATTTTGAGGTTCTTTTAATCAAATTTGTTTGAGTCTGTACTGTCTTACTGCAATTTAAATTGAGGTAAGATAGTACAGACTCAAAAAACTTGAATAAAAACATTGTTAAATCTAACTCGATTCATTAATTAAAATAAACTTCATAGTATCACTTCTTTTAAATATTAATGAAAATTTTGTTAATTTTTTAATCAATAAGTTCTTGCTTGACCTCTTCATTTGGCACATTGTATAGTTTATTTTAATTAATGGTTGTATTTAGGTAAAATTTTATCACTCACCTCATATTTATCAATAAATATGAGGTGAGTGATAAAATTTTACCTAAATGAATATACCTCATAGTGTGAATTCCTAAAATTAGTAATGATTTTATATTAAATTAATATTGAGAAGCTAAAGCTATTACTATGATAGTAATAAGTAAATTAATAAACACAATTAAATTATTGTAAATCAATGGTAAAGATTCCCGGTTCAGGCAGAAATTTTTCTCTTTACCATTGATTTACAATGATTGTATAATTTATGTTGAGTTGTTTTTGACTCACCTCATACTTCTTTACTCCCTTACAAGGTAGTTAAGTATGAGGTGAGTCAAAAACAACTCAACATAAATTAAAGAAACCTCATGGTGCTATTTCCTACCTACATACCTTAATGATTGTATATTTTTATTTTGTTTGTAGGTATGTGAATCGTAAGGGTGTAGCCCTCCCGACCAGCAGCGAAGAAACTAAGAGGGCAAAACGTGAGAACTTGGAACAAAAGCAGATACTTGTGCCTGAACTATGCACAGTGCATCCATTTCCAGCTTCACTTTGGCGTAAAGCAGTGTGTCTTCCTTGTATTCTATATCGGATAAATGCACTTCTACTTGCTGATCAAATACGACGTCAAGTAGCTTTCTGTATTGCACTTGGTCATGAAAATCTTAGCCCAGGTAAGCAGTAAAATTAATTTTTTATTTTAAAAATACAATAGGAAGTAACATTAAGAGGTTTAATATAATAAATTTGGGAATTTTTACAGTATTAAGAGGTTTATACAATAATTAAGATACTTGGTCTATGTATTCTTACCTCTTATGGTTGTTTTTTTTGTTAAACATATGTTTCAAGGCTTCTGAGGCCCATTTTCAGCGATTATAGACTAGTAAAATTAACTGTTTATTTAAGTAAAATTTTATCATTGAACTTTTATAAGAATAAATCACTGTGAGGTTTAATTTATGATTAAATTAAAATGCTTCATACCTCTCCTCATATCCAGTCTTCTAAGTAAATTGCGATTTCAAAGCCTTGGTGGCTTCATCTACATTACTCTCTTGTCGGCTGATGTTATGTCGATCAGAAGAATTACTTTGGTGGCTTCATCTTCAGTACTTTCTCGTTGGCTGATATTATGTCTAGCAGAAAAACTACTCTCCTCAGTAGTTCTTCTGATCGACATAACATCAGCCGACAAGAAAGTACTGAAGATTAAGCCACAAAGGCTTTCAAATCGTGATCTACTTAGAAGATTGGATATGAGGAGAGGTATGAAGCATTTTAGTTTAATCAAAAAATGTATCACCTCACCTCATTATACTTCTTCTTCTCCTCCTCCTCCTCTCCTCCTTCTTCTCCTTCTTCTTCTTCTTCTCCTCCTCCTCTTCTTCTTCTACTTATTCTTCTTATTCTTATGATATTATTATTATTATTATTATTATTATTATTATTATTATTATTATTATTATTATTATTGTTATTCTTAATAGTATTATTCTTATTATTATTATTATTCTACCAGTTTCAGCACCTTCTTCAGTTCTATGCTCAGTATTTTCACGACCATTGTTATGTTGTCTTGAAGAGCTGCCTCCTGCTCCCTCTGTTGGTAGACTGAAGAACCTCGAAATCGAATCACTATCCCGAGGAATTTCAAAGTTTATCAATTTCTTCTTTTTTTGTTTTGAATGTAGATTTTTTCTCAAACCATGAGCTCATTGGTTTTCTTTTTACACGCTTTATATTAGCTTGACCTGTATCTATCCATGTAACGGAATCTTTCAACACGATTTTCACCCACTTAAAAACATTGGATTAACTTGAAACTTTGTATACTTGTACAGGACTAATGACAATACAATAATTTCATTTTTTTTTTCTAAGATCCCGGCCAGGATCATCAAGACATCAAAAAAATAAAGACCGGTATAATGGGTTGCGGACGTATCAACTTTTTAGTCTATCATTGTGGTAGCTCAGTTGGTAGAGTGGTGGACTGTAGTGGTATATAATTTCAGTAATCCATAGGTCGCTGGTTCAAATCTGGCCCGGAGGATTTCTTTTAAAGAGTATTACTTTTAGCTCATACTACAATAGTATCGAATTTGAAGATATTTACATTTTTAGAAAACCAAACTAAAAAATAAATAATAGTTTAAAAAATCTAAAACAACACGCTTTATTAGAAAACCGAACTAAAAAATGAAAAATAATTTTAATTTCCAACACGCTTGGGATAAAATTAAAGTGGCCAACAAAAAAATCATCTCCAACACATCTAGAATAAAACTAGAGTTATCTACAAAAAAAAACAATTTTACCATCAAAAGCGTGTGGTACTCTATATCAATTAATATATTTGATAATAAACAAATATTGGTAAAAGTAAAGTCTCTAACAAGAAAACATAAAAACCATAAAAAGGACCCCACGCTTTTGATGGTAAAATTATTATTTTTTTTAGATAACTCTAGTTTTATTCTAGATGTGTTGGAGATGATTTTTTTGTTGACCACTTTAATTTTATCCCAAGCGTGTTGGAAATTAAAATTATTTTTCAATTTTTAGTTTGGTTTTCTAATAGAGTGTATTGTTTTAGTTTTTTTAAACTATTATTTATTGTTTTATTAATTTAGCCTTTCTTTAGATTTAATATTTTTCTAACCATGCATGGGCTGATACTGCAGATTTTTCTACTTCTCCATTCTTGATATTCCTGAGATGTTCTTTCACTCTGGTTTCTAAATTTATTTTTGTTTTCCCTATGTAGACTTTCTCACATACCTGCATTTAATCTGATAAATCCCTAATATTGTTTATTTTTTATTATTTCACTCACCTCATACTTCATAATTCATAGCAGACCCTGGGTTTCTTCACGTTCACAACTGACGTCCAACGGCCTTCTATCCTGCAGACTGACCTCCGCGCCATCTGGTGGCCGACCGAAGAATTTCCAAATCAGTCCTCTTTCTTTATAACCGGGTATTTCAAAATATTTTGGCGTCCTCCATACTCAACTTCAATAACAATTTTTTCGAAACAAAATATGAAGTCAAAAAGTTTATAAAATTAAGAGAGAAGAAATTTAAAAGATTAGCAGACATTAAATTCATCAACCAATGTCTAAAATTAGAATTGGTTCCCATGTTCATTAGAAAAACCGTTAAGCATAACAATAACAGCAAACAACAAAAAATTTTGGAGAACAAATTACTAAAACTAGAAAAGAATAAACACTTTGAAATGATCAGTAATCTGGATATTGAAATTTATTTGTTACATATCAAATTGTCTAAAATATTAGGAAACATCATGTGGGAAAACCTAGAAAATAAATTTTTCACTTTTTTGAACATAACCATGAAAAAGAAAATTGAGAAACAAAAGAAAAAGATAAATAATTTATTAACTAAATCAAAGGGAAAGAAGAATACATCAAATAAAATCAAACATCAGAATAAAACCAGAAATGAAGAAAAATCAGAATCCACCAGAAATTATGTTAAAAATTTTTCAAAGGCAACCTTTAACCTAAAAGAGACAAAATTGTTAGAAAACGGTCTAAAAACCAGCAATAGATTATTCCAATAGAATAGAAGAATACATAGTGGACATTGAAAATTCAATAGAAGGGTTAGTTACAGAAGAAAAAATAATCATCAGAAAAAAATGTGAAGAAATTTGAATAAAATAAAGAATACAAATAAAAACCCAGTTTGTAAGGAGAATTTAAAAACACTCAAAGAAATAAATAACAAAAATGTTGTATATACAAAATCAGATAAGGGTAACCAAATTATAATTCTGGACAAAGAAGATTATCAAAATAGAATGGAAGAACTTTTGAAAGAAAAAGAGTATGAAAAAATTAAGAATGACCCCCTACCAAAAACCATAAAAAAAGTGGAAAACTGTTTTAAAAATGTTAAAATTCTATCCAAGAAAGAAAAATTTCAATTAAAAGTAAGCAACCCAAGAAACCCTAATATACATGGACTTCCAAAAATTCACAAACCGGGAAACAAAATGAGGCCAATAATTAACAATATTGGATCACCAACCTACAAAATTTTGAAATGGCTGAATAATCAATTTAAAAGAATTAATAATTTTGAAAGTCTGCAGATTGAAAATTCATTGGAATTAGTTAAGAAATTAGAAAAAGTGGAAATTGAACCCACAGATAGGTTGGTTTCGTTTGATGTAGTTTCACTATTCACAAATGTACCGAAACAAAAAACTTTGGAGATATTGAACAATTGGTTAAGAAAAAACAACATAGACAGAGAGATCAAAGAAGATTATTTGAAATTAACTGCGTTATGCATTGATCAATTGTTTTTTACATTCAATGGGAGTTTCTATAGACAAAAATCAGGGCTCTCAATGGGAAACCCATGAATATTTATATTAATTAATTATTCAATAATATAACTTAAGATTTTATATAAAGGGGGGTATCACCTTTCCTGGCAAATTTATTTATGAGCGATTTTGAATGTAAAATCACTAAAGCACATCCCACAATGTTTAAATTTTGGAGTAGATATGTTGATGATATAATTTGTATTGTTAAAGAAAAACATGTAGAAGATTCCCTAAAACTATTAAATTTACAGAGTACAAACATTAAATTCACCAAAGAAATAGAAGACAATAAACAAATACCTTTTTTGGATCTTAAATTGGTCAGAAACGAAGAAAAAAGAAAAATTGAATTCAGGATTCATAGGAAAGAAACTCATACGGAAAATTTTATAAAATCAACAGGGTTCAATCCAATTGGACATAAATTAGCAGCATTTAATAGTTTAACTCATAGATTGGTAAACTTACCCTTAAACGAAGAAGATTTCAAACATGAGAAAAAACGCATAATCAAAGTAGCAAGAGAAAATGGGTTATATGAAAAAATGGTACATAAAAGGATAGAAAAGTATAAAAAACAAAAAATGATAAACAGAAGTAATCTTGAAAAAGAACCACCTATGAAAAAATATAGGAAATTCACATATCACCCCTGGGTACATAATAAATTTCAAAATATATTTGAGAAGTTTAATATTAAATTAGCACCAAAAAATAACTACAGTTTAAATAAACTAATAAAAACCAACAAAAATGAAAAAACTGATAAAAATAAAAAGTCAGGAATATATCAAATTGAATGCATGGGTTGTGAAAAGATATATATAGGGAAAACAAAAAGAAACCTAAAAATTAGAACCAAAGAACACATAAGAAATATTAAAAATGGAGAAATTGAAAAATCTGCAGTTGCTGCTCATGTTTGGTCTGAAAAACATAATATCAATTCAGACACTAAATTATTAAAACAGTTAGAAAATACAAACGAGCTATTTGGGAAAAAATTTATATTCAGAAGAACAGAAACAGAGTTATGAATTTTGATATTCCGATGGAGGGTGACCTTGTTTGGAGGTTCTTTGGCCAACCACAGGATGGAGCTGACATCGACATCCAGGTGGTGCAACATAATGCAACATAAATAAAACCAGTCTGGGAAAGCTGAAGATAAAACAGAATTGTTTTGAAACATGTTCAAGAACAAATCAACATTAATATTCAGGCATATATTTTTCTCTTCATATAAAATTTGTTCTACTTTTCTTTTCTTCTTCTTTTTTTTTTTTTGTGGCACATCCGATTAAGTGAATACCCAGTCTGCCACTACTTATTATGTGTTCCTTCCCTGTCCCGTGTCCCATAGCTGAGTGGTTAAGAAGCCTTGGCGCAGAACTACAAGATTTTTTCTAGTTTGGGTCTCCATGGAGGAAGAAATTTTCTCATGTAATTTCAGCCAGTATGGGATCAGTGCCCATCCATCATCATTAGGAATTTGGATAGCTACAATAAGTAGCGGCACCAGGCTGAGAAAACCAGCTATAATGGCTGAGGGACCCAACATGCTGACCATATGCCATCCCTACACCGGCAGGATGATCATTTATCTCTGTTATTATTCATATGTAGATGTGAGGCCAGCAGCCGGCTGGTAGGCCAAGGGCCTTCTATGCCTGTTCTTGCAATGGAGTTTAGTTTCTGTCCTCTGTATAACTTATTGTACTTCCTGCTATAAATTTGTAGAAAAATGCTACCTACCTAACTACTTTTAAATCGTAAAGTTGAAATACTGACTGTGTACATATTTTGTTATTGTATTTAGGTTTTGATTGGCCACCTCTGGATTTTGGTTGGAGCCTGGCAGATGTTCTTAAAAAATCTAAAGAAAATGCTAAGAATGCTGAACAAAACAAAGATGAGAAACTAGTAGAAGAAAAGAAATCTGAACCTCCAGTGGTCATAGAAAAGGAAGAAGAAATAGAGGAAGAACCAAAGGAAAAGTCTGCAAATGAGATTCTGACTGAAGAGGAAAAAAAACTCCGCGGAGATTGGATGGAAATTGGTACTTGGTCTAATGATATGGCAAATCATGAACCTATGTCCGTAAGTAATTGTTAATATTGGAGTACAGATAATCTTAATATTTAATTTTAGGAAGTTTTATCGTCAGCTTTTCCAGAATTGTTTTGAAACGTGTTCAAGAACAAATCAACATTAATATTGAGGTAAGATGTCCAGACTAAAAATAATATAACAGATAATCTTACTCATTTATTACATTACTATTCCACTATATGCCTGGCCTAGAGGCCCTTGACCTATCATCCAGCTCCTGCTGAGTATCAAACCTTGACCCATTAGTCAGGAATCAGGCATGCTACCACCTGAACTAGCATGACAAACATTCATATAATAAAGTTGGGAATTTTTGTGTTATGAGGTTTTCATAATAATCAAATTAATTGTGAATTCTTCTTACCTCATACATATACACGCAGTATCGGGAAACATCATTCCCATCATCAGCTGTTTTCAAGACTGTCAGTTTTTCATTATGCCGGTAATTTTCTAAATGCCATCTGGTGTACTTTTGAAGAACGTTGGTAATCAAATTTGGTTCATCTGGAAACTCAAAATTCATGGTTCTAGTATTTTTTTTTAATGTATAACTTTTCCCAAACTGTTAATTCCAAAGGTTTAGTTAGATTACATCGAATTGAATCAAAAGCTAGTCTAATTAAACAAATAGAGACACCTAAGGAACTTACAGTTTGGGAAAAGATCCACATTCAGAAAAACAAAGGAAAACTTATGAACTTCGAAGTTCCCGCAAATTTTGACCTTATCAAGAGGTTCATCGGTCCACCAACAGAGGGAAGAAGAAGTGGTTCTTCCGAGCGACATAACACCGGTCAACAACAGTGTACTGAAGATGGGCCTGCTATAGGCCTGAAATCGCGATCTACTTAACAGAATAATGTGAGGAGAGGTAAGAATCTTTTAATTTAATATTGTTTAGTTAGATGTTTCAAAAGTTTGGCTTCTTTTTCAATTCTATGATTCTCTGATAAACTATGTGCTGCTATTGCTGATTTTTCAATTTCACCATTTTTTTATGTTTCTAAAGTTGTTGTTTTTTTCATGTCTAAATTCCTTTTTGTTTTTCCTATATATACTTTATTGCTATCTTTGCAATTAATTTGATAAATTGCAGATTTTTTATTGCAATAAAGTGTGTGTGTGTGTATATATATATATATATATATATATATATATATATATATATATATATAGGAAAAACAAAGAAGTATTTAGATGCTCACAAAAAAGAACACTTTGGAAACATAAAAATGGTGAAATTGAAAAAGAACAAAAATTGTTGAAACATCTATCAAAACCTTTGGAATTAACAGTTTGGGAAAAGATATACATTTAAAAAAAAACCATACTAGAACCATGAACTTTGAGATTCCAGACGAACCAAATTTTATTACAAAGTTCTTCAAAAGTACACCTGATGGCAGTTTAGAAAATTACCGGCATAATTAAAATTTGACAGTCATGAAAACAGCTGAAAATGGGAATGATATGTTTTCCGATACTGCAGTTCTGTGTTAAAAAACATAGATGTATGAGTTAAGAAGAATTCACAATTCATTTGAGTCTTACTAACAAATTGTTAAACCCAGTCTTTAGAAACAATAACAATAATAATTAAAACTTGTGTGTCAGATTCACCAACCATAAAGCAATGGCTTTGTTCTGCCTAAGAACTGGCCATGATTACTTGCTTGACTATCCATTTAAATAAGATATCTGTATATAAAAATTAATAAAAGAGTCATATCTCACCTCATATTTCATGTTCTTAAAAACTGCAGTTTCCTTGCTTGAAGAACATGAAATATGAGGAGATACGATACATTTAATTAATTTTTATTAATTGAATAGTCATAATATTATTTCCCATAATTAATTAATGAACCATCTAATGGAACTGAAAATGATATGCAGATGTATAGAAACTAGTCTTCAAGAAATGTATAATTATGAGGTGAGTTGTCAAATCGAACTCAATTTATTAATTAAAATAAACATCATAGTAATCAATTGAGTTGGTGTTTATTTGATGAAAATCCGTATTTATTAAGATATAATTCAGTGACAGCTGTTTCGGTACACTGTACCTTCTTCAGACATGTTAACAAATTATGATATACTATAATAACACAATTCATTATATTATTTTTAGTCTGATCATCTTACCTCAATATTAATGTTGATTTGTTCTTGGACATGTTTCAAAACAAATCAGCATTAATATTGAGGTAAGATGATCAGACTAAAAATAATATAATTAAAATAACCTCAAAATATCACTTCCTAAAATTAAATATTAACACAATTCATTATTTGTTAACATGTCTGAAGAAGGTACAGTGTACCGAGACAGCTGTCACTGAATTATATCTTAACAAATATGAAAATCAAATAAAACTAAGTTTTATTTTTATTTAATTAATAAACATCATAGTTATATTACTAAAAAAAAAAAATCATAGTTACATTTAAATTAATATTGGGAAGTAAACATTATGAGGTTATATCATTAATAGTGAGTGGAGAACATATTTTAATCGACTCACCTCATACATTTTCAAACTTCTTTGATACCGACGGTTTCAGACAATATCATGTCCTTCTTCAGTCATGGCATGAGTGGAAGCCATGACTGAAGAAGGGCGTGATATTGTCTGAAACCGTCGGTATCAAAGAAGTTTGAAAATGTATGAGGTGTGTCGATTAAAATATGTTCTCCACTCACTATTAATAAACATCATAGTGTTACTTGCTTTAAATATTAATGAAAATTCTTATTGTTTAGTTTTCAGATACAGATGATTTTGATATGAATGTTGCTCTTCCATCAAACCTCACAATGGTGGATGAGAATGCAGAATTGGCTGGACTACATTCTGGAGGTAGTGATTGGGGAACAGGTATCCAGGCACGAATGGAACGTGAGCGTGTCCGTTATGGGTCTCCTAGCAGTTGGTTGAACAGCGGTGGTTATTTTGGTGGTTTAGAACAAGACTTGGAAGGTTTTGAGACAGATGACTCAAGTAGTGAAGCTGGAAATGATTACGAACACTCTGACAGTAGTGAAATTCAGGTAATAAATCAGAATGAAATGACAAATACTACAATAGTCTTAATTCATCCATATCAGGGGTCTGAAGGAGCTGAAGATAACATTCACATATACTGAAATACGTTCTCAAGCACACACCAAATTATGGGGCAAGATGTTAAAGAAACACATTAGTATTTAAAAAAACTCATAATGTTACTTCCTATTGAAATTTATTAATATGTGATGTTTTTATTATTAATTTAACACTTCTCACTGAAGGATAAATTATATTTGAAGAGAAAAATTTTCACCCAGACCGAGACCGAGACTTGGCTTTCTAGGCCAATGCTCAACCATCTGAGCTGTCGGGGCGAATTCCGATCTAGATGCAAATTTTTCTCTTATATACGTTGTAATTCCCAGCACCAAATGCTATGAAGCCTTTGCTTCTATCTTTGCAAATGGCGGCTTCTTAGTTAAGAAGACATTTATCATGAATTTAAACACTACTTTATAAAGCCAGTAGGGCTTCAATTGATGTTGTTTATTTTTTATTATTTCACTCACCTCATACTTCATAATTCATAGCAGACCCTGGGTTTCTTCACATCTTTTGTGACATTCTCAATGCTGTGTCACGTCACAACTGAAGTCCAACGGCTTTCTATCCTGCAGACTGACCTCTGTGCCATCTGGTGGCCGACCTAAGAATTTCCAAATCAGTCCTGGTATTTCAAAATTCATAGTTGTATTTTCATTCTTGCATATGTAAATTTTTTCCCAAATTGTGAGTTCCTTCGGTTTTTCCAATTGTTTAAGTAATTTTGTTTTGGTAAACCAAATTATGTAAATTTTTTCCCAAATTGTGAGTTCCTTCGGTTTACATATGCAAGAATGAAAATACAACTATGAATTTTGAAATACCCGGTTATAAGGAGAGAGGACTGATTTGGAAATTCTTCGGTCGGCCACCAGATGGCGCAGAGGTCAGTCTGCAGGATAGAAAGCCGTTGGACTTCAGTTGTGAACGTGACACAGCATTGAGAATGTCACAAAAGATGTGAAGAAACCCAGGGTCTTATATGAATTATGAAGCATGAGGTGAGTGAAATAATAAAAAATAAACAATATTAAAAAACCTCATAGTGTTATTTCCTATCTACATAACTTCAATTGATGTTTTTATTATTAATTTAACACTTTTCACAAAAGTATAAATTATATTTGAAGAGAAAAATTTTCACCCAGACCAAGACTCAAACCCGGGACCTTTGGCTTTCTAGGCCAATACTCTACCTCTGAGCTATTGGGGAGAGTTCCGAACTAGATGCAAATTTTTCTCTTGTATACGTTGTAATTCCCAGCACCAATTGCTATGAAGCCTTTGCTTCTATCTTTGCATGGTGGCTTCTTAGTTAAGAAGACCGAAAGCTCAGATGGCAGAGCATTGGCCTAAGAAACCAAAGGTCCCGGGTTCGAGTCTTGGTCTGGGCAAAAAATTTTCTCTTCAAATATAATTTATCAATATGTACTGTTATTGATGTTTTTATAATTCATTTCATACATCTCAATGATGGATAAATCATATTTGAAGAGAAAAATTACACACTCAGACTGGGGCTTGAACCCGGGACCTTTGGTTTTCTAGACCAAGTGCTCTACTGAATGAGCTACCGGAGCAAGTACCGATCTAAACACAAAATCTTGCTCTATATACATTGTAATTCCCGCGCACCAAATGCTATGAAGTTATGAATATATATTTAATTAATGTTGGGAAGTAAACATTATGAGGTATAATCATTAAAAATTATCGGAGAACATATTGTTTAAATAACTCACCTCATAGGATTCATGCTTCCATGATATCGCGATTTCAAACATAATCATGTTCATCGTCGTCGGAGTTATGGCTGACGATGAACATGATTATGTTTGAAATCGCGATATCATGGAAGCATGAATCCTATGAGGTGAGTTATTTAAACAATATGTTCTCCGATAATTTTTTATGAATATATGTCTTCTTAATAAAGAAGCTGCCATTTGCAAAGATAGAAGCAAAGGCTTCATAGCATTTGGTGCACAGGAATTACAACGTATATAGAGAAAGATTTGCGTTTAGATCGGTACTTGCTCTAGTAGCTGAGTCAGTAGAGCACTTGATCTAGAAAACCAAAGGTCCCTGTTTTCAAGCCCCGGTCTGAGCGTATAATTTTTCTCTTCAAATATGATTTACTGTTATTATTTGAAAAGAAAATTTGTTAAAACTTGAAAGCAAATGTAAATTTTTCACCCAAAGGAAAATCCCTCTCTGAGACCATAACAGGCCATATAGCCTTAGGCATGGGTGATGATGATGATGATGATGATGATGATGATGATGATGATGATGATAAAAATAAATTTTTTTCTTCTATTCTGGATTTGAACCCAAGATATCATACTAGTGCCCTGACCAGTTGTGTTATTCAGGCATATCACTCACACAAAAATAGGCATAGTTAGAAAAATGTAGCATATAGATTTTTATTAAATTAATATTAAGAAGCTAAAGCTGTTACTATGATTGAAATAAGTATATTAAAGTACACTACTAAATTATTGTAATCAAATGGTAAAGAGAAAAATTTATGCCTGAACCGGGAATCGAACCCCGAACCTTCAAGTTTTCCGTGCTGAACGGAAAGCTGAAGGTTCGGGGTTCGATTCCCGGTTCAGGCATAAATTTTTCTCTTTACCATTTGATTACAATAATATAGATTTTTCCCAAAGTAAATAATTCAAGCAAGAATAAAACTCTATAACTACAAAATTTCTCTCTTTTATATAATTGCATGTGCCCATAGCAGCAAACCATTGTTTGTCTTCTTCTTCCTTCCAAGTATTAGGCCAAGGTCTGTTACGATCCTATAGAAAATTTTCCCTCCAGCGTTTCATAGGACGGCCCAGAGATCTTCGTCCTCTTGGTATATAATTATAAACCCAGAGATCTTCGTCCTCTTGGTATATAATTATAAACCGCTTTGGTGATCCGATTTGAACTCATTCTTTCTAGATGGTGTTTCTAATTTAGTTGGTACTGTTTAATATATTCCAAAATTGGCGTAGTCTTCAATTCTTTTAAGATATCGGTGTTCCTTTTCCGATCCCATCTGGTGTAACCTGCTGTTCTGCGCATGAATCTCATTTCACAAGCCGTTATTCTGCTTTCATGTTGTCTTTTTAGTGTCCATGCTTCACTACCATAGGTCAACACTGGTCTAGCCAAAGTATTATATAAACAGTTTGTAATGCAGTTTAATGGTTTATTTAGTTCATCTGGTGGAGTTAAGACCATAAGGTCTTCTCTGCCACTTCACCAGGGTTAAATTATACATAATTATAGTAACAATAATGAATTATCTACAACATGATTAATAATGCATAATAGGCTTAGACTACACAATATACAGATGACAAGGAAAGAACAAAAAATATTAAAATAATAATAATTATAATCTATAATCTGATTAAATAAATAACATGGTAAAGAAAGTGCAAAATATAAAAGAATAATAAAAATATGTACCTAGAACATGGTTATATATTACATAAATATAATAAATTTGGGAATTTTACATTATGAGGTTTTCTTAATAAGAATTGAATGAATCATGAATTCTTCTTACCTCATACATCTGTGTGTCACCAGATGGTAGTTTAGAAAATTACTTCTTCGAAAGTACACCAGATGGCAGTTTAGAAAATTACTGGCATAATAAAAAATTGACAGTCGTGAAAACAGCAACGATGGGAATGATGTATTTCCCAATACTGCTGTTCTGTGTTAAAAAAATCATAAATACATGATGTAAGAAGAATTCACGACTCATTTGATTCTTATATATTACATAGTCTAAGGAAAAAATTTGTTAGCTATTGTTTGAACTGTTTTTGAGTCAGGCCATTGGGTAGCTTCTTATTCACAAAGATTATTAATATTACTATTAAAGCTGTAAAGATATTATTGTGAAATTATATGTATATTTATACACTCAGGTTGAACGATAAGTTATGTTGGTTCATATTATTCGTTTTTAAACATCTTAATGATGGATAAATTATATTTGAAAAGAAAAATATACGCCTAGATTGGGGTTTGAACCCAGGACCTTTGACTCTCTTTGTCAATGCTCTTCCAAGTGAGCTACCTAGGCCTCCAATCTAAACGCATATTTTTCTCTTATACATAGTTAATTCCCTAACCCCAAATGCTACGAGCCATTGCTACAATTTTTGTAAATTGCAGCTCCTTTGTTAAGAAGACTTTTTATTGGGAATTTAAACATTACTTATAAAGCTAGTAGAAGCACTTGGAAGAGCATTGACATAGAGAGTGAAAGGTCCTGGGTTCAAACCCCAGTCTAGGCGTATATTTTTATTTTCAAATGTGATAAATTACGTTACTTATTTTAGGAATTCACACTATGAGGTATATTCATATAGAAAAAATGTTATCACTCACCTCACATTTTTCTTCTTTTTTTTTAAACTAGTTTCGGAACTGTACACTTCACATCCATCTTCAGTATTTTCATGACCATTGTTCTGTCGCCTCTGTTGGTAGATGGAAAAACCTCAAAATCAGGTTGATTTTTCCCCAGGAATAAATGACTAGCATCAGTAGATTAATTAGATCTAACAAAAATGAGAAAATAGAAGAAGAAAACAAATCAGGGATTTATCAGATCAAATGTGAAGAATGCAAGAAAGTTTACATAGGAAAAACTAAGAGAAATTTTAAAACCAGAGTGAAAGAATATCTCAGGAACATCAAAAAGGGGAAGCAGGAAAATCTGCAGTGGCTGCCCATGCATGGTCCAAAAACATCTTATCTAAAAGAAAGCTAAATTATTAAAACAAATAGAAAAACCAAAAGAACTCACTGTTTGGGAAAAAATTTACATTAAAAAAAATGAAGAGGATAAATGAATGAACTTTGAAATTCTGGAGAAAACTACCTGATTTTGAGGTTTTTCCATCTACCAACAGAGGGAGCGAAAAGTGGCTTTTTAAGACAACAGAACGGCAGTCACGAAAATACTGAAGGTGGAACTGAAGTGTAAAGTTCTGAAACTAGTTTTAAAAAGAGAAGAAAAATGTGAGGTGAGTGATAAAATTTTATCTATACTAGATAAAATATGTTTTTAAGTGTAAACAAAGTCTCTTCTTCTCTTGGGAACCATAGCCAGTCCAGGTTTGTAGACATGAAGTCCATTTGCCCTGGTAATTTTGAATTGGCATGCCGAAATATGTGTTGGAAATTTCGAACAATCCCTTGATTATCATTGTTTTGATTTTTGTTATTAAATTAGAATTCTAATTTTAGTCATTTGGTTTTTGAAGATAATCACTTTCTAAACTGGAACTAGGAATTGCTTTAATATGATTTATTCCTTTCCATGCACCATTGGATAAAATGAAATAATCAAATTCAGTTTTCTATGTTTTTATTATTCATTTCATACATCTCAATGATGGATAAATCATATTTGAAGAGAAAGTTATATGCTCAGACTGGGACTCGAACCCAGGACCTCTGGCTTTCTAGGCCAAATACTCTACCGATTGAGCTATCTGAGCAAGTTCAATCTAAATGCAAAGTTTTCTGTTATAAGCTGTTAATTTGGTGCGCGGCAATTAACAGCTTATAAGAGAAAAATTTGTGTTTAGATTGGAACTCGCCCAGATAGCTCAGTCGGTAGAGCACTTGGCCTAGAAAGCCAAAGGTCCTGGGTTCAAGTCCCAGTCTGAGTGTATAATTTTTCTCTTCAAATAAAGTTGAGTTTTATTTAATATATGTGTAGGAAATAACACTATGAGGTTTCTTTTAATTATTAATGAGCTGGTTATTTTAACTCACTTCATATTTCTTGATTTTTATGCAGGCCCGGTTTCGTTGCTTTTGCATGATATGGTCGACGTACATCAACAATATTGCACAAAAGCGACGAAACCTGGTCTGCATAAAAATCAAGAAATATGAGGTGAGTCAAAATAACCAACTCATTAATAATCAAATTCAGATTTATTGTATGGAAATATTTTAATTGTTTCAGGGGAGTTCTGGTCTCCGAATAGAATTCAAAGGTGATAATGTTGCAGAAGCAATTGAAGATGAACGAGAGGTACAAAAACGTGAAAAACGGCATGCATGCATACGTGAAAGTACAGAAAACCAAGTTTCTGGAGATCATGTACCATGGGATTGGGAGGAAGAAGAAGACATTGACACATTCACAGAGAAATATGCAGCACAATTCCAGAAAGCAACAGAACAAAACAAAAAAATAATTGAAAACAATGGAACTCTCATTAAAAATGATATGCCAGTAATTGTAACAAGAAAAGGCAATCAGCATTCCTCATCGACTGTTAAAAGTTCCCCACAAACTTCTATGCCTTCACCTGAGCCATTAACGTTGAACTTGTCTTGCAAAAACCATATAAATATTATTAAGAGTTCTCTTAATGTTTCGGCAAAAAAGTAGTGATAGTGGAATGGATGGAAGTTCAGAAGATTCTGAATATGAATCATTGGAGACAATAAATGGTGATATTGATGATTACAGTCTACAAAGTGATACTGATGAAGATATCATCAGTAAATTTAGTTTTGATGCTCAACCCGACTTGATAGGACATCCAGGTCCAAGTCCTAGTGTAATATTACAAGCTCTCACGATGTCTAATGCAAATGATGGAATAAATTTAGAACGGCTTGAGACAATAGGAGATTCTTTTCTCAAATATGCAATAACTACATATCTGTACTGTACATATGACAATATTCACGAAGGCAAACTCAGTCATTTACGTTCAAAACAGGTAAGATTCAATATTTTGATGTTATATTTAAATTTAAATGAAGATATGGAAAGAAACCATCTCCTCCGTTGTCCAGTTTTTGTAGAAGAGACCAGCCTTTCTGCTAAATATTGAAGTGCAAGAGAGCGAATGATTTCATTATCAAGTGCTCGACATTAGGTACCAACCAACCATATTTAAATTTTAATACTTTCCAATACTGGACATTATTATTTTGGAAAGAAAAAATTAACATTTGAACCAGGACTCGAACCCTGGACCTCTGTTTCTATGCACCAGTATGCAGTCTATTACACCATTCATGGTACGATACAAATGTCAACCTTTCTTTCTTATATATAATTTTCTAATCATCCAAAGGTAGGCAGGTGGCACTACCAGTAGCCAACTTCTATTTAAGAAGTATTTTTAATGAGAATTTTACACTACCTTTTTAAGTAGTAAAGCTTAACATTTAATTAAATTTACAGTGGGAGGAAACACTATGAAATATTTATATTAATAAATGAGTTGGAGAAAATATTTTAACATCTCACCTCCAATTTGACTGAAGATGGAAGTAATACTATACTTTTGAAACTGGTATCATGAAGACACGCAACTTTGTGAGGTGAGATGTTAAAACATTTTCTCCAACTCATTTATTAATAATAATAAAAGCTTAATATTTTGTTATTATATTTAAATTTAAATATTTTAATTAGTATTTTCCAATACTGGACACTATTATTTTTGAAAAATTAAAACAAATAAATATAAAAATAATGAGTGTAACAGAGTGGAACCCTTGAAAGAGGTAGTCCACTGCAGGGAGTAGGGGCCCCTGCCCTTTTGTGACTCCAGGTCCCACTCGCCCAGTGGGTAGTACCTGGGTAGGGCCCTGTCCACAGGGTTACATGGGGAGAAGAGAAGTCCCCAAAGCCATAGTGAAGGCAACTTCTCTAGGAGACGAACACTCCAAAATTGCAGTTCCCTGCCCTCCAGGAAGAGGGGTTTGGCTAGAGGCTGGTAACCTCTACTAGTAAAAAATAACTTACTCATAAACTTCAGCAGAAGAAAAGCCGGATAACAAAATACAAACCCAAAGGCACCCGAGATGTGGGCAGATCTAGAAAGAGATGGTCTGAAGTCGGAATGGGTCAAAACAGACCTAATCCATGAATGCAGATGATGATGATAAAAATAATATTGTCCACTATTGGAAAGTATTAATATTTAAATATAACATCAAAATATTAAGCTTTATTGCTTAAAAAGGTAGTGTAAAATTCTCATTAAAAATATTTCTTGAATAGAAGCCATCCATTGGCTATTGGTAGCACTGTCTATTTATCTTTGAATGATTAGAGAATTGTATACGAGGAACGAAATGTTGACATTTGTATTGTGTTTTGAACGGTGTAATGAACTGCATACTAGTGCGTAGAACTATATTTTGATTTTTTTTTAAATAAGATTCAATATTTTTCATTGTTTATATTTTAAATTTACTACATTGAAGAGAAAAATTATACACTCAGACTGGGATTTGAACTCAGGACCTTTGACTTTCTAGGCCAATGGTCTTCCCCTGAGCTACGTAAGCACTCCAATCTAAATGCAAATTTTTCTCTTATACATTGTTAATTCCCAATCGCCGAATGCTACGAGCCCTTGCTCAATTATGCAAATGTCAGTTTCTATTGAAGACATTTATTGGGAATTTAAACACTATATTTAAATTAATATCGGGAAGTAAACATTATGAGGTTATATTATTAATAATGAATGGAGAACATATTTTAATTGACTCACCTCATACATTTTCAAACTTCTTTGATACCGACGGTTTCAGACAAAATCATGTCCTTCATCAGTCATGGCGTCCATTGATGAAATTCCGTGATTGTTGATTTCTTTAGTGACATCACCTCTTGTGCTGCCATCTTTCGTTGGGATTATAAATTTTGTAATTAAATTTTTATCCACCGGAATATCGAAATTCATAGATCGATATTTATTCTTCTGAATGAATATCAATTCCCAAATTGTCAATTCCAACGGTTTATCCAACTGTTTTAAAAGTTTCGCTTCTTTTTCAATTTTATGATGTTCTAGTAAATTGACAATTTGGGAATTGATATTCATTCAGAAGAATAAATATCGATCTATGAATTTCGATATTCCGGTGGATAAAAATTTAATTACAAAATTTATAATCCCAACGAAAGATGGCAGCACAAGAGGTGATGTCACTAAAGAAATCAACAATCACGGAATTTCATCAATGGACGCCATGACTGATGAAGGGCATGATTTTGTCTGAAACCGTCGGTATCAAAGAAGTTTGAAAATGTATGAGGTGAGTCAATTAAAATATGTTCTCCATTCATTATTAATTTAAACACTACTTTATAAAGCCACTAGGGCTTTTTTCAATGCTATTATTATTAATTTAACACTTCTCACTGAAGGATAAATTATATTTGAAGAGAAAAATTATACGCTCAGACTAGGGTTTGAACCCAGGACCTTAGGCTTTCTAGACTAATGCTCCTTCCCTGAGCTTATAATTTTTTTTCTCTTCAAATATAATTTATCCTTCAGTGAGAAGTGTTAAATTAATAATAAAAACATAGAAAAATGTATGCCTGAACTGGGATTTGAACCCAAGATCTCTGGTTTTCTGTACCAACGTTTTGACTATTAAGCTATCTAGACTCTCAATATAGACAGAAATTTTTCTCTTTCTTATATAATTCCATGCACTAGAAGCCAAGAGAACCTTTATTCCATATGTTTGAACAAACTTGTGTAAAAGAAAAAGTTTATAATTTTATCCCCTCTAAGAATTAATTAAAAGGCCAATTTTGACATGAGGTCAATTTCCCCTCTCTACATCATTGTATATTAAACATTTATATCTCATTTAAAATACTTAAAATTTTATTCCACAGGTTAGCAATTTGAATCTGTATAGATTAGGAAGGCGGAAAGTGTTTGGAGAAAGTATGATAGCTACAAAGTTTGAGCCACATGACAACTGGCTGCCACCTTGTTATTATGTGCCCCGAGAATTGGAACAAGCGCTGATAGAAGCAGGGGTACCTGCAAGCCACTGGAACCAGGCAGATTTACCTGCTCTGCGAGATTTGTCCCGAGATGAGATCTGCGAACTAGTACGAGAACGAAGTGAGAAACTTCGCAAATCGATGCTTGGGGAGGATGGAGTCTCAGAAGATGTGCTCATGGCATCTGGACCTTATACAAACCTAGAAAATCTTCCTTGTTTCATCCCTTATAATCTCATAACCCAACACAGCATCCCAGATAAAAGTGTTGCAGATTGTGTGGAAGCACTGATTGGAGCTTATTTAATAGCCTGTGGACCACGAGGAGCCCTTCTCTTCATGGCATGGCTTGGTATCTGTGTACTTCCTAAAGAAGAAATTATCTTTTTGGCACCAGAAACTCAAATAATAGAACTGAGACCAGTTGGTAGTTTAACTCCTGTCGAAGCCAGTAGTGAAGAAATAGATAACAAAAGTGCCAAGCAGTGGAAACAGGTAACTATTTCAACTTTTTCTACGGCTTATCATGTAACTAACTAACTATGGAATGTGCAGGTTCAATGCTCCTTTACTAAGGTCCTCCATTGCCAACTGAATACAGTCCATACTAAATTAATATTAAGAAGCTAAAGCTATTACTACAATTGAAATAAGTAAAATCATGTACACAACTATTGTATTCAATGGTAAAGAGAAAAATTTCCCCAACTTTTATAGGAATAAATCACTATGAGGTTAATAAATTAAAATGTTTCATACCTCTTCTCATAATTAATCTAAGTAGATCGCGATTTCGTATTCTTGGCAAACCTATCTTCAGCACTATTTTTCCGACTGATCTACTTAGATCAGTTATGAGGAGAGGTATGAAACATTTTAATTTATCATAAGTAATGCCATGAGTGATTTCCAATTTATCTAGATAATCTGGAAATCAAGATTGGCATTTGTTAGGACTATTTAACGAAGAACAAGCTGAAGATGGAGCAATAGCTTTGAAACGATCGTCCAACAGAATAAATATATGAGGTAAGAATGTTAAAGAATACAAACTCAAATATAAAATTAAGCTGTTTACTCACAAATCATTATTTAAATATAGTTATTTTAAAATATTTATTTAATGTAAACGGCGATGTTTGAAAACAAATGAGATGTGATGTTTGAAAACAAATGAGAAATGATTGTTATGCTTGTTCATCACTGAAACCAGATCATATTATTTATTGCTAAAAGATCGCAATATTGCAAGAATGCACCCTAGTGGAGAAATTTATAACCAACTTCATAGGTATTAATTTCTGATGTCCTATGATGTAAATATATCAGTTATATTTTTCTGCAACGTTATTTCCTGGGAAATAATTTGTTTAAGAAAATGCAAACAGTATTTTTTTTTTTGTGATATAATCAATTGCTGCAAATGTTTTTATATTATCTCCCACAAGCACAATCAGCTGATATTTGTGCACTATATATACAATCTGGTAGCCATATTTCTTAGAGAGTCAGTCACTGCAAAATAATGCTATGATTTATTCAGAATGTTAAAAAGGAGGAGCTTTCTTTAATATGACTATTTTACTCCTGCCCCAAATAGGAGTCAATGACCAATCACATTTCAATGATTTTTTATTTACAACCAATCACAGTCGTGTTTTGCCTAGAATTTACCAACTAAAGTTTATCATAATAAAGAAAGCATCTCCTTTTTAACATTCTGAATAGGTCATAACATTATTCTGCAGTAACTGACTCTCCAAGAAATACGGCTACCAGATTGTATATATAGTGCATGATTGTCAACACATACCGCATGCGGGAGTTAATATAAAAAAACATTTGTAGCAATTGATTATACCACCAAAAAAATAATATAATTAAAATAACCTCAAAATATAACTTCCTAAAATTAAATATCAAAGAAACCATTGTTTGCACTTTCTTAAATGTATTTTTTCCCAGGTAATAACATTCCAGAAAATATAATTGTCATATTTACATCATAGGCACAGGGCATCAGAAATTAATTAATATACAGTTTGATGTGTTTCATTTTTTCTCCACTAGAGTGCATTCTTACAATATTGCGTTCCTTTGGCAATAAATAATATAATCTGGTTGCAGTGATGAACAAATGAAGCATACCAATCATTTCTCATTTGTTTTCAAACTTCGTCGTTTACATTAAATGTACAAATATTTTAAAATAACTAAATTTAAATAATGATTTGTGAGTAAACAGCTTAATTTCATTCGTTAAATAGTCCTAACAAATGCCACTCTTGATTTTCCTCACTTCGTGAGTCGTGAATTTATCGATAATATGGAAATCACTCGTGGCACTTGTGATAAACTTGTTTGATAAATTCGAGTGAAACAAGACTGTAATTGGTTGTAATACAAAAATCATTGAAATGTGATTGGTCGTTGAATCCCATTTGGGGCATGAGTTAAATAGTCTTAGAAAAAATTCTGCTTGAAACAGGAATCTTTATGGCACAACAAATATTTCTCTCTGCCATTGTATACAATAGTTTATTATTGATTTAACATTTCTCACTGAAAGATAAATTATATTTGAAGAGAAAAATTTTTGCCTAGACCGAGACTCGAACCCGGGACCTTTGGCTTGCTGGGCCAAATGCTCTATCAACTGAGCTACCAAGGCGAGTTACGATCTAGACACAAATTTTTCTCTTATATATGTTGTAATTCCCTCTTGCCAAATTTTCAAAAGCATTTGGCAAGAGGGAATTACAACGTATATAAGAGAAAAATTTGCATCTAGATCGTAACTCGCCTCAGTAGCTCAGTTGGTAGAGCATTTGGCCTGGCAAGCCAAAGGTCCTGGGTTCACGTCTCGGTCTAGGCGAAAAAAAAAATTTCTCTTCAAATACAATAGTATAGTTGTGTACATTGGTTTACCTATTTAATCATAGCAATTGCTTTAGCTTCTTAATATTAATTTAATAAATAATGCTATAGCTCAAGTTAACAATAGTTTTTCTCCTTCTTACTTCCCAATATTTGGATGTCACATCTTGATAATTTTGAAGAACTACATAGTTTGTTAAATGTTCTCTGTCCATTTCCACACCTTGAGAACACAATATACACTCAGGAGACATTAATACACCATTCTATTTCATGAGCAGTTTTACAATCTTTTCAATGGACATCATATTTTTCTGATTTGGCGATTGCATCATCCATACCCAACCCCCAATTTGCCTGGAGGACCGCCCCTGCTGTTGGTCAACAGGTCCATCAGACCTAGCTGGGAAGATTGTGCAACAACTCAACCAACTATTTCTTCTAATTGCCACTTTAGAAGCCGTTATTGGTCGCCATGACAGGTCAGCGATATAAGTATTTACTAAGATATAAGTTAGAGGAGAAGTAAAAAGATCCCTTAGGCCTCTAATGCCATAATACCATCAGAGTCAGAAACAAACAAGAGTTCAACCAATAGAGGTTGGATAGTAAAGGGTATAGAAATAAAAATAAGGAGCAAAACACAAGTAAGTGGAAGCACTCAGCTTGATGGGGACCCCTGAGATTTTTCTCATATTCTAGAATGTTGTAGAATGTGGGGTCAACATTTTTTAACCTCTCCTCTTTTCCCACAATTTACACTTTCTCCTAAATTACACCATTTTTCCCTCTAGTCCCTTGAAAAGTGTAAAAGAGGGGTAATACTGTATAATGTATGTTTTTAGATAAGATATGGCACTCTGAAAGCACCAAGATCTCCATTATTAAGGAATGTGAAACATCCAGAAGCAGAACTGCAGAGACTGTTAGATGGATATGATGTGTTTGAACGTAGAATAGGCTACAAGTTCAGAGACAGAAGTTATCTACTTCAGTCACTGACTCATGCTTCATATTCGCCCAACAGACTCACTGACTGCTACCAGCGACTTGAATTTCTGGGTGATGCTGTACTCGGTGAGTTTATACACATTCCATGCTAGTTGAATTGCAGATAGTTCTAACCTGCTTTTAACAAACAAATAAGACTACATTTTCACTGAATTTAATTTTTATGAATTGTGAAGTAAGTAATTGAAGGATTAATTCCAAAAAGCAGACAAGTCCAATATTATTGGAGCTAGGAATTTTAGGTGCTGCACCTTAATTTTATTTTGTTACTACAATGCTCAAATTAGCTTGTCTTACAAAGAAAACATTAAATAAATGTCCCTAAATGTGTTTTAGTTGCACCTTTTTTCAATGCTAGCACTTTTTTGCACCTTTTTTATCAATGCAAGCACATTTTGCACCTTTTTTAAACTTTTTTTTTTCACATAGCAGCATTGTATTCCCAAAATAATGTGTATATTTTTTTTTACATTTCTTCAAATACGCTTTCAAGGGTTGGTAACGATGTGTGGTATCAGTCCACATCACATTACTTCTGCTTTAGTGCAGTTCTGTTAGGCTATACCTTTTAACTTAGTTCGCACCTTCTTGCACCACAGTTATGCGAAAGCTATTGTTTAAGCAAGGGAGGTTGTTGAGTGCATAAACAAATGTTTCAGTTCAAAATAATATTTGACTTGTGCAGTCTGCTATTTTCCTGAGTGATCAGTATACAGTATGCCAAAACCGAATGTGAACTCCTACAAACTATGTGATTTTGTAAAACAGTTTAGTGCATATGGAATTCAGAGTGACAGATCTGTTATGAGGTGCATTCTTTGTAATATTTCAATAACAATTGATGAAAAACTCCAACACAATCGTGTTATGCAGCATATAGGTAGTGCAAAACACAAAAAACATACTACAAAGCAGTAAATGTGTATTGCGACAACAGTTTATTGGCGAGGCGCTGCCTTCTTCAAGTTTAATAAGTAAAAAAGACTTTTTTAATGATACAGTAAAGACATTTGTGGCATGTGGTATTCCTCTTTCCAAACTTAACAACCCTATTATGAAAGCATGCTTGGAGAAATATACTGGGAAGTCTGTCCCAGATGAAAATCATTCCTTCAACCTCTGTATGAAAATTAAAACAGATCAGTCAAGTAGAATGTGAAAACCAGTATATATTACATTAGACGAAACCACTGATAGATAGTTTTAGATATGTTCTAAACATTTGAGTTGTTGAATAATATCTGCTTTAACAGTTTTCTGGACTTGTGATTTCAGTAACATAATGTTCTGGGACTTGTCTTACTCAGACGTTTTAATATATGACAACATGACTGAATTTTGTGTCGTGAAGTTACTTGATGTAATTGATTTTGGTACTCTTTAATGATATTCACATGGAAAATTTGCACCTTCTATTTAAAATAAATTGAACCTTTTTCTGCTAAATTAAAGCACCTTTTTTGCAACTTTTTCACCAAAATTTTGCACCTAAAGTTCCTAGCTCTAAACATTATAAATTTATATATTAATACACTTTGATAATATTTACAACTATTCTACCTATAACTATACCAATTCCTAGCTAAGTTCCACTTGTACTGTAAAGAAGCTTGAATAAGATATTACTTCGATGTTTTTATTATTAATTTAACATTTCTCAATGAAAGATAAATTAAATTTGAAGAGAAAAATTTTCGCCTAGACCGGGACTCGAACCCGGGACCCTTGGCTTTCCGGGCCAAGTGCTCTACCAACTGAGCTATCGAGGCGAGTTACGATCTAGACGCAAATTTTTCTCTTATATACGTTGTAATTCCCTATCGCCAAATGCTTTTGAAACCATTGTTTCTATCTTTGCAAATGGCGGCTTCTTAGTTAAGAAGACATTTATTGGAAATTTTAACATTACTTTAAAAGCCAGTAAGGTTGGTAGAGCACTTGGCCCGGAAAGCCAAGGGTCCCGGGTTCGAGTCCCGGTCTAGGCGAAAATTTTTCTCTTCAAATTTAATTTATCTTTCATTGAGAAATGTTAAATTAATAATAAAAACATCATTAGAGGCCTTACTGGCTTTTAAAGTAATGTTAAAATTTCCAATAAATGTCTTCTTAACTAAGAAGCCGCCATTTGCAAAGATAGAAACAATGGTTTCAAAAGCATTTGGCGATAGGGAATTACAACGTATATAAGAGAAAAATTTGCGTCTAGATCGTAACTCGCCTCGATAGCTCAGTTGGTAGAGCACTTGGCCCGGAAAGCCAAGGGTCCCGGGTTCGAGTCCCGGTCTAGGCGAAAATTTTTCTCTTCAAATTTAAGATATTACTTCGCCAACACAGTCTATTGAGTGAACTGTGGTGCTGCTTTTACCCACCATATGACTGAATTGTGTATGGAACTGTCATCAATAGTAACATTGTTGTTAGGCAACATCATATTTTAGAGGAAATAAGACTGAATACAATGTAAAATGGTACCAATAAATAATTAGGAACTTCCTCCATTTCTTATTTATTTATGACAAAAAATTATATATTGGCCTACCAAACAATTTGTTTACACTTTTTCCATGATTTTGATAGATATCCTTTATTTAAAATTTCATTATGAGCCGATTTTATGCTCCATTCTGACTCACCTGTAAATTCTGCTGTTATTTTCATCACATACTCAATGGCTAATGTTGGATATTTTTCACTACACTATTTTTAAACATTCAAAATAACTTGTTTCTCTCCGCTTTTTATATGCTTTCCTTTCCACGATGTGCAGAATGGTTAAGGCAAGATGCCTTGGTACAGAGCTACAGGACTTGCACTAGTTTGATTCTCCATGGGAGAAGAAATTTTCTCATGGAATTTTCGGCCAGTATGGGACTGGTGCACACCCAGCATTGTGAGGAATTTGGGTAGTTACACTAAGTAGCAGCTTCAGGTTCAGAAAATCAGCTATAACAGCTGGGGAACCCGACATGCTGACCACCACATGTCACCCGTACACTGGCTGCATGAACGTCTACCTCTGTACATGTAGATGTGAGGCTAGCAGCTGGTTGTTAGGCCATGGGCCTTCTAGGCCTGTCGCACCATGAGTTTATGTAGTTAGTGCCCAGAATTTGAGTTTCACGGGAAAATTTAACAACTGTAATTTCTATTTAAATTCCTCTAAACAAATTTAAATTATTTATGAAGGATGTTTTGTATTTAGTGCCTGTAATAATGAGTTTCATGGGAAAATTTAACAAATTTATAAATTAGATTTGGAAATTTTTAACATTATGAGGTTCAATTCATAAGAATTAAATGAGTCATGATTTTTTCTTACCTCATACTTCTATGTTTTTTTTTTAACACAGCACTGCAGTATCGGCGACCCATTGTCACCCTCGTCAGCTGTTTTCACGACTGTCAATTTTTTCTTTTGCCAGTAATTATCCAAACTGCCATCTGGTGTTCTTTTGAAGGAATTATTTTCTAAACTGCCCTCTGGTGTTCTTTTGAATGAATCATTTTCAAAACTGCCATCTGTTGTATTTTTTAAGAACTTTGTAATCAAGCTCAGTTCATCTGGAATCTCAAAGTTCATGGTTCTAGTATGGTTTTTTTGAATATATATTTTTTCCCAAATTGTTAAATCCAAAGGTTTAGATAGATGTTTCAAAAGTTTTCAAATGATTCATTCAAAAGAACAGCAGATGGCAGTTTAGAAAATAATTCCTTCAAAAGAACACCAGATGGCAGTTTGGATAATTACTGGCAAAAGAAAAAATTGACAGTCGTGAAAACAGCTGACGATGGTGACAATGGGTCGCCGATACTGCAGTGCTGTGTTTAAAAAAACATACACAAGTATGAAAAAATCATGACTCTTTTAATTCTTATAAATTTAACAAATGTAATTTCTATTTCAGTTCTTATAAAGACTAAATTGTTCGTAGTTAAATATGAGAAATAACATTATGAGGTTCTTATTCATGAAGAATGAGTAATTTTTTATATCTTACCTCATAGTTTATGTCTTCTTAAACACTGGAACTGCAGTTTTCAAAAAGAAGCATCCTATCCATTTTGAACCGACGTTATGGCTAACAGATTTTCATTGGAACTCCAATGTTATAGATGGAGATTCCAACAAAAATCCGGTAGTCATAATGTCGGTTCAAAATGGAAGGGATGTTTCCTTTTGAAAATTGCAGTCCCTGTGTTTAAGAAAACAAACTATGAGGTAAGATATAAAAAATGACTCATTCTTCAAGACTAAATTGTGTTTAAAAATTAATTTTGTTAATTGCAAATATTTGATTGCTGTAATTAATATTTTTGTATGTATGGTAAATTTAATGTCCAGACGGACGTTTTGAAAATTTTAATACCCACGGAGGTATTATGAAATCTATTACATATACTATATCCTAGCACTAAACCAACAATTACAAAGTACTAAGACATAAATAATAATTATTGAATAATTTGTTTAAATTTACATACGACATCTTCCATGCTAGTTTTTTGATGCAAGCTTTGCTTTGAAACTTATTCATGCACTTATATCTTATAGGTAACATTATGAGATCTTTACATGAATAACCATTTCATACTGTTAAAACCAAGTTACTATTAATGGAAATTCTTTATGACAACAGATTATTTGATCACTCGACATCTATATGAAGATTCTCGACAACACTCCCCTGGTGCTCTCACAGATCTGCGCTCTGCACTGGTCAACAACACTATATTTGCATCTCTAGCTGTACGCTATGGATTCCACAAATACTTCCGTCACTTATCTCCTGGGCTCAATGAGGTCGTCGATCGCTTTGTACGAATCCAAGAAGAGAATGGGCACACAATCAGTGAAGAGGTCTGTAAAGTACATTATCCAGACAATCTATAAGGTTTAAGAAAAATTGTATTACCTCACCTCGGGGGTTGAACAGAACCAGGTATTTAAACTTAAATTATTATTGGGAAGTAAACATTATGAGGTTATATCATTAATAGTGAGTGGAGAACATATTTTTAACGACTCACCTCATATAATTTCAAATTTCTTTGATACTGGCGGTTTCAGACAATATCTTGTCCCTCTTCAGTCATGACTTCCACTGATGAAATTCTCTGATTGTTGATTTCTCTATGGACATCGCCTCTTGTGCTGCCATCTTTGGTTGGGATTATAAACTTTGAAATTAAATTTTTATCCACCGGAATATTAAAGTTCATAGATAGATATTTATTCTTCTGAATGAATATCTTTTCCCAAATTGTCAATTCCAACGATTTATCCAATTGTTTCAAAAGTTTTGCCTCTTTTTCAATTTTATGATGTTCTAGCAAACTATGTGCAGCAATTGCTGATTTTTCAATTTCACAATTTTTAATATTTCTAAAATGTTCTTTAGTGCATGTTTCCAAATTCCTTTTTTGTTTTTCTTATGTATACTTTGCTACAATCATTACAATTTATTTGATAAATTCCAGATTTCTTAATGTCTGGGATGTTGATTTTTTTATTGGTACTTAGAAGTTTTTCCAGACTAAATTTATTTATTGGTGCCAAAGTACGAGGGTGGATCAAATATAAACCGGAATTTGTATCTGGAGGCTCTGGTAGCAAACTGTAAAGGTTGTGGTTTAAAGGGGAAGTTGGTGGGGGTGTCTGGAGTAGGGATCTTGATGTGTCGCACTCCGAAGAGCCGCCGCTTGCTTCAGTACGCCATGAGTGAGCAAGAGGTACACACGTCTGTTGCACAACACATTATTATTAAGTTTTTGGCAAAAGAAGGCACTAAACCTTCTGAAATTTTGAGAAGGCTCCATGCGCAGTTCGGGGAAGCAACCCTTTCGAAGACGCAGGTGTATGATTGGCGCAAAAAAACTTTAGCAGGCTGGGATTCAGTGGGAAATGAGCCCCACCAAAGATGGCAACGAACAAGCATCACTGCAGACAACATTCGTGCTGTACAGGACCTTATTGAGGAGGATCGGCGCGTAACAATTTCTGATATTGCTTCACATATTGGAATAAGCTTCGGAAGTGTTCAAGCCATCATCAGTGATGGACTCAAATTCCGAAAATTGTCTGCCAGGTGGGTTCCTCGGCTCCTCAGCCAGGAACAAAAAAATTGACCAAAAAACTGATGAAAATGCATTGGACACCTCTGGAACATCCTCCTTACAGTCCAGATTTGTCACCCTGTGACTACCATTTGTTTGGGCCACTGAAAGAAGACCTGGGAGGAAGGCGGTTTGGTGACAATGCAGCAGTAGAGGAGTTCGTGTGCAACTGGCTGACTACACGTCATCCCTCATTCAAGGATGGCATCAAAAAGTTGCCAACTCGACAAAAGTGTGTTGGAAATGCAGGAGGCTATGTAGAAAAATGAGGTGGTGGTTTTGTATTTTTTTGTTAATTCAATAAAATTGTAAACAATAATTCCGGTTTATATTTGATTCACCCTCGTAATGTTGTGTTTGTCAAACATTTTTTTGAAATTTCCTATGTACTACTGGATGGTAAGTAATTTTCTTGAATTTCTTCTTTTCTTTACTAACATTTTATAGGGTAGAGCATTCTTTAAGTTAAGTTATGCAGGTAGGAAATAACACTATGAGGTTTATTTTAATTTTGTTGAGTTGTTTCCTGACTCACCTCATACTTCTTAATTCCCTCGCAGATCCAGATTTCTTCACTGTATTTGTGACATTCTCAATGCTGTATCACATTCACAACTGACGTCCAGTGGTCTCCTCTCCTGCAGACTGACCTCCGTGCCATCTGATGGCTGACCGACAAACTTCCAAATCAATCCCCTCTCCTTATTATTACCCAGTGATAAGGAGAGGGGATTGATTTGGAAGTTTGTCGGTCAGCCATCAGATGGCGCGGAGGTCAGTCTGCAGGAGAGGAGACCAATGCAAGTCAGTTGTGAACGTGATACAGCATTGAGAATGTCACAAATACAGTGAAGAAATCCGGATCTGCGAGTGAGTTAAGAAGTATGGGGTGAGTCAAGAAAGAACTCAACAAAATTCTTTAAGTTGTTTTACCTTTTTGAATTTCTTTAATTTGTTTGATATTATCCTCTTATTGAAACCATTTAATCTGGCCATATTTAGGATATTATTGTATTCTTTCTTAAAATTGTCTTCTTTTAGTGGGAAATTTATCAATCAATATAAGAGGCTATTAAATATTGCATGTTTATGTGCCAAAGGATTGAAGCCCGTTGATTTGTTATAATTACTTACCATCCAGTAGTACATAGGAAATTTCAAAAAATGTTTGACAAACACAACATTACTTTGGCACCAATAAATAAATTTAGTCTGGAAAAACTTCTAAGTACCAATAAAAAAATCAAAATCCCAAACAGTAAGAAATCTGGAATTTATCAAATAAATTGTAATGATTGTAGCAAAGTTTACATAGGAAAAACAAAACGAATTTGGAAACACTCACTAAAGAACATTTTAGAAATATTAAAAATTGTAAAATTGAAAAATCTGCAGTTGCTGCACATAGTTTGCTAGAACATCATAAAATTGAAAAAGAGGCAAAACTTTTGAAACAATTGGATAAACCGTTGGAATTGACAATTTGGGAAAAGATATTCATTCAGAAGAATTAAATATCGATCTATGAACTTCGATATTCTGGTGGATAAAAATTTAGTTTCAAAGTTTATAATCCCAACCAAAGATGGCAGCACAAGAGGTGTCCATAGAAAAATCAACAACCAGAGAATTTCGTTAGTGGAAGTGACTGAAGAGGGACAAGATATTGTCTGAAACCGCCGGTAACAAAGAAATTTGAAATTATCTGAGGTGAGTCATTAAAAATATGTTCTCCACTCACTATTAACCGGGTATTTACTTACGCAATTTAAGACATTTTTAATGCAATTTATCTCATTACTAAGTGATATTTGTAACATTTATCCCCAGAAAGTTACCATTATGAATTTTAATGTAATGTGAAATTTATTAGTGGAAATATGTTTTTACGTTGCAACCGTCAGCCATTTTGAATTTCCATAGAAGAGGTAATTTTTTTTATGTATTTAAACACATTTAAAATGTAACGAACCTAAAAGATAACCTAACCTAGGTGAATCCCATGAATGGCCTTTTTTTTTTTTTTTTGCTCAGTTAAATATGTACATTTGTTTGTGTTTTATGCTGTTAAATTGGGACATAAATGAGTTATTATCAACGGAGATGATGTGTTATCGACAGAGCTGTGGGTTTATGTGCTGATGCTCTAAACCATTAGGCTAATTCAGGCTTCCCTCCCATCCAAGCAAAAATTCTTCTTTACCTTTACAGTCTTGATCCCACTATCGTTCACAAATACACATTGAATGGCTTCTACATTAAGAAGATATGATGAGATTCCACACAGCTATAACAAATATATGTTCTTAAATTATCTTTGTTAAAAGTGTTACATTCCTTTGTTTTATAGTATTATCTAATTGAGGAAGAAGAATGTGAAGAAGCAGAAGATGTTGAAGTTCCCAAAGCGCTCGGAGATGTTTTTGAGTCAGTTGCTGGTGCGATCTTTCTCGATAGCGGCATGTCACTTGATGCTGTATGGAGGGTGTATTACCGCATGATGAAATCAGAAATAGGTAAAGAAACCATCCTTTATCACCAAATTCTGGAATTTTAAGATCTGAAAAATGAAAATTACATTCTTGCATTCCACAATTTGGACTTCATAATTCTCTTAAACTCATATTTCTGACAAATTATATTTGAAGAAAAAATAAAATATTTTTTTCTCTTCAAAAATGTATTTGTCCTTCAATGTGAGTGATAAATTTAAATATAAACATTGTATTTTTACACGAATTTGTGTGTTCCACAATCCTTTGTGCTTCAGGTTCTGTCTAGAAAGATAAATGATGTTAAGGGCACCTAATACTTATTTGGGTTTAAAAAATGTATTTTTTTTTCTTTTTGCTTCAAAAATCCAGGAAGGTCTATTTTATCGATGTGCAATATTATTTTGTCGATTTTGGACATTTAAACCTATAAAAATTGATTTTTAAGAATGGCATCTCTGTGTTTTGCTAATGTGCACATTTTTTGTTTTTTTTTTTTTTCATTTTCCCGTAATTTGTATTTTTTCGTATTTTGGTAACACTTTTCTCCAAAACTATGAAAGATAGGAGAATAATTTTTGGAATGGATATGCAGTTTAAAGAGCTCTATAGTAATAAGGTAAATTTATGTTTGTGATATTGATAGTATTTAAAATTTAAAAAAAAAAAGTATGCAAAATTTTTAACAAAAAAATATTTGGTCTTCAAATTTTTTAAAAATAAATCACAATCCATATCTGAACACAAGCAAACCTTATTATTGTCAAATGAACTATGGACAATAACATACTAAATTTTGGAAACAATTGGACAAGTAGTTTTTGAGAAAATTGTACCAAGACAATACTTTTAAGAAGTTGGATTTTTTTATTTTCATTTTTCCTATTTTAAATTACTCATGAAGAGATATGTCTAAAAGTTAACCAGAGTGCCATTATGTTCAGGAAGACTTGTTTAATTAGTAACAAAATGTTCATGCACCTAACTTAAGAATAAGCTGAAAAAATTATTCTTGTATGTTGCATATCTTTAAATCAAATTGCAAGGAAATTAGTACCAGGTGGCCTTAATGCAGTCTATTTTCAATTTATGCACCACTTTATATAGATGATGTGCATTTGTATACAGACCCCAAAGGGCCTGCTAAATCATGTAGTGAGATCACTACTTTTCTTAGCAAGTTTGAGTTTAGTACAAAGTGGGGTTAAAAATTTTAATTATAAGATTTTCATTCTCAGCTTAAGAGATGTAGGGCTGTACAGTTTTTAATTGAGATCCTTAGAAACCAAGGGGTACATGTGACAAATTGCTAATTTTGGAGTCAAGTGTAGATTTTAGTAGTAAAGCATATGCTACTCTGAATGGATACAAGTAAAAATTTGTCGGTGCTGAAATCTAGTGGCTAAAAAGAAAACTGCTAAGACAGTCACATATGGAGTGTCTCAACTTTGAACATGATTTACTCAAAACTGATTTTTGTCATTTATACCCCTTGACTTCTAAGGACCTCAATAGCTATAGTCTGTTTGCTCATTTAAGAGAATCTTCCTGCGTATATTTTCAAATAGTTGCTGCACGGCCAGACGGAGAGTGAGAGCAACTAGCCAAAGTTTCTAAAATATTTTAACACTCATTGTTGAAAAAAATACTTCACGTAGCGCAATTCATACATCAACTCACCATTAAATGCAATACAAAAGTGTACAATACCTTCGAAAGAAAGAAAGAATTTCCGACCCTTCCTATACCTGATGCTGGCCTTCAAGTAGACAGAAAATTCACCCCCTGCCCCTAATCCCTTCAAATATTTGCGCAGGAAGATTCTCTTAACTGAGCAAATGGACTACAGATTGTACACCAGATACCTGGATTAAATGAAACTCCACATTACATTTAATATTTAAAAGAAGTAACACTATGAGTTTTCTTCATAGTTAAATATGGGAAATATCATATTGCACATAAACATGCAATTTTCAACAGTTTGATATATAGATTATTAAATGTATCATTAGATGAATTTTAATGATTATACCTCATAATTTTTACTTCCCAACATTAATTAAATATAGATGAAGAAGATTTTAAGAAAGAATACAATCTCATTTTGAACATAGCCAATTTAAATGGTTTTGGAAAAGAAATAATTATATATACATTAAAGAAATTCAGACAACAAAAAAAGATTAAAAGAATACACTGCCATGCAATCTGATTCAAAGAAAGGAAAACAATTTAAGAAAATTACTTATCATCCTGAAAATACATAACAAGTTTCAAGAAATTCAATATTACATTGGCACCGATAAATAGACTTAGCCTTGGTAATCTATTAATAACTAACAAGAAATTGAACATCCCAGATAGCAAAAAATCTGGAATTTATCAAATTAATTGTAAGGACTGCAATAAAAAGTATACATAGGAAAAACAAAAAGGAATTTGGACAACTCGCACTATGGAACACTTTAGAAATATTAAAAATGGTGAAATTGAAAAATCAACTATTGCAGCACATAGTTTATTGGAGAATCATAAAATTGAAAAAGAAGCCCAACTTTTAAAACATTTGGAAAAACCTTTAGAATTGACAATTTGGGAGAAGATATATATTCAGAAGTTTAGATCCATGAATTTCGAGATTCCTGATGAACATGATTTCATCTCAAAGTTCATCAAATCAACACCAGATGGCAACGTTATTGATGCAGATTCCAACGAAAATCTGGTAGTCATAATGTCGGTTGAAAATGTTTAAAGAGACACAAAATATGAGGTAAGATGTAAAAAATGACTCATTAATTTACGTACTATGAGTTTTACTTTACTTATATTAGGAATTCACACTATGAGGTATATTCGTTTAGGTAAAATTTTATCACTCACCTCATATTTTTCTAAAAAAACTATGAGTTATATTTTAATTTTTATGAGTTATGTTATTTTGACTCACCTCATGTTTACAGTTTTATTGCAGTCTGCACTTTCCACACTCTATGTGACATTGCCAATGCTTCCTAACTGTTGAATTTGCGGTTGGAGATCTTGTAGGTTGACTTATGCTCCCTCTGTTGTCTGACTGATGAACTTCCAATTTTTTTTTTTTCCCCTCAGGAATTTCAAAATTCTTTATTTTCTCTTTATTCTTGTGGATGTAAATTTTCTCCGAAATTGTGAGTTCCTTATATTTATCCAGATTACATATCTTGAGAAAAAATTTGGTAATGTTATGCTGCAAGCCAGAAGATGGAGGGTTCAAATCCTGGTGGGGTCAGAATTTTTAAACTGTCCCAAACCTTCTGGCAGCACCATGAGCCCTAGAGTCAACTCATCCTCTAACATGAATAAATACCAGACATATGTTGTGGGGGTAAAGATGACGATTATGCAGGGCTGACTCCTCTCTGTACACAATACAAGAATACGTCTTCCAAGTTAAGTGATATGATAAAATGGCGCATAAATTAAAAATAGACCATATTATTGTCAACTATCCACAAGGCACAGAATCCGAAACGAAAAGTGCAGTGGGTCGCATTTAAAATTCTCTTGAATGGAGAAAAGCTGTACTCCGTGTCACACAATGTACAAAATATATGAGTACTGAAGTGAATGACTGTTCCAGTTTTAAAAAGTAACTTTTATTATTTTATTTAATAACACAAAAGATATACTGTTATATTATGTATAATTATGTCTTTGAAGTTCTTATCTTGAAGTTAATATTAAGTGCATTTTATGTGTTGCAAATCTATGAGATAAGACCCATGGCCTTTAATTCTGAAGGAAGCCATGCTCAGGATTTCTATTCTATAAAGAAATCCATTAATCCTGACTAGAATTGAAAATACAAACCTTGAAACCAGGAGCAAACATGATTGCTAGTCTACCCTGGCTACTACTGAGTTGGTAATTTTTTATAAACTTTAACATGCAAATTAGGTATTTTTAGATCCTATATACTCGTACTTTACATAATGCCAGTCATTGGTACATAAAAATGTAAAATTTATATTTTAAAAACATTAGGAAGGAAATAAAATTGTTAAAAAAATAACAATATATAGGTTATTTATTGCATTGCTTTCAGTGCTTTAAGGGAAATCATTATTAATTAACAATGTATTTGTTTCAGAACAATTCAGTACAAATGTACCAAAATCTCCCATTCGAGAATTACTTGAACTTGAGCCAGAAACTGCTAAATTTGGGTAAGTATTTTGTTTTCAATTAATTGTATTATTTCTTTAAGTAAAATTTATCATTTAACTTTTATAGGAATTAATCACAATGAGGTTTAATTTATGATAAAATCAAATGTTTCCTACCTCTCCTCATATAAATCTTCTAAGTAGATTGCTATGTCGATCGGAAGAAACACTTCTTCTTCCCTCTGTTGGTGGACCGATGAACCTCTGGATCAGATCAGGATTTGCAGGAATTTCAAAGTTCATAAGTTTTCCTTTGTTTTTTTAATGTGGATTTTTTCCCAAACCGTGAGTTCCTTTTGTTTATCTTCGTTTAATTATACTGGCTTTTGATTCAATTAAATGTTTTCCGGACCAAGCATGAGCAGCTACTACTGAACATTTAATTGAATCAAAAGTCAGTCTAATTAAACAAATAGATAAACAAAAGGAACTCACGGTTTGGGAAAAAATCCACATTCAGAAAAACAAAGGAAAACTTATGAACTTCAAAATTCCCGCAAATCCTGACCTAATCCAGAGGTTCATCGGTCCACCAACAGAGGGAAGAAGAAGTGTTTCGTCTGATCGACGATCAGTCGCCAAGATTGTACTGAAGATGAGACCGTTATGGTCTCGAAATTGCGATCTACTTAGAAGATTAAAATGAAGAGAGGTAGGAAACATTTGATTTTATCAAAAATGTTATCACCTCACCTCATATTATTCTTCATAGACCAGATTCAGGAACTTCTTCAGTTCCATCCTCAGTATTTTTACAACTATTGTTATCTCATCTTGAAGAGCTAACTCCTGCTCTTCAAGATGACATAACAACGGCCATGAAAATACTGAGGATGGAACAGAAGAAGGTCCCGATCTAAGAAGAAGAATAATATGAGGTGAGGTGATCTTATATTTCAATTAATATTGGGAAGTAAACATTATGAGGTTATATCATTAACCTTTTGACTGCCGAGTTTCCCTTTTGCCAGCTGGGCTGTGGGTGCCAGGATTTTTAAATTTAAAGTACTACGCCATACTATATAATATAAACCTTTATAAAGTATAATTAACTGTCTACGTGCCATGCTAAATTGAATTTAAACTCACTATTATACATTTATTTGAAGGTTAGGCGGTGTTGCTTCCACTTGTAAAGATCCCAGGTTCGAATTCAGCACGATGTCTTCATAGAAATTTGTTATCACTATCACTAAAACATCTATCCTATTGAATACTTTTGATGGCATTAGCACTAAACACTTATAATATTAAATATAGTTGAACATTTTTTATGGTCCTGGGTTTGAATAAATTCCAATCAAACAGCTGTTTTATGCCATGTGTTTCGTCTGGCACGACACGCCCACCACTGTCCTCACACCCTGTTCATTTAGGTCTACATCACTTGCTTTACTATTTACAGGCTTAGATTGTAATAATATTATCTTAGAAACAGGACTACTATCACATTCATCAAACGAATAACCATTTGATGAACTGTACCTGTCACTCTCATCTTCTGATAAAACTGACACAATAAACTCGCGTATTGTATTTTCGTCAGCTTCGAGACATGAATCACTGTGTTTCACAGCACGACCTACCCCTTGGCCAGGTATCTTTTCAACTAAAAATAAAATAAATAAAGAGAAAATCCTGAAATTGCAATATTCCATAGCCAAAAAAAAAAAAAAGGCCTTGAAACATGAATGTACACCCTCCTTTAGAAAACACATTTACAACTAGCCTGTACCGTTATTTTGTAAGGGATGTGCAAAGAATTGCTAAGAAAGGATGTACAAACACAGAACGAAAAATAATTTTAGTTTATTGAAGTAAAAACTTCACGAAAAAAATATTTAAAATAATAAAATTGAAAACCAGAGCTTGCAGAGCTTGCCGGGCGTGGTATACCGCTGTACACACACTTTCACCGGCGCACGCCGGGCATGGCATTCAAAAGGTTAATAGTGAGTGGAGAACATATTTTAATCGACTCACCTCATACATTTTCAAACTTCTTTGATACCGACGGTTTCAGACAAAATCATGTCCTTCTTCAGAGAAGTTTGAAAATGTATGAGGTGAGTCGATTAAAATATGTTCTCCACTCACTATTGAGGTGATCTTACTTAAATTAATAATACATCATGGTGTCAATTCCTAAAAAGTCAATTGTATTATTATTGACAAGAATTTCTGAAAAAATTGTATTCAGTCATGTATTGTTCTTATTTTCCATGTCTTATCCAAAAATCTGCCCATGTTTAACCAATTTTCTGGGTTTATCATTAACTTGTATGTAGCTTTCCAATCTATCACAATTTGAATTTTCTTTACAAATATCCAAACAGTGCTATATGACACTAATAAATATCATGCTGTAATAAATAAGTTGTCTGTTTGCATCTTACCTCATAGTAGTTGAGTTCTTTTAGGACATATTGTTTAGTTTGTTTCTTCACTCACCTCATACTTCTTAACTCCCATGCAGACTTGAGTTTCTTCACTTCATTTGTGACATTCTCAATGCTGTATTACGTTCACAACTGATGTCAAACAGTCTCCTATCCTGCAGACTGACCTCCGCACCATCTGATGGCTGACCGACGAACTTCCAAATCTATCCCCTCTCCTTATCACCGGGTATTTCAAAATTTATAGTTGTGTTTTTATTCTTGCATGTGTAAATTTTTTCCCAAATTGGGAGTTCCTTCGGTTTTTCCAATTGTTTAAGTAATTTTGTTTTGGTTTCTATTCTATGTTTTTCTGACCAGGCATATTAAAATAAAATAAACCTCATAGTGTTATTTCCTACCTACATAATCTTTTAGGACATGTTTCAAAACAAATCTTCTGGTTTATCTACAGCTGGTCCAGACTGTTCATTTTTATGTTTGTTGGCCCTGGATGTCGACTTCTACTCCATCTTTATGTGGTCCAAAGAACTTGCATATCAAATCTATTTCCCCAGAAATTTCAAAATGCCTGATTCTATCCTTGTTCTTCTGGATGTAGATCTTCCCAAATGGTAAGTTCTTTAGTATTTTCTGTTTTAATAACATAAAAAAATCATAAAATCAATATAAACACCAAATTATTAAAACAGAAAATACTAAAGAACTCACCATTTGAGAGATCTACATCCAGAAGAACAAGAATAGAATCATAAATTTTGAAATTCCCAGGGAGAGAGATTTTGATATGCAAGTTCTTTGGACCACATAAAGATGGAGTAGGAGTCGACATCCTGGGCCGAGAACATAAAAATCAACAGTCTGGACAAGCTTAAGATAAAATAGAAGTTTTGTTTTGAAACCTAAAAGAACTCAACTACTATGAGGTAAGATGAAAACAGACTCAATTTATATTTGAAGAGAAAATTTATTTATTAAGAAACACCTCGTAATGTTACTTCCTGTTGTAATTTTATAATTATGCTACAAAATTTAGACATGAATTGGGCTCAATCATTTAAATAAAAATTATATTAATATTATTTATGTGGCTCTTCCCTTATGAAGGTTTTCAACTCTGGGCTAGGCAGTGGTGTCCTGCCATCAGTCTGAATTTGACTACTGCTTCTTTGTAGCTTTTGTTTCAACTTCTGCTTTTCTATGTTTTATGTTGTTCAATTTTCAGGAAACCAGAAAAATTGGCAGATGGTAGACGAGTACGTGTAACAGTGGAGGTGTTTGGAAAGGGCACATATAAAGGTATTGGACGCAACTACCGCATTGCTAAATGCACTGCTGCCAAGTGCGCTCTAAAGCAGTTGAAGAAAAAAGGCCTTCTTTCAAGAAAACTGTGACACAGTCTGTGAGTAAATGATCAAGGGCCAGTGCAATAATTATTTTATATTTATTTTGATAATGAATTGATTTTATAATTAACAATAAAAAAATTGTTAATGCTCAGACTTCATTAACATCCAGAAGTAATTGCTGACCAGAAATTATATTTTATTTTGCCAGGTAAAATATTAAAGAAAAAATATATAGACTCTTATTTATTCACATATCTATGACATCATTTAGGAAGTTTTACATGAATAAATTGCTTAACCAAGTTAATTCAGGTTGCAGAAAACAAGCTAGGGAAATGATTTAGACATCCTTCTTTTCTACAATTTCAACTGAATATTGTACTGAGGAGCACGGAAAGGAAGAGTTAATAAAATTAATATTGAGTCATGGATATTCTAACCTGATATATTTATGTTTTTTAACACGACCACAGTTTCGGGAGCCATCCGCGACTGTTGATTCTTCTAAACTGTCATCTAGTGTTTATTTGTTTACAAAGTTCTTCAAAAATACAACAGATGGCAGTTTAGAAAATGGTTGGTTGGTTGGTATCTAATGTCGAGCACTTGATAATGAAATCATTCGCTCTCTTGCACTCCAATATTTAGCAGAAAGGCTGGTCTCTTCTACAAAAGCTGGACAACGGAGGAGATGGTTTCTTTTAGAAAATAATTCCTTCAAAAGAACACCAGGTAGCAGTTTGGATAATTACCGGCAAAAGAAAAAATTGACAGTCATGAAAACAGCTAAGGATGGTGACAATAGTCATTGATACTGCAGTGCTGTGTTTAAAAAAAACGTAGAAGTATGAGATAAGAAGAATTCATGATTCATTTAATTCTTATTTATTTGACGAACTTTGTAATCAGATTTTGTTTCTCCGGAAACTCAAAATTCATGGATCTAACATGTTTTTTTTTAATGTATATCTTTTCCCTAACTGTTAATTCTAGAGGCTTAGATAGATATTTCAAAAGTTTAGCTTCTTTTTCAATTCTACGATTTTCTAACAAGCTATGTGCTGCAATTACCGATTTTTCAATTTCACAATTTTTTATATCACATGGTTTGTTAGAGAATCATAGAATTGAAAAAGAAGCTAAACTTTTGAAACATCTATCTAAGCCTCTAGAATTAACAGTTTGGGAAAAGATATACATTGAAAAAACCATGTTAGATCTATGAATTTTGAGTTCCCGGATGTACAAAATCTGATTACAAAGTTCATAAAATGAACACTAGATGGCAGTTTAGAAGATGACTGGTATGATGAAGAATCAACAGTTAACAGCAGCTGGTGAAGGGTGCAATGGCTCCTGAAACTGCGATTCTGTGTTAAAGAACATAGCTATATGAGATGAGAATACTCATGACTCAATTTTATTAATTGAAGACCTTATAATGTAAAATTTCCAACATTAATATATGAAAGAATGAGTTGTTAAGCATGTGGTTTTTTAATAAATAAAATGAGTTGTAATTATCTCACCTCATACAGTTCGTGTTCTTCGAACACAGGACCGGTTTCAGAAAATGTTTTTCCTATCCTCAGCCATCTGAGTCTTAAAGATGGTTGAAGATAGGGAAAATATTTCCTAAAACCGGTCCTGTGCTTGAAGAACATGTTGTGTATGAGGTGAGACAATCACCACTCCTGCATGAGACCACCATGTCCCCATGGGATGTATATAATGCTATATGACTGCATTAGGTTTCTCCTTCTCCATTCTCTTCAACATCAAACCTCACACAACACACTTGTATAATTAATCATGCATCCTATGTACATCACCTCAATGTTATGTAAATATGAAGAAGAAGAGTTTCTTCTGATCGACATAACACCAGTCGCCAAGAAAGTTCTGAGGATGAGACAGTTATAGTTTCGAAATCGCGATCAACTTAGAAGATTTGTATGAGGAGAGGTAAGAAACATTTAATTTCACCATGTTTCGGAAACTTCACATCTTACTTCATAAAATATGCTTTTCTCGCTTGATATGTTTCATAAGCGTTTGCATTCATCCTCAGCTATACTCTAAAACATGTTAGGTGAAAAAGACATATTTTATGGGGTAAGGTGTGAAGTGTCCAATTTATTTTAAAAAGAAAAATTCATTCTTGAACCAAGTTTTGAACCCTGGATCTCTGGTTCTACATATCAGTATGCAGTCCATTACACCATTCAATCCACCAATACGACCATCAACTTTTCTTTCCTCATAAAGAATTCTCTAATTAATTTTAATATTTCGAGGAAGTAACAGTATGAGGTTAATTTTAGATAATATGAGTTAGATATGTAATATTTTTTATATTTGAAGAGGAAAATTTTTTTTGCCTAGACCGAGATATGTAATACTTATGTCATATTTGTAGCTCATTTGAAGAATCGAGTTTCGATGTCTTAGGCATCATTGTCAATTCTTTCTAACTCTTCCTAAGGCATCGAAACTCGAGTCTTCAAATAAGTTTACAAATGTGAGGTGAGTAGTGCATATCTAATTCTCTAATTGTCCATAGACAGATAGACGACGCTACATAGCCATCTGACAGTGTTCTATTCAAGAAGCTTTTTAATAAGAATTTTACATTACCTTTTTATATAGTAAAGCTTAATTCATAAACTCCTATTCATATTTATATAATACTAGGGGGATGCAATCTTGTTCACGCAAAAGTCTTTGTAATTAAATCCTTACTTTTAATCTAATTTGTAAATACAAAAATGGTTATTGTGAGTTATCCATAAAAGACATGCTGTCACAGACTTTTTGGTAGAATTTTTTGAGACTTTGAATTCTGTGTACTTGTTATGGTTTAGGCAGCATAAGCCATTTAAGCGTTCAAAAAGACATGTTTCAAATCATGTCTGCTCCATCATCAATTGGTACCAACTGATGATAAGCAGAGATGCTCTGAAACATGTCTTACAAGAAACAATGAAATGTGAGGTAAGATGGTGGCAGACTCAACTTATTTATTATTATATGTTTTTTATATATATATTAATTTCCCTTGTTCTAAATGATGGTAAAAACCTCATTCAAATCAGTTGAGTAATTTTTTTAAAGGACAGACTCACAGTCATTTATTTTTGTTTATAAAGATTGATAATTTACTACTCATAGTGTCTTCTCTCCTCCTCCATGGTATGAGAGTCCTAGAAAGCCCTTGGCTCACCAGCTGGCTGCTGGCCTTACATCCACGTGTGTTAATTACAGAGGTGGATGATGATCACCTATCCAGCACAGGGGTGACAGTAATCGTATGTCGGGTTCCCCAACAGTTATAACTGGTTTTCTTAACCTGGAGCTACTACTTATTGTAGCTACCCAAATTCCACACATTGCTGGGTGAGCACCGTTCCCATACCGGTTGAATTTCCTTGAGAAAATTTCTTCCCTCATAGGGACTAGAACCAGTGCGTGTCCCATAGCTCTATATCAAGATACCGTCACTTCACATTCAAATTTTTATGAAGGAATTACATCACCTACTTAACATAATCTAGAGGAATGATCCTCAAATAGAAAATAATGAAGTGTTAAGTGTTAACTTTTTTTATTGTTACTTACAACTTTATTTGTTCTTGATTTACAAAATTGTTCATGTTAAGTTATGTAGATAGGAAATAACACTATGAGGTTCTTTAATATTGTTTATTTTTTATCATTTCACTCACCTCATACTTCATAATTTATAGCAGACCCAGGGTTTCTTCACGTAATTCGTGACATTGTCAATGCTGCGTCATGTTCACAACTGACGTCCAACGGCCTTCTATCCTGCAGACTGACCTCCGCCGCCATCTGGTGGCCGACCGAAGAATTTCCAAATCAGGCCTCTTTCTTTATAACCGGGTATTTCAAAAATTCATAGTTGTATTTTCATTCTTGCATATGTAAATTTTTTCCCAAATTGTGAGTTCCTTCGGTTTTTCCAATTGTTTAAGTAATTTTGTTTTGGTTTCTATTCTATGTTTTTCTGACCAGGCATGTGCAGCTATTGCAGATTTTTCGGTTTCTCCATTTTTAACATTTCGGAGGTGGTCTTTTTATCTTGGATTTAGATGCCTTTGTGTTTTTCCTATGTATATCTTTTCACAATCTTTACAAGTAATTTGATATAATTCCCGATTTGTTGCAGTCTTCAATTTTTTCATTTTTGTGGTTTTTATTAAATTACCTAAGCTGTAATCATTTTGCGGTGCTAATGTAATGTTGAATTTGTTGAAAAAAAGTTTTGAAACTGTGTCAAATAAGAAAGGATGGTATGTGGAACTTCTTGAATTTTTTGCCTATATTTTTATCTGTCTTGAAGGTTACTTTCATTGATGACTTTTTGAAGAGTTACTCTTCAGACAGATTAAAAATATAGGCAAAAAATTCAAGAAGTTCACATACCATCCTTTCGTATTTGACAAGTTTCAAAAAATTTTCAACAAATTCAACATTAAATTAGCAACCGAAAACATGATTACAGCTTAGGTAATTTAATACAAACCAACAAAAATGAAAAAATTGAAGACTGCAAAAAATCGGGAATTTATCAAATTAATTGTAAAGATTTGTGAAAAGATATACATAGGAAAAACAAAAAGGACATCTAAATACAAGATTAAAAGAACACCTCCAGAAATGATTAAAATGGAGAAACCGAAAAATCTGCAATAGCTGCACATGCCTGGTCAGAAAAACATAGAATAGAAACCAAAACAAAATTACTTAAACAATTGGAAAAACCGAAGGAACTCACAATTTGGGAAAAAATTTACATATGCAAGAATGAAAATACAACTATGAATTTTGAAATACCCGGTTATAAAGAAAGAGGCCTGATTTGGAAATTCTTCGTCGGCCACCAGATGCGCGGAGGTCAGTCTGCAGGATAGAAGGCCGTTGGACGTCAGTTGTGAACATGACGCAGCATTGACAATGTCACGAATTACGTGAAGAAACCCTGGGTCTGCTATAAATTATGAAGTATGAGGTGAGTGAAATGATAAAAAATAAACAATATTGTTCATGTTATTTATTTTCATTCTTGCTGTGGAAAATTTTATGAATTGCTTTCATCTTTATGATTAATCCTCAAATCATGTAAGATAAATAATTGTCTTCAATCCAGAAAATGCATTTAGCACATGTATTGGTAACTTCTATTTTTACATTGACAGCTATTATAAATTTTATTTTTATTATTTTTGTTTTATATATTTTCTTATTCTTTTGTATGAGAAAATATAAGCACAATTAAATGAATGTTGTAAAAATGGTAGAACACAATATTTATCATGATTCTTAAAGGCTTTATTATTTAATGAAGTGATGCACAAAAAGGAACATTAAAAGTTTTTTGCATCCAGAATTTCATTAAAATTTTAGCAAAAACTAGACATGTTTTGAAACCTATTTGAATATGAAAAAACTGTATTATGTAATTGTCAGATGGGTGGGTAAAGAGAGATATCTCCAAAATTGTGAAAAATGTGTAATCTATTGTAATCAATGGTAAAGAGAAAACATTTAAATAAGATTAAGGGAGGATTTGTGCTTGGATGGGAAAGAAGCTTGAATTAGCTCAGTGGTCAGAGGAGCTGAAGGATCTATTCCTGTATTTACATTTAAATTAATATTGGGAAGTAAACATTATGAGGTTATATCATTAATAGTGAGTGGAGAACATATTTTTAACGACTCACCTCATAGATCTAGGCGAAAATTTTTCTCTTCAAATATCACCTCATATAATTTCAAATTTCTTTGATACCGGTGGTTTCAGACAATATCATGACTGAAGAGGGACAAGATATTGTCTGAAACCACCGGTATCAAAGAAATTTGAAATTATATGAGGTGAGTTGTTAAAAATATGTTCTCTACTCACTATTAATGATCGATTCCTGGTTCAAGCAAAAATATGACGTGAGTCATGAATATTCTAACTCCTAAATTAATGAGTCATTTTTACATCTTACCTCATATTTTATGTTTCTTTAAATATGGGAACTAGTTTTCAAGAGAACTATCTCTCTCATTTTCAATCGACATTATGACTACCGGCTTTTCGTTGGAATCTCCATCAATAACGTTGCCATCTGGTGTTGATTTTATGAACTTCAAGATGAAGTCACGTTCATCAGGAATCTCGAAATTCATGGATCTAAATTTGTTCTTCTGAATATATATCTTCTTCCAAATTGTCAATTCTAAAGGTTTTTCCGAATGTTTTAAAAGTTGGGCCTCTGTTTCAATTTTTTGATTCTCCAACAAACTATGTGCTGCAATAGATGTTGGAGAATCATAAAATTGAAAAAGAGGCCCAACTTTTAAAATATTTGGAAAAACCTTTAGAATTGACAATTTGGGAGAAAGATATATATTCAGAAGAACAAATTTAGATTCCTGATGAACGTGACTTCATCTCGAAGTTCATCAAATCAACACCAGATGGCAACATTATTGATGGAGATTCCAACAAAAAGCCGATAGTCATAATGTAGGTTGAAAATGAGAGAGATGGTTCTCTTGAAAACTAGTTCCCCGTGTTTAAAGAAACATGAAATATGAGGTAAGATGTAAAAATGCCTCATTAATTTACAAATTAAGAACCTCAATGTTATTTCCCATATTTAACTATGAATTCTAACTCCTATTATTAAAAATGTTTCTCTTTACCATTGATTACAATAGTTTTTACCATTGATTACAATAGTTTAGTTGTGTACATCAATTTACTTATTTCAATCATAGTAATTTAACAAATGTGTTATCTAGCTACAAGGAATGACAATTTTTTTTCTGTGTCATAAAAAAAGAAAATATTGATATTGTAGGACAGTGACAATGGTGATTGGTATATTTCATAGTGTATTTAATAGTAACTCATAATTTTGGATTCTTTGTGTCTAAAAAGATAAAATTGAGATGGACATGTCTCTCTTTGTACACCCACCCAAGAATTGTAATAGTAGAGTGAGAAATCATAAGGAATAATGCCCTAAATAAATGGTATTCATTATTCATTACATGTATCCAGCGGTAGTTGATGACATGAATCCATTGCATACTTATGCTTATTTCTCTTTAAAAGAATCCATATTGTATATAAGTTGCAATGGGGCTGCATTGATGTACATGCAGCTTATGTGGGCATTTTTCTAGTTCCATGTTTACCTAATATGTTAATAACAAGGTTAACCCTTCTCACTCATCAAGGTGAGTGCCCACGAGGTTGTAAGAATTAGATTAATCAATAGAGAGAAATGAAAAAACAAGTCCCAGAACCATTTAATGAACTCTAAAAAAATAGTTTAATCCTGTCAAAATAGATAGAAATCGGTGTTCCGATTTCAACCTTCCATAATACTTTTTTGATTATTTGGATTTGAAGCAGCAGCTTGATACTGACATTTTGTTGAAGTAGTATGACTATTCCTCTATATTTCAATCTACTGAAGGAAAAGATCTCCTAGGCCTCTAATGCTCTAATACCATCAGAGTCGAAAAAACAAGAATTAGCCAAAAGAGGCTATGTAGGAAAGATAAAAGTAAGGAGCAAAACACAGTAAGTGGAAGCAATTTTTTTTCTCAGCTTGGGCACCTTGTGGTCACCATCCACATATCCCCTAGATGGGGACCCCTGAGGACATTAAAAGGAATATGTCATTTTTGTATTGTAAGCTCATGTTTTTCCCTTTACAGAGATTTAGGCACTCTCCCCCTACAGGGAAGAATTTGAACCATACTAATTTAGTTACACTTGTTTTCGTATAGATGTCATCTTGAGTGGTCCGTGGTCAGCGCACCGCCTCATACTGACATCTAGGAAACCAAGGTAGTACTAGGACGGGAAAATTCGGTAAATTTTGCTTAGGGGCCTTTTCATTCAGGCTTAAGGATTTTTTACGAGCCTGAAAATCTTCAGGCTCGGGACCCACGGCTTAAAGTCCCTCCTGGAGGACTTGCTCCTTGGATTTTTCCGTCCTAAAAATTCCATCGACCCCAGCCGGGTTTGAACCCGCGACCCTCGGGACCAGAGGCAAGGAGCATAACCACTAGTCCACCGCAGCCGATATGTCATATACTTGCAAATTTATTTGATAATATACATGTGAAATGTAAAGTAAAGTATTCCCACTACAGGTCTCAGGAGACCCTTGGGTAGTAGGAGGTTAAGGTTCCCACTTTTTCAGGACAATTGGCACTTGATGTCAGCCCTGCGTGACGGCCGCCTTTACCCCCAGAACAAGCACCTGGTACTCATTTAGAGGCTGAGTCAACCCCAGGGCCATAGTGCTGCCAGAAGGTTTGGGTCAGTTTAAAAATCCTGACCCCACCGGGACTTGAACCCTTGACCTTCCGGCTTGTAGCGCAGTGCCTTAACCACTACGCTACGGCATGCCCCCACATGTGAAATGTATAAAAGTAATTTCTTAGTTAACTTACTTTAAATAATAGTGATATATCCAATGTTATTTGATTGGTTAATTGGTAAAATGCATGAAAATTGTTATATTTACTTGCCATTTTCATCCAACTTTTAATGTTTATATAACAATTAAAAAAGCTATTTTTCATTGAATGAAAGTTATTAGAAAAACTGCCATTCCATTAAAAGGAATATGTCATACACTTTCAAATTTATTTGATAATACATGTGAAATTATTTATGAGAATGAGAACAGAAAAGAAAATGAAATCCTGCTACAACTATGCAAAATGCATAATAAAATTTACAGAGGAGATTGAACTTAATAACAAAATAAACTATCTAGACCTTACGATAACGAAAAACATGAAGAAGAAAAAACTTGAAATAAACATTTTCCATATATATCTACAAATAATATGCTCACCATTAACAACAAATCTAGACACCATTACAACAAAAAAATCAGCACATATAACAGCTTAATTAATAGAATGTTAAAATTGCCCCTAAACAAAATAAATTATAACAAATAATTGGATATATTAAAAACATGGCAAAAAGTAATGGTTTAAATAAACAAATAATAGATAAGCTTGTAAGAAAACAAAAAAGAAAAAATGACATACATAACGTAACAAAACTTGAAAGAGAATCCGTTAATAATAAAACATGGATAACATTAACATACACAGGCAATGAAACCACAAAATTGGTTAGAACTTAGAAAAAAATAAATAAAAACATAAACATAGCTTATAGAACTGATAAATTAAACAACATAATACATAATGGCATAGAAGAGCTTAACAGATTTAATAACAAGGGAGTTTATAAACTGACATGTAAAGATTGCAATAAGTTTTATATAGGCAGGACAAGTAAAAACTTTTAATATAAGAGACAAGGAACACCTCAGAGATTTTATGTACACTGGTGGAAAGTCGAGTTATGCAAAACACATAATTAATACTGGTCACCAATAGAAAACACACTATCAACAGTTCACATAGAAAGACTTACAGCTAAAATTAATCTTACTATAAAATCTTTAAATCATGAAATAAATCAACACCACCTTGCTACTAAATGAGAACATATCCCTAACATAGAATCCATTATACGAAATAGTTAAAAACCAGTCAGTTGCTACTGGTGACACAATAAGACTATCAACTACTTATTTTAGGAATTCTCACTATGAGGTATATTCATTAAGGTAGATAAAAAAATTCTACCTTAAAGACTATCAACATTTACAGTGTCTTAAATACAACAACTAGTAGCGCATACTCATCCTGCTGATGATGGTAGTTAATTCTGAAAGGCCTCCAAATAATAATATTTTAAATACATTATTTTAAGAAAGTTGAGGACAGCGGCACCTGCCAACTGGTACATTTTAAGTTTTATCTTCTTCATATTCTTAAGTTGTTTCAAGTAATGTTTAAATTCATCATGTGCTTTCTGAACACTGAGAATATCTGACCCAAAATCTTCTAAAAATTCAACCTTCCCCTGGGCAAACAACAATTTTTGTTCTGCATCTGTATCTTTATTGAGGAACTGATCTATAATGGAAATGATATTGTCCTCATTCAGAGGGTTCTGTTGCAATCCCATGTCAATGAGCTTCAGATATAATCTGGGATTGTCCATACCTTTCTCTACAGCTTTATTTAAAATTGAATCGCTGAGTTGAAAAGGGAAGAAATTCCAAGTACCATACTTTTGAAAAAACCTTAAAAAAACTACATTATTTCTTACAACTTTCTCTGATAAATTTTTGATCAATTGCAGTATTAATACTCTGCTTATATGGAATGCAAATATAGCAATAATTCATAATTTGTGTGTTGCATACGTGTTTTATTTCTCTTCGAAGGCAGTGGAGTTTCTTCCCTTTTCAACTCAGCGATTCAATTGAAATGGCTTTCCCTGCATCACCTTTTACCTTCCAGCAGAATCTGGCATATTTTGTAGCCATATTATTGGATATGACCTTATTTTTTTCATTTGATATATAATGCTCATAAAGTGCACAAACTTTATCCATTTTGACTTAGGCTTTCATGGCCAGAGTTATGATGATCTTGTAGAAGATTTCTCGGCTGTTGGCCATGGTCTTGAGGCTTGTAGTTCCCCGACATTTTGCCAGAGACTGCATCTGGCATCCTCAAGGGTTGTCTTGAGACTTGCAATTTTGTTGACTATAAATAGGCTCCCTATATTGATGACATTCTAGAGATCATCAATGTGCATTTAGCAGAAACAGGTCTACAACAGATCAGATTTTTAGTATAAGACTAATTTTAGAAAAGAAATGGGAATATAATGGTACTGTATATCAACTATATGTAGACTTCAAAAAATCATATGATTCAATTAAGAGGGAGAAGTTATATAGTATCCTGCTGGAGTTTGGAATTCCTAAAAAGTTAGTTAGACTTATACGAATGTGTCTAAATGGCACAAAGAGTAGGGTGCGTGTAGGTAAACAGTTTTCGGACACCTTTGAAATCCAGATTGGGTTGAATCAAGGAGATGCACTATTTCCTCTACTATTTAATTTTGTACTAGAGCATGCCATCAAATCTTTAGAGGTTGAGGAAGGCCTACAACTCAATGGTATTAATAAGCTGTTAGTTTATGCTGATGATGTAGTACTATTGGCCGATAGTGAGGAGATACTAAAGGACAACACGCACACACTGTTGAGTAGCACTAAGAAATTAGGACTGGAAGTAAATATCAGTAAAACTAAATATATGGTCACACGTAGAATTGCATTAAATAATGGAAATGGACAGCTAATGACAAATGAGGGAAATTTTGAGGAAGTGGCTGAATTCAAATACCTAGGAACAATAATAACAAATAGGAATGAGATGCACAAAGAAATTAAACATAGGCTCAATTCTGGAAATTCGTGCTATTATGCATTGCAGAGACTCCTTACAACTCCTTACAAAAAATGTTAAACTGAAAATATATAAAACTATTATTCTACCAGTTATATTATATGGGTGCGAAACATGGACTCTTACTTTAAGGGAGGAAATGAGATTACGAGTTTTTGAGAATAAAGTTCTTAGGAAAATTTTTCGACCAAAGAGAGATGAACAGACAGGTGAATGGAGAAGACTACTTAACAATGAACTACATGGCCCTTATACGAAGCCAGATATAATAAGAACAGGTAAGTCTCATAGACTGCAATGGGCAGGACATGTTGCGCATATGGGAAATGAAAGACGTGCATGGACGCTTCTTGTAGGAAAGCCAGAGGGAAAACGCCCAGTTGGTAGACCAAGAATGAGGTGAGAGAACAACATTAACTATGATTTGAGGGAGGTGGATTATACAGGGAATGATTTGAAGGCATTGGCTCGGGATAGGGATGTATGGAGAGCTTATGCCCATGCGGCCATGAACCTACGGGCTCGATAGTACCAGTGAGTGAGTAAGTAAGTATATATATAAAATTGATTTTTTTAGGAAGTAATACTCATCATCTTCCTCTTATCATGTTCTCCTTTCAGAAGGTTGATTCCAAGTATTCCTCCAGTCATCTCTATCTTCCCATTCTTTCCTTTGTTTTAGTTCTTCCTAGTCGTATCCTCTTTCTTGTAAACTTTCCCTACAAGAAGTAACTATGAGGTTTTATTTAAAAATTATTAATCAGATTTTACACCTCACGTCATATATTTTAATATATCGAAGACTGGTTTCAGAGAGTCTACTCTTCATTGTCAATTGGCATCTAACGACAGTTGGCAATCCTGTAGGCCCATTCTTTCACCCTCTTTTGGTTGACTAATGAATTTCTTTAATGACCATGTAGAGTAGACACTTCAAAACAGGTTGTGGGTATATACAAAATATATGAATTGAGGTGAAAAATCTGATTCGTTTAATGATTATTAGATATATGTAATTAGAATTGTTACAATTTTTTATTAGTTTTATTATAAAAAATAGTTGTAAGTTTATTTTGTGCTTAAGATATTTATTTTTATTGAATTACAGTAGAGCAACCCAACTGTATGTGATTGAAGTTCCACTGCAATTGGGACACAAGATTATAAGAGAGAAAAATTTGTGTCAGACAGGATCTTGCCTGGGTAACTCAAGTGGAATTAACACCAGTGCATAAAGCTGGAGGTCTTGGATTCAAGTCCTGGTTTAAACAGAGATTTTTCTCTTTGAGAATGGGGATCTCCTTATGATTTTTCACTTACCATTATATTTCTCAAGTATGTTTATGGAAAGAGATAACATCTCCGAAAATTGTGAATAATCATATAACTAGAAAATAATTTTTATGCCACAAAGAAATGATATTTCATTGCAGATGGATATCTTGTTTGTTCAATAGTGATGAGTATATTTCAAGGTGACTAAAAATTTGGAATTCTTGTTATGTAAAGAGATATAAGCACTTTCTTCACACACCATCCTGAATTTGATACAAATGTGATAATTGAGATGCTAGTTTTCAAAATTATCATCATTGTGTCTTGTTAAGATATAATTGTGTTGTATTTAAATTAAGTGTTTTTTAATTGTACTTAACTTATTAACGTAACATTTTATCTACCACTTGTGAAGCTAATCAAGCAGTTGACTATAATCATAAGGTAACTAATTGTGATGTCTGTATGGCATCGAGAGTCAGAAAATTCATCATCAGCCAGTTATTATTTCATAAACCTGTGTTTTGTCATATGGTGAAAATAGTAAATACAGAAAAACTGAACAACATATTAAAATACAGAATAATACATTTAAGAAAGTAAATAATTTCATATATCTTGGAGTTTAATAAATAAATAAAAATAATTATTGAAGTATTATAGGAAATGTCACTATGAGGTTTAATTAAAAATTTAAAATAAAATTATTCTCACCTCAACTTCTAATTAGACCGATTTTGTAACCTTAGTGATTACATATTAAGTAATTCACAACCAATGTGTGTTTTTATTTGTAAATCATCGTGTTTCCACTGTTTTTGGGTTGTCTAGATAAAAATCCTCTTCTATTGGTCTCTATTTGTCCATATTATTTTAATTCTCTTCCAGTCTCAAACTTTTTTCCTGTACATCACTTTTTTTCTGTTCACTCCATCTTATGCATGGTCTACAACTTCTCTTACTATCAGATTCCTGGAATCCTTATTAAATCTACATTTTTTACATGCCTACAGTCTGACAGCTGTAAAACATGTCTTGAACCCACTGGCACCGTGTGTCAAGAACAAAGAAAGGGTAGAGAAAGGGACAAACATATCTTCTTAATTAAATTATTTTGAGTCTATATAACAGACTCAAAATAATTTGATTAAAAGAACCTTAAAATATTACTTCCTAAAATAAAACATATCTTCTTAAGCCGTTTCTGATAACTGTATTATTCACAAACAGCTGCTGAGTGAGCTCGAATGGTTTCATCAACATACATTTTCCTTATGTATTTATGAGGAGTTGCATTGACAGTTTGTCAAACCTAATAAAAAACACATTATCCATGAAGGACATCGCATGTTAAATATTGAAAACACCCTAACAGTAATGCACAGAGAAAATAATCCAGCGAAGGTAAACATACTCGAAGAGATGGAAATCATGAAAGCAGCTCACAACAACGACAACCTGATCAACGAAAACAAACCCAATACATGTAACCCCCTCTACCAGATCTTCAGTGAAACACCAGTTTTGAATCCTGCCGATGATGGGACAAGTCCCCGAAAGCGCTACAGTTAAATTATTAATTAAATTGAGGAGACGGACCTTTCAGGTGAATGTTCCATAATTTTTATATTAATTTCTAATAAAAAACAAAGAATTGACAGTCAACAAGTCCACTCCAAAGCAATTGTTATGAATACATTCAAGGAAGAATTGAAGAAACCATTATCGTGGCAATACTGTGTAGAGGTTTGTTCTATTTGCTGTGAAGATTACACGCCCTCAAAGATATTGGTGCCTCACATAGTGAAAGAAAGAGAAGATCAGTAGTTCACATATTTTTTGGGGTTTTACTTGAACTTGTCAGGCTGTAAACCAATTTTAAACCTTGATTTTTTTTTAATGAAATTACTCCCTAATTTTTCTCATAATATAATTTTTAATCTGCCATTTCTATTTCATACAACAGATAATTGGAGAATAAAATACATATTTACACAAGTGTGTAATGTATATTTAACCTTGACACAATGTTGTGAAAGTGCATTGTTTCACAGATACATTAATGCTGATAGATTAAGCAAGATAACCGAAATAAACTTCTGTGGACATAATTATTTTGTGTACATTATTATAGGAACATTGGAAAACACTTGCAGAAGAATATGGTTTAAGATAAATATTGAGAAAACAGCAGTCATGAAAATATGTAGAAACCAGAACGATGATTGGAATATTAAGTTATCATCATCATCATCCATGCCTGTTACGGTCTCAAAGAGGAATTTTCCATCCAGCGCTTTTTTGGACATCCCCGTGATCTTTTGCCTTGGTGGCAGTAGCGAAGTATGGCTTTTGGAATTCTATGAGACGGCATTCATTGATGATGGGCTTTCCAGTTGTTCTGGTAGTTTTGTATATGGTGAAGAATGGGTTCTACATCCAACTCTTCCATAATTTCCTCATTTCTTTTATGGTGCCACTTTGTGTAGCCTGCTGTAGGGTGCATAAATTGCATCTCATTTGCTGTTATTCAGCTTTCATCTCTTCTTCGTATTGTCCATGCTTCACTACCATATCTTAATACTGGTCTTGCGAGAACCTTATAAAGCCGTAATCTTGTGTTCTTCTGTACTAAAGATGGTTTCATTATACTGTTAATTATCCCCATTGTTTTTGTAAAATTTGTGATTTTCTTTGATATATCAGCTTCAAATATTAAGTTATCCGGCATAAATCTACAAAAAGTGGAAAAATTTACATATTTAGGAACAGTGATAAATGCAAATGGGAAAATACAGACTGAAATCAGTAACAGAATAGAGAAAGGTTTAAAATGAATTTAATAAAAAAGGTTTAAAAGTCTATAATTTAACTAAACAATTAAACTGGAATAAAGATATACCCATCAAGGGTAAAATGGCAATGTATCAAACTTATTTCAAACCATTTCTAAGCATATGCATCTGAGACTTGAACATAAATATACAAAGAAGGAAGTGAGATGAATCCAAGCTACAGAAATGAAATTCTTATGTGGAATGGTACATGAAACAAGGAGAGATAAAATAAGGAACGACAAAATCAGGGAAACATTAAATGTAGAGAAGTTAACAGATATAGAAAAAAAAAATACACTAAAATGCTTTGGACATTTAAAAAGAGTGGAAAAGGAAAGACTACCACAAAGACTGTTAAATATCAAGATACAAAAAAAAAATTACCATGAGGTAGACCACGAGAAAGATGGATTAACCAAGTGAAGAAAGAGGCTACGACTGGGAAGAACTAAAAAGAAGAAAAGATGGGAAGATAGAGATGGTTGGAGACATATTTGGAATCGACCTTCCAAAAGGAGGACATGATAAGAGGATGATGATGATGTTATTATAGCCTAGTACTGACAGTTGAAATGAAACCAGATTCTAAACTAGAACTACCATCCAAATTTAAACTAACTGAAAAGTAGTTGATACAACAAAAACAAGAAAGAATAACAGAGTACATGAATGGAAAAGTTTATGAATAATTGCATGAATATAAAACTTTGATGTTGAAATCTAGAAAAATTGGAGTAGCTCAGTTCAGCTAATTTTAAAACATGACTGCCTTCAAGAATACCTCTCAAGGATGAAACTGATAATGGAGAGAAGCTGCCCACTCTGTGACAACTATAATATGATTATAAACAAGAAACACCTTCTCAACTGCAGAAAACTATTAATATAAAATTATGGAATATTCACCTGAAAGGTCCGTCTCCTCAACTTAATTAATCATTTAACTGTAGCGCTTTCGGGACTTGTCACATCATCGGCAGGATTCAAAACTGGTGTTTCACTGAAGATCTGGTAGCTTTCAGGTAAATATTCCATAATTTTATATTAATTTTGAATAAACCTCAACGGAACACATCATGAATCTTATAAAAGTTGATGATGCAGAAAACTAGATACAAATAAACAGAAAACTGGAAATTTGGAAGTTCTTTATTGGGAAGCTAGGAAAAAATGACTTGGGTCGACAATCCTGGAAGCCACTAGCAACAACATTATTATAGAAGCTGCTATGTCAGCTCAGAAAGTACATGCCTGTTTCCTGACTACTGATCCAGGTTTGAAACCCATTGGTATTGGTAATTTTAATTGTGATTGTGCACCAGAAGAATGGAAAAAAAATTCCAAATGTATCCACTGCATTTACATTGAGAAGGCATGTAATGCTGTTGATAGTGATTTGTTTGTCAGATGTTGGAATGTTAAGCCTGGCAGTCCTCTTGATGCTTTTCTTCAGGAGTAGGCTACATGTCAACACTGGGTTTCACTTTCTTCCTTCATTTCTTCATCATTCCTCACATTACATACAAATACTTAAATCCTACAGTTATCTTTATATACAGTGGTCCTGCTATACTAATGGTTTCCATGCTCACCTCTAATTCTGAGGTTTTCAAGTTCAAACTCAGTCATGGTTGATGGATTTTTAAAATAGTAAAATTCTGAACATGGCTTCCTTCAGAAGGAAAATAAAGCCTTAGTTCCCACGTTGTAGATTTATGGAATGTAATTGAACCTCAAGTTGGCCACAGTGGTCTAGTGGTTAAGTTCATGCCTCTAGTTCCAAAGGTCACAGGTTCAAAGCTAACTGGGGCTGATGGATATTTAAGATAAAAATATCCAAGTAACATGCCCTCCTGGAGAGTTTTTTCAGTCATGTGGGTCCCGAGTCTGGATATCTACATGCTCTTAAAAGATTCTTAAGCCTAAAAAAAAAGAGACTAAAAAAATTACCAACCTTCATCATCCACAGAATACCTTACTTGCCTACTAGATGTCTCATTGGGTCAATATGTTAACCACATATCATTTGTGACATCTGTAAGGAAATAAGCGTAACTAAATTAACTTGGTCTAAACTTCTAACAAAGGAGATGCTAAGGCCCAACATTGGGCTGTTATGCCATTGTAGATAGATACAGTATTAATAGTGAGTGGCGAACATATTTTTAACTACTCACCTCATACATTTTCAAAAGTCTTTGATACTGATGGTTTCAGACAATATCTTGTCCCTCTTCAGTCATGACTTCCACTGATGAAATTCTCTGGTTGTTGATTTCTCTATGGACATCATCTCTTGTGCTGCAATCAACAACCAGAGAATTTTATCAGTGGAAGTCATGACTGAAGAGGGACAAGATATTGTCTGAAACTGTTGGTATCAAAGAAATTTGAAATGCATGAGGTGAGTCGTTAAAAATATGTTCTCCACTCACTATTATTGAAATAACTTCATAATGTATACTTCCCAACATTAATTTAATTATAGATACAATATATTTGACCATACAAACATAAAAACTTTGCTGTGTGACTTGCCCATCTGGATTGTTTGTTTTAATAATGTTACAATAATTTACTTATTCCAGCTTAGTAGCACAGAAGTAGGGAAGATGTTTCCAGTATTTTGGAAGCATAATATAAAAAAAAAGAGTATCAGAGGAAAATATTAAGGCTAGAATTAGAAAATCAAAAGCTGTATTCTCACAATTGTCACTCATGTGGAGATCTAAACAAATCTCAACTAGAACTAAATTAAGACTATTCAATAGCAATGTAAAAAATATATTGTTGTATGAGTGTGAGATTTGAAGGGAACAATCACGTTATATAGAAAATGGCAAGTACTTATAAATAAATGCCTGAGATTTATTTTGAGAATCTGGTGGCCAAAAACCATATCAAACGAGGAATTGTGGAGGATAACATCACAGAATGAGATCTGGAAGGAGATTAATATCACAAATAGAAATGGATTGGACACACTCTCAGAAGAGAACTAGACATTGTGCGAAGGAGTGCACTGGTATGGAATCCAGAGGGATTGCCTAGAAAAGAGGAAGACTAAATATTACATGATGCAGCACTGTAACAAGAGAAAAGTTGGAATGAAGTCAGGAATTTGGCAAAAAAAAAAACAGTCCACTAGTGTACTTTCACAATGGCCCTATGTTTCCAAGAGGAGTGACAGGAACTACTACTACTGTAATTACAATAATTTACTTAGTATTTCATGTATTTGTTAAATCTTTTCATCCTTAGCCCTTATCAAATTCTTTATATGATTTTAATTTGGCTCCATGGTGCTTGTAATTAGTCACTTGCTCTCCACTTCTGGGTCCTGAGTGCGCATCTCAGTAATTCCATGTGGGAGTTGGAGCCAGGACAGGTTATTTTCTTGGGGTTTCTCTCATTTTTTTCCTTATCAAAAATTGAATTCCACTACTTTTCCTTAACTCATCTCATCCATTTTGTTTCATTTCATCTGCTTCTCTGATGGTGTGAACAGGCTTGGTCAGCCAACATCCATTTATATCACAAACCTTCATCTCATCTCATCCCTCGACCTGACATTATGCTGAACATGAGTAGAGGGTTTACTTTACATGATTTTAAATCTGGATACTTGATTCTCATTTGAATCAATCAAATGTATAAATTAAAAAGGAAAAAGTTTAGATTACCTCAATCAATGAATTTTTCAAAGTTTTACAGAATCATAGCGCGGATGCACAAATGCTAAAGAAACTTCCACTAGATGGCAGACATATGTGTGAAGTCGTAATAACCAACCTTCACAATAAATTTCCAAACATATTTACAAGAAATATCTTACCTCATAGTTTATGTTTTCTTATGAGGTAAGATATAAAAAATGACTCATTCTTCATGCATAAGCTGATATACACTAACTTGTCCCATAGAAACCTAACAAAATGAAGTGTGTTAACATCCATTTCTTAAAATATATTTTCAAATATTGGTCATTCCAATTTCACAAATATCTCCGCCATCTAGCAGAGGTTTCTTTAAGCATTCACATATGTGCACTACGATAAATGCAAAAATTTGTGTATGTATATAAATACTTAATAATTGTAAAAAAATGTATAAATAACATTGCAAAAAAATTTAAAATAGTACAAAATGTTAGTAAAGGCAGAAAAGATACGTAGAGCAACAGTATTACAAGAATGTTATATAGAAAATCATACTTTGAGGTTTTCTAAACTTGAGCCAATTAAAAATTTGAATCAGAAACATTACATTTCACCTCATAAAATATGATTTTCTTTTAAATTCATCGGAGAACATTTTTGACAACTCGCCTTATAGAATTAGCCTTTTTCACGATACTGCAGTCTCAAACTAAGTCTAGTTCATCCTCAGCCATAACTCTGACTGATGAAATTCTTTGGCTGTCAGCTCTTCTATTGTCACCATCTTCTGCACGGAAGATGATGACAGTAGAAGAGCTGGCAGCCAAAGAATTTCATCAGTCAGAGTTATGACTGAGGATGATTAATTTGAAACTGCAGTATCGTGAAAAAGGCTAAGGTGAGTTGTCAAAAATGTTCTCCGATGAATTTCAATGAATATGCCTCATAATGTTTACTTCCCAACATTAATTTAATATGATTTTTTTACCTGGATTGTTTCAGAGACCATCATCTCCATTCTCAACTAAAATCTGACTGTCTGAATAAGCCATTTATATCAGCCTTCCTCGTGCCCCTGTTGGAGGGTTTGAGGAAAGCTGATGTCTATGGTTCATTTCAAACTGTCGGAATTTTGTACCATCACTTTTAAACACAGTATAGGGCCTACAGTATATTTTATTCATTCCACAAATAAAACACACAAAACATAATAATGTTTTAAAATAACCCTGTATAGGCCTATTATTGCAATTATTCAGATAAAGTTATGTGTTTTTATTCATATGCTGTGAAATATAATTTTGTTCATACAAATTATATCCATTAATCAACTTGCAGTATATTAATCTATCACATTATATAATTTATTAATTTTTTAACTATTTTTTCTGATCTCAAATTAATTAATCAAATTACAATATAATAACCTATCACGATATTATATAATTTTGTGATTTTTTTAAACTGCTTTTTCTGATGTCAGGTTGACTAATCTATGAAAAAAATAACTGGATTTAATTAGTGGATCGCAGAAACAAAAACTAAACCACAAGCACATCTTCTTCAATCCACTAGATGTGTTTCAAAGTATTTATCAGTATGGAAATGGTATTTTTATTATACAGAGTCTTCATTTTAAGATGCAGCCATAGTGCCTGGCAACCACTTGTTGCACGGATCTCGTGTGGCAATCTCATCAAATAAATCCAAGTAGCTGAGAAAATGATTAGAGATTGCAGTGGAATAAAATTGGTTTTTGTGCTGTTTATTCCTTACCTTATGTTAAAAGATATCAAAATTATCTCCTTCAGCTTCAATACAACGTTCAAACCGGCGAAGAAGATTTTGAAACATGTTATCCAATTCATGCCTTGAAATGTTGGAGTACACAGTATGAATATTTTCTTTTAATTTCCACTAATGTTTGAGCATTTGAAATCGTGGCTTTATTTGGAACAGTTGCATTAGAGAATTGACGGCAAAATTTATGGCAACAACTTTTATAAGATTTCTTCTTTGCATTTGCCAAAAGTAAAAATACCCTCTGTTCAGTGATATACACCATGTTAAACTGAAATCACCAGTCACAACTGAACACAAATTCACAACGATTTTATTATTAATTTAACACTTCTCACTGAAGGATAAATTATATTTGAAGAGAAAAATTTTTGCCTAGACTGAGACTCGAACCCGGGATCCTTGGCTTTCCAGGCCAAGTGCTCTACCAACTGAGCTACTGAGGCGAGTTGCGATCTAGATGCAAATTTTTCTCTTATATACATTGTAATTCCTTCGTGCCAAATGCTTGAAACAGTAGCTTCTATCTTTGCAAATGGCAGCTTCTTAGTTAAGACATTTATTGGGAATTTATTCCTTACCTTATGTCAAAAGATATAAAGCCAGTAGGGCTTCTATTGACGATTTTATTATTAATTTAACACTTCTCACTGAAGGATAAATTTTTCTCTTCAAATACAAATTCACAAGTTGGTTAAAAAAACTTTGGAAAACACATCTATACCTTATTGTTACACAAGTAACACTAAATAGGGATAGAGAGAATGTGAATGGAACCTGTTTTGCCAGCCCGCCAGTTCACTGACTGCGAAACAGGGAAACTTTGACTGCTTGGCCTGCTGGCTGGTTGCCAGGTGCTTAGGGATGCAACTTATACTGAAGGCACTGTACCTTAATCAATTGTATCAGAATTTTATATTCTTAAGAATTTTGTGTCTGTCATTTTTTATCTTAGGTTGATTAATCTGTTAAAAAACAAATCAAAGTATTTCAAAGTCTTTACCAATAACCAAATGGTATTTGTGTTTATAGCGTATTCAAATTTATCAGAATTGTATAATTTTATGAATTGCCATTTCTGATCTTGGGTTGGCTAATTGTTAAGAAATCAAATGAATTTATTGTGTTTTGAAGTCTATCAAAGCAAATGGTCATTATATTTGTGATTTCATCAAATTATAGGCTATCATATTAAGCTATTACAATAATTATATAGTTTTATGAACTTTGTATCCACCATTTTTGAGCTTAGGTTGGCTGATCTGTTAAATAAAGCAAGTGAATTAATAATGATTCAAAGCTTTTATCAATAAGGAAATGGTATTTTTATTTATAGCTTGTGGTAATTAATTTTTAATTACTTCACAATTTATTGTTTTAACTATTATTTTTAATAGACAGGCCAACTTAACCACAACTTACTACACTAATTGTAAGCTAAACTCAAAGTATTATTGAATAAGAACAGTAGCATAATGACTTTAATATCCAAATTTAGGCTGTCTCTCTTAAAATGTAAATAACTGGGAGAAAATAAGCTTAAATTTGATTAAAAAGAGTGTTATTTTATGTAAACATTGTTTTCTCTATATATTTCATGCTTCATAATTGGGGAGTTGATGATAACAATGAAAGAGTTAAAAAAAAAAAAAAAGAAGTTTCTTAGAATGTGTCATTCCTTTATACCATTTTTGGTCTAATATAAAAAAAACTTTCATTTACATAACCCATGGAAAGAAACCATCTCCTCCATTGTCCAGCTTTTGTAGAAGAGACCAGCCTTCCTGCTAAATATTGGAGTGCAAGAGAGCGAATGATTTCATTATCAAGTGCTCGACATTAGATACCAACCAACCAACCAACCAATATAACCCATTACTGCCAGATTCCTTTTTTTATTGTCATGTTTCTCCATACTTAATGATAATTTCAGAGATTAATATAATTTCATATTAGTTTTTAGAAGAAAAAAATTTGGAAATCATCCACAATACAATGGTTTTCTGTCACCCTCAAGAAAATTCACCTTCTCCAGTTGTAGCGGTCCTAAACATCCTCATTGGTAAATGCTATCTGCTCTTAAAGTGATCATCATCAAAACAAAACAATGTGACCTACTCACTTTCCATTGGTTATGGATATTGACGAATGATGTTGAAGCAATAAGTGCGCAAAAAAGTAGTTCCCTTCATTAAATTAAAAATATGTCCTCTGAATATACTTGTTATTCTTTGTGAAATAGAATAGTATTACACAAAACATAGAAAATATTCTAAAAATCAGTAATTACAACATAAAATAGTTTATCATGTACATATGGATGATGCATTTGAGTCATTTATTTAACTTTTATAGGAATTAATCACTATGAGGTTTAATTTATGGTGAAATTAAATGTTTCTTACCTCTCCTCATATAAATCTTCTAAGTTAATCGTGATTTCGAGACCATAACTGTCTCATCCTCAGAACTTTCTTGGCGACTGGTGTTATGTCGATCGGAAGAAACTCTTCTTCTTCTTCTTCCCTCTGTTGGTGGACCGATGAACCTCTGGATTCAGGTCAAAATTTGCAGGAATGTCGAAGTTCATAAGTTTTCCTTTGTTTTTCTGAATGGGAAAAGATCCACATTCAGAAAAACAAAGGAATGTGGATCTTTTCCCATTCAGAAAAACAAAGGAAAACTTATGAACTTAAATAATATCCTGCAATTGACAGGGAATCCATAGTTCATCTGAATCCATAGTTCATCGGTCCACCAACAGAGGGAAGAATAAGAAGAAGAGTTTCTTCCGATCGACATAACACCAGTCCCCAAGAAAGTTCTGATGGATGAGACAGCTATAGTCTCGAAATGGCGCTGCGTTAACTTAGAAAGCATTTTATGAGGAGAGGTAAAAAGTAAAGTGATCCCACACCTAAGGCGAGAGGAGACCACTAGGGGTAGAAAGTAGAAGGTTAAGGCAATGGCACATTTTCTAGAGAATCGGCACTTTTTGTCAGCCAGCGCGTGACGAGGCGCACGCACTTTACCCTCAGAACAAGCGATCTAGTATACTCATTTCCGTTAGAGAGTGAGTCGACCCACGAGGGCCATGAGATGTCGCCAGAGGGTATTTGGGTACAGCTTTAAAAAAGTCACTGACGCACCGGAATGGGACTTGAAACTCAATGTGACAGCCTCATGCTTGTAGAGCTCAGTTCCTTAACCACTATCGCTAACGGCTTAGCCCTGTCTTGAGGAGCGGTAAGGAGAAACATTTAATTTCACCATATATTTTGAGTCATGTTTGAGTTGATTCTGTTGCATGCAACAAAAGGAGAGAACGAGTATCGAGTCTTCTGTTGCTTATGTCGCCCATCTAAATTTTTAAAAACATAGAATCTGGGCAAAACTTTGACTAGTTGGTCAGAAAAAACAGTTATTTTAAAAGAGTAGGGTATCGCCAAGTTCAGTGAAAAATCTCACCAGCTGTTCATTTAATTTCTACCCGATTCAAGGGATTACAAGGTTCGTATATACTTCAAATAGTCCTCCCTGTCAACTGCTAGTCAGTAATTAGTTGTAACGAACTTTGGCAGAAGAATACAATTGTTTTTTGTTTATGGTTAGGATCATTCTAATGAAGCGGATATAGGTATAAGTCCCATGTGTCATTCACATTTCTTCTTCATCACTTGATCACACCAGACCTTCTTTGAGTTGTAATTGTTACTATCTTTCTTTGGTCCCATCTTGTTTTCTTACTTACTTCATCATCCATCTAAGTGTTTAGGCCTCATAAGCCTGTTACATTCTTAAATGTCTTCTCTTCAGTTATCAGTAATACAAGAATATATTTCTTTCAACTATTTCATTGTTTTCATAATTTCAAACTTTTTCCCTTTAAAGAAAAAATGTATTATAGGTCTGGCTGGGAACCGAACCCAGGACCTCATGAAATGTGATCAGAAATGCTGACCCCCTAGCCCATAGCTAGTGTAAGAACAAAGAACTGCATTTTGAGGGATAATAAAGGAATGATGCCCTTTAAGAACTACCAAAATATTAAATAAATATGGTAAAGATGTGAGCTTGTATGACGGAGAATAAGTTTTGAGGCCACCTATTTAGGTTTCCTTGATAGAATGATAAAATATACTAGGACAGAGATTGGTAAGCAATAAAGTAGATGACACATGTACTTTGCAATGACAACACATCAATTTGAATCTACAAGGACATGCGTGTGTGTAGCCTCATGACCCTCTTTCATTGTTGATAATACATGTAGGAGTAGATCTTCACTGCAGTAAATATGAAATTATGATGATTCATTGAAATAAGTCATTCTATTTACAAAGGAAGTAAGTTGACTTACCTCTTTAAGATATAAATTGTGTACATAAATTCAATTATTTTATTTGTTCACTTATTTATAGATGCTTCAACATCTAAGATCATATCAGTCTGTTTATTTGTTTGTTTTTAATGATACTATGAAATGGTGACTGTGATGAAATTGGTCCTAGTTATAAAATTCCAATCCAGTAATCTGTACTTGCCGTAATGATTGAGAAAAACCAGAAAAAAATCTCAGTCAGGCTGATCAGCACTGAGTTTGAACCCAGGACTTCTCAAATGCCAATTTTTTTATTAATATATTTCTTCTTTTTCTTCAGAGGCACACCGTAGCGTAGTGGTTAAGGTAATATGATTCAAGCTGAAAGGTTGAGGGTTCGAGTCTCAGTGGGGTCAGGATTTTTAACTGAGTTCAAATCTTCTGGTGGCACTGTTGCCCTGGGGTCGACTCAGTCTCTAGCTGAAATGATTATCTGACACTTGTTCTGGAAGTAAAGGTGCCCATCATGCAGAGCTTACAACCCAGCTGACATCAAGTGCTGATTGTCTAGAAAAAGTGGAAGCTTTAACCTTCTATTACCCCAAGGGCATCCTAAGACATGTAGTGGGATTATTTTACCTTTTTCTTTTTTTCTCATCTTCCTCCCAGAAATTAGGAGTCTCTTCACTTCCTTTTCGGTCTTCCAGGTCTTCCTGTCTGTGAGTAAATTGTCCTTTGTCACACATAAAATTCTGTCCAATGCCACGCAAGATACATGTTGTTTCCATTCAGTTCTTCATCTATCCACCAAATCACATATTACTTGGATATCTAACTGCATTCTAATCTCTTCTATTCTCACCCTATATTTTCTAGTTTTATGCACAATAAGTGGCAAGACAGTTAAGAGAAGGAAGAAAATCAACAGCACATTCCTAGCATATTTAATTTAGGTGAGTAATAGACACCTCCATCTCAGGGTTCCGAGTTCAATCTCAGACACTCCCATACAATTTTTTTTAATTAATAAAGGAAAATCAATGTTCGGAGCGGGATTCAAAGCCTGGATCTCTGACTGTTTGTGTCAGTGTGATACCAATTATGCCATCTGAATCCCGATACGGATGTCAACAATTCTTTCCACTTATATATTTCTCTTTCATTAGATGGTAGTGATGGCTACCAGCCTTCTAATAAAAGAGAATTATATAAGTGGAAAGAATTGTTGATATTTGTTTCAGAGTTTGGATGGCATAATTGGTATCACACTGACACTTATAGTCAGAGATCCGGGGTTTGAATCCTGGTCCAAATGTTTATTTTTCTTTATAAATTAAAACTATGTCCTATTGATGAAAATGTTAATTTAAAATATAACATATAACTCCATGTGAAGTTCATTGTAAATGAATAGTACCCAGAACATGTGTTCCTTGGGATTCCTCCCATTTTCCCCTTTCAAAAAACTCAGTATTTGGTTGAATTTCCATGATTCAGCTCCATGTGTGACAGTACTTCTCACAATTGAATTATATATTGTAACTTATTTATTCTGTCCTTAATGTCACTTTCTTGTATATCCTCTTTATCTACTTTTATCCCCAAAAACTCAAATTCTTCACATCCTGTAATATACCTATTCTGATCTTCTAATATTAAATCTTCGGTTAATGCTCCACATGACATATAAAATGTTTTGATAATGAGTACGTTTTTCTTTTGGAGATAAGCCATGGAAGCCCTAAAGGACAAAAATCACTGCTATCCCACATATTAAACTTTCTTATTCACACCTTAAACATCAATTTTACCACACTTCAATAGAGAATTTCTTGCACTCACCTCCCTTATAGTATAAATAGCTATTTAAGTAGTATCATGCAATAAAACAAGTAAATGTCTAAAAAAAATGAATCCTAAAATGAATATATGTAAGCATTTATTGAATTACTGATTGTTAAATCCATTTATTGTATTGCATCCATGTTAAGAATGTATAACCCTTTGAGAAAAGATAGTAAGATAGTACTTTGAAGTTGTAGTGAGAAAACTTTGTAAATCATGATTTTGTGTTGGTACCTGAAGAGGATTAAAGGAAGTACTAATTTAGTTAAGTTGTGTGCATATAGAGTGAAATACTTCAATAGGCATATACAATAACAATATACAATATATGTGCATTCAGTTTGAAAATGCATATTTTAGAAATATCTTGAAATTTACAATGGAATTCATAGATGTATTCATTCCCTATAAAACATATGCTTGTATTCTTCTAGAATTTGTATTTTATATTTTCAGGAATAGACTATAATATTTTCATTTTTTTATAATTTTTATTGTCTAGAGAAGGACAAGACATTTATTCTATTTGACTATTTAACTCATGCCTAAAATGGGAGTGAATGACCAGTCATATGATGAAAGTTAAAATTAAGATGTACCTGTTGGTAGTTGCCATTGTCCTCAACTTTGTTAAAATATTGTATATAAAATTAACTGGAGCGCTTTCGGAAGTTATCTTCCATCTTTGGCAGGTTGAGCTTCCGCTACTCGTTGTGTACGGTGATGTATACTCCAACTGTTTGTAGCAGCAACTGACTTGTTTTTAACAAAGTTGAGGATGACGGCACCTACCGATTATTCACCTCAACGGAATTTGATATGAATTTTACTAGTAATGACCAATCATGTTTCAATGAATTTTGTTTTATAACCAATGATAGTCGTGTTTCACATCACTCTTTATCGAATTCTCTTTATCAGCTCCTGCTTTTGTGATAAAGAAAGCTCTTCCTTTTTAATATTCTGAACAGGTCAGAGTATTATTTTGCAGTGACTGACTCTCCAACAAATATGTTGAATATAGCAAATAATGAACAGATTCCTTCGAACTACACATTTGATAATTATGTGTTCAATAATTGTATTTTAAAATAATTATTTTACTGAGTTCTTTCCTAAAAAAATTAATTAATAACCTATAATGTTGATTATAATATACACTTTGATGTGTTTAATTTTTTCTCCACTAGGGTACATTCTTAGAATATTGTGATCCTGTTTGGCAATAAATAATATAATCAAGTTGCAGCAAATAAACAAATAAAACATAACCCCACATTTCTGATTTGTTTTCAAACATCGCCATTTACATTAAATATATAAATATTTTAAAATACCGGTAACTATATTTAAAAAATGATTTTTAAGTAAAACAGCTTAATTTTATTTGTTAAATAGTCCTAAGAAATGCCAAATTACTTGTGATAAATAGGATAGAATACAAAATCAGGGGAGTGGATTGAAGTTTATAGGTGTATTGATTTCAACACTACAAATATTATTAAATTACAATAGGAAGTAACATTATCAGACTCTTCTTAACCCATTCACTTCAGGTTTAAATGCTCAATGCACATCTCCAGAAACCGGATTTAGATTACCGTAAATTATGTTGTCTATATTCAGACATTCAAAACAAACAAAATATAACGGTACTTGAGGGTGAAGGCAAAAACACATTCCTCTACTATTCATAAATGTTAACAATAGATCACCCTGCCAAGGGATATACAAAATATTTGCGAAATATATAACAGCAGAGTTAAGCGAGTGTACCTTGTCTTATGAGTTGAAGGCCATTTAACGCCGACAAGTCTACCTTGTCTTTTGAGGTGAATGGGTTAATAAATAATGTGAATCTGGAGTCATCTTACCTCATAACTTGTTGTGTTCTTTTTGAACATGTTTCAATATGCCATGCATACCATCATCAGCTTTTCCAGACTCAGACTGAGAGGACTCCGGATTCACCTTATTTACTACAATATGAATTGGAAACTCTTCACCTCACCTTATTAAATATGATCCTCTCACCTGTACATGTTTCAATGATCATTATCCCCATTCTCAACTAGATTTTGTTTGTTTGAAATGAGTCGTTGATGCCACCTTTTCTCATACCAGCTGGTGGAGGTTGAATGATAAAATCTTGCTCTCCAAGAATTTCAAAATTCATGGTTCTGTTTTTATTCTACTGAATATCTCTTCACATATTGTGAATTCTATTGATCTCTCCAAATGTTTCAATAGTTTAGTTTCTTCAGTTTTGCATTCTTGTATCAAACAATGAGCTGCTTCCACCAATTTTCAATTTCTTTATTTTTAATATTCCTGAATATCCAAAAGAACATTTCAGGAATATTAAAAATAGGGAAATTGAAAAATTGGTGATGGTTTCTCATTGTTTACAGGATAACAAAATTGAAGAATAAACCTTTGACTTCATAGAAACATGTATAAAAGAAACAGACTCTATTATAAATACTTAGAAGTTGCAAACTATGGTTATCAGTCGTCAAAGTCTATTAAAGAAGATTGATTACTGGTATTCATCGATAACTTACATAATCTAAATCAAACTGATATTCCATTAAAACTTCTGTGAAAAATCTCAGTATATATTTCGACCAAAATCTTAATTGGCAAGTACATTTAAGAGAAACTTGTAAAAAAATATATTTGATCTCTCATTCGCTAAAATGTTTGAAAATTTCCTTTCTTCATCAAATAAAGTGCTTGTCTCATCTTTGATTATGCCGCATTTTGATTATTGTAACTTACTCTTAACCAACATGAGTATCGCATTCGGATAAAGACTGCAAGGAGTTCATAATGCTTACGTATGTTTTATATATATATATATATATATAAGCTCTGTAAATCAGATCATATACCTTCAGCATTTGAAATGTTGTCTTGGCTCTGATTGGAAGATAGGCAAAAGGTACATTCCTCTGCTTCTTATACAATACTTTGTCCACCTCATCACCCCTTTATATATCTACTCGTTTCCATTCATTATCTTCCCTTGAACATCTCACTATTCCTCATCCTTCCTTGTTTCAGCCATCTGACTCTGGAATTCCCTCCCATCTTATATCAAAGACTGCCCAACTCAAAAACACTTCAGAAAAGCTCACTAAATATTCCTTAGACAATATACAGTCAGATTCAACCCAGGAAGTTACTGTGTGTTTGGAATAGGGAACTGGGTTGTCATTTTAACAGTATTTTCTTGAGAGAAATCCTTTTGTAAAACTGAAGATTGCAACACAGCAGGTATATAGTTGTAAGTTGTAGCCGTCCAAGCCACCCCTCTTAAAGAAAAAACAGTTACCTCTTGCCACTGAGCTCTTGCGGATCTGTACTATCCTATGTGAAAATGTTGACTCTCATATTTACTATAAAACTAGTTTGCATGCCGTAAAAGAAAACTATTTTTTTTAAATGTATAGTACATAGATTTGGAAAAAAGTACTGCTAACCTAGCCCCTCCACCCCTCCCTAAACAAACAAATACCATTATTATGAGTTTGACACCATCTACCCCTCTGTAGGTAGGGGGACACTGGCGTAGCCCATAAGGCCTGTAGTAACTTCCTGGGTTGAATTAGAGTGTAGTAAATGACCATGTTCTAGGTATCATCATTATCATAGTACATTCACGAATTTAGGCCATTTGTTGACCTGTTTCGGCCTCAAGAGAAACACCATCCAAAAGTCTTTTGAGTGGATGTCCTGGTCTTCTTCTTCCTGCAGGTTGATATCTTAACATTTGTTTGGGTATTCTGTGATCTTCCATTCGATGAACATGTTGCATCCATCTTGACTTATAATCAGAAATTTTGTTTTCTAAAGGTTCCATGTGTAATTCTTCTAAGATGTCATTTTTTTTTTGTGATCTAGTAGTGTGTGTCTTGTTCTAGATATATTTTTATTATTCTTTTATATTTTGCAGTTTCTTTATCAAGCCAATTATTTAATCAAATTACAGGTTATTATTACTATTATTATTTTAATATTTTTTTTGTTATTTCCATGTAATCTGTATACTGTGTAGCCTATGCCTATAATGTATTATTAATCAAGTTGTAGATAATTCATAATTGTTATTATATGTATAATTTAACCCTAGTGAAGTGGAAGAGAAGACCTTACAGTCTTGATTCCACCTGGGTAAGTAAATCATTATTATTATCAGCAAATGGTAAATTAATTTTTTGTGATACCTGCGAGAAAAGTTTCACCATTTCTACAAAAAATTTTGCTCTATATGTTGAGAATCTTTAATCCATATGTTTGTACATTAGCCATTTTTATTACATACTAGCATATACCCAGCGTGTGCTGCGACGCCTAAATAAATTAAATATGTTTTTATGTTTAGTTGAATAAGTAAAAAGAAAGATAATTATAAATTCATATCATAATTATTTTTGATACTCATGCTGATTACCCAGCATTTGCAGGAATCTACTTATCCCAAACTTTTTGGCATCAATGAGCTGGAAGACAAAAATGGTTATTGTGAGTTATCCGTAAAAGGTAGATATATGCTGTTGCAGACTTTTTTTGTAAACTTTTTTGAGATATTCAATTCTGTGATCATTAATTTGGTGTATTTATTATGGTTCTGGCAGCATAAGCCATTTAAGCGTCCAAAAAGTTACTTCTTTTTAGTGCACCGACGGACTTTTTTTTTTAGCTCCAACCCTACAGTACTTACAGTAATATGTTATATACATTAATTGTCCCAGAAAAATTCTCTAAATGATGGTGAAAACCCCTTCAAATCAGTCAAGCAGTTTTTGAGTTAAGATTAAATTAAAATGCTTCATACCTCACCTCATATCCAAGTCTTCTAATTAGACCGCAGTTTCAAAGCCTTGGCAGCTTCATCTTCAGTACTTTCTCGTCGACTCAGTTCTTCTGATCAACAAAACATCAATCGGCGAGAAAGTACTGAAGGTGAAGCTGCCAAGGCTTTGAAACTGCAGTATAATTAGAAGACTGGACATGAGGTGAGGTATGAAGTATTTTAATTTAATCTTAAATTAAACCTCGTAGTGATTTTTTCCTATAAAAGTTTTTGAGTTCATAAAGTGCAGACAGACAGACACTCATTTTTATATATAAAGATAAATCGAAGCCCTGATAATAATGATTAAATTATGTCATCTGCCTCCAGTGGACAACGTATTCGTTCTAAGAACATTAATTGATGATAATCTGAAAAACAAGAGGGGTAAATTATTTTGTGCATTCGTTGATTTTAAGATGGCATTTGATACTGTAGACTGAAGTGCACTGTGGGAAAAATTAAATTGGAAAGGATTGTCACATAAAATGATTTTCATCTTAAGTAAATATGAAAAATTTTCTTTTTTTTCTTCTTCTTCTGCCCATGTGGTCATTAATTTAAGTCTCATAAGAGGGCGAAGTTAAAAAAAAAGAAAATGACATTGTTAGTTGTATAACAGAGTTAATATGATCTATTGAAGTTATCACTCTATATAGTTTTGTGCATTTCTAATAAAAATCAGATACAATAAGGCAGTTTTTTTATCCATTTTGCTGTGATGTATGTAAGAGTGTTGCTATTAATGAACAGTCCTTATCTTTAAGAATCTGTTAACTTTATTATGTACAGCATTTTCTTGTGTAATTCCAGATTACTGCATAATTACCACATCTGTATGCATAAAATTCACTTTTTTTTTCATTGATAATACATCTGAAAATCATGGTGCATAATCTGCATTGATACAAATATATAAAGTTTCTCAAATTTATAAGTTACCATACCTGATAAAGCATACTATGCTCGGAGCAATGGATCTGTGCCCCTATAGCGCTGACATTGTTCTTAGAAAAGTACATGTCTGTACTCGTGCCATTTCACTGCACTCTCCTCACTACGTCAAACAGCAGCCATCGAGTAGGGATGTTGCCAAACTTCTCCCAGTGTCATGGCTCTTGAATATTGAATAACGTAAGGTTGGAGTTGAGTTGACAACACTGGAGTGCAAGTGCAAGAGAGAGAGATAGGAATGCAGGGAGGGAAATGATTTGCCGAGGCAGAAAGGGAAGTAGGCTTTAGTTTGCATTATATTATTTTTTTAGTCTGATCGTCTTACCTCAATATTAATGTTGATTTGTTCTTGAACATGTTTCAAAACAATTCTGTTTTATCGTCAGCTTGTCCCCAGTCTGGACAAGCTGACAATAAAACAGAATTGTTTTGAAACATGCTCAAGAACAAATCAACATTAATATAGAGGTAAGATGATCCGACTAAAAAAATAATATAATTAAAATAACCTCAAATCTCACTTCCTAAATTAAATATTTTAGTTTGCACATCTTACAGGGGCACAGATCCATTGGACAGACAATACATAGTTAAATATGGGAAATAACATTCTGAGGTTCTTGAGGTTCTTAATTCAATGAATGAATGAGTCATTTCTTATCTTACCTCATCATTTATGTTTTATTAAACACGTGTTTAAGCAAACATAAACGGTGAGGTAAGATAAGAAATGACTAATTCATTCATACTATATAATTTAGATTTATTTTTTAGAAAAACTTTTAAAAATAATTTTGAGCCACAGCTGAGATTACTTTATAAGAGGTTAAAATAATGAAATTTGTACCTGAAATCTCAGTCGTCCTCAACTATGTAAAACTTAACTTAAAAATGTTTAGGCCTGTTGGAACATGTTCCATCTTCAGCTGTTGGAAAGGTACTTTTGTGTTTGGTTTTATTCTATACAGAGATTTAAGGTCATCAGGTATGTTCTCATTCTCTATGTTTTAGTTGTTGGCCAAAACACACTGAACAAGAATGTACCCATTAACCTTATTCCTCTGTATAGAATTATAACCAAACATAAATAGAACCTAGTGGAATGCAGGCTTTCACAGCCGGTAATCATGGTAATAAAAGATTCCGGGCTATGTAGCCGTGGTCTATAACTGGCGTTTCTTCCAGATGTTTCTCCCTCAACTGCGGAGGGCATCTTCAGTGGCGAGCGCTTCCAGCTGTTGTTTCCCTGTCGACTGCAGTCGAGTCTACGACAGGGAAACAACAGCTGGAAGCGCTCGCCACTGAAGATGCCCTCCGCAGTTGAGGGAGAAACATCTGGAAGAAACGCCAGTTATAGACCACGGCCACATAGCCCGGAATCTTTTATTACCATAAATAGAACCTTTTCAATAGCTGATCTTGGTACATGTTCCGAAAGTCCTACAAAGTATTTTTATCTGAAGTTTTACATACGTATTCTAATTAAAATTAATGATGGGAAGTAAACATTATGAGGTAATATTCATTTAACATGTGGTCAGAGTAATATTTAAAATCTCACTTCACAAATCTCGTGTTTTTCACGATACCAGGTTTCAAACAGAATCCCATCCATCTTCAGTCAAATCCCCAACTGATTAAATTCTTCCACCGCCAACATCTTCTGAGCTGCCATTTGTCATCTGTGGTGAAGTTTATAAAGTTTAAGATTAGATTTTGTTTTTTTAGGAATATCAAAATCCAACGATCTCTCTTTATTCTTCTGAACGTATGTCTTCTCCCAAACTGTCAGTTCCAAAAAAATACATACATACATAAATACATACATAGTTGAGAGTGGCTGAGATCTGCAATTTGTGTGTGTGTGTATATATATATATATATATATATATATATATGTATGGGGCACGCCGTAGCATAGTGGTTAAGGCACTGAGCTACAAGCCGGAGGGTCGAGGGTTCAAGTCCCGTTGGGGTCAGGATTTTTAAACTGACCAAAACCCTCTGGCGGCACTATGGCCCTGGGGTCGACTCAGCCTCTAACGGAAATGAGTACTAGATGCTTGTTCTGGGGTAAAGGCGGCCGTCACGCAGGGCTGACAAAGTGCCGATTGTCTAGAAAAAGTGGGAGCCTTAACCTCCTACTACCCCGAGGGCCTCCGGGCCTGTTGTGGGATCACTTTACTTTATATATATGTTATAATTAAATTTTTAACATTGAGCAATGCAAGCTTAATATGACATGATAAGAAAAATAAATGCCTGAACGGGATTTGAACCCAGAACTCTGGGTTGGTACTCCAGTGTGTTATCCATTACACCACCAGGCAAATCCAATTCAAACACTTATCTTTCTTATATATATATATATATATATATATATATATTATATTCTCTATTATTACTAGATGTTGCGTGAACTCTGTCTTCACCGCCATCTAGCAGCTGTCTATAACAAGTAAACAAATTAAAGAGAATATTTTTACTTTATAGCAGTGATGCTTTATTGATGTTATAATTAAATTTTTGACATTGAGCAATGCAAGCTTAATGTGACATGATAAGAAAAATAAATGCCTGAACGGGATTTGAACCTAGAACTCTGGCTTGGTACCCCAGTGTGTCATCCATTACACCACCAGGCAAATATATATATATATATATATATATATATATATATATATATATATATAAGAAAAATAAGTGTTTGAATTGGATTTGCCTGGTGGTGTAATGGATAACATGCTGGGGTACCAACCCAGGGTTCTGGGTTCAAATCCCGTTCAGGCATTTATTTTTCTTATCATGTCATATATATATATAGGTGCTATAATTAAATTTTGACATTTAGCAATGAAGACCAAATATGACGCATTTATTTTTCTTTTCATATCATATTTGACTTTCATTGCTAAATGTCAAAATTTAATAACATTGAAATAAAGAAGCATAACTGCTATAATGTAAATATTCTCTTTAAAGATTACTTATCATAGAGGGCACGAGATGGCAGTGCGACCGATTTCCCACTGCCTCTCATGATAGAGAATTATATACAAGCAAGAAAAATAAATGTTTGTGCTGGGAGCCTGAGTGGCATGGTTGGTGGCACACTAACGTATAAAGTTAGAGGTCTCGGGTTCAAATCCTGGTTCAAGTATCAAGCATTTATTTTACTTTTCATGTTATATATATATATACACCACCGCTGTGGTCTCGAGGTAGCGTGCTGCCTCATCATGCAGCGGGCCCGGGTTCGATCCCCGGTCGGGGCAGTTTTTCTGGGTGAGGTTTTTATCGGGGTTTTTCCTCACCTGTAAGACAAATGTCAGGAAAACTTTAAGACCCAAATGATCCCGAAATCATATGGCCATCATCCTTACCATTATCATCATCATCCTTCACCGGTGTAGAAAGCAACGGGAAGCTACCACACCTACACAATTCCCTAGTAAAGCTGCAAGCATAGCATGAAAATGCTATGATTGCAGTGAAGGACCTGCCTTCGGGCAGAATTACTATGGATATATATATGACATGATAAGAAAAATAAATGCTCGGACGGGACTTGAACCCAGACCTCTGGATTTATATCCCAGTGCACTACCGAGCAAGTCTAGTACAAACACTCATTTTTCTTATATATGTTCTCATTGTTACCAGATGTAGTGGGAACTCGGTCTCCATATATATATCCATATCCAACCATAGTAATTCTGCCTGAGGGCAGGTCTTTCACTGCAATCATAGCATTTTTATGCTATGCTTTGCAACTTTACTAGGGAATTATAGGTGTGGTAGCTTCCCGTTGCTTTCCACACCAGTGAAGGATAATGTTGATGGCTGGATGATTTTTGGGGACCGTTTGGCCCTAAGCTTCCTGACATTTGTCTTACAGGTGAGGAAAAAACCTCACCCAGGAGCCTTTCCTGACCAGGAATTGAACCCGGGCCCACTGTATGATAAGGCAGCATGCTACTTTGAGACCACCGCAGTAGAATGTATATATATATATATATATATATATATATATATACCCACCGCTGTGGTCTCGAGGTAGCGTGCTGCCTTGTCACACAGCGGGCCCAGGTTCGATCCCTGGTCGGGGCAGTTTTTCTGGGTGAGGTTTTTATCGGGGTTTTTCCTCACCTGTAAGACAAATGTCAGGAAAACATTAAGGCCCAAACAGTCCCCGAAATCATATGGCCATCACAATCATCATCATTCATATTCACCTTATCATTATCATCCTTCACCGGTGTGGAAAGCAACGGGAAGCTACCGCACCTACAATTCCCTAGTAAAGCTGCAAGCATAGCATGAAAATGCTACGATTGCAGTGAAGCACCTGCCTTCGGGCAGAATAACTATGGATATATATATATATTATATATATTATATATATACATATTTATTATATTTTAATTGCCTTCTGGACCTATTGCACCAGTATATAATTTTTTTTGTCATTGTGCTACATGCTTATAATAAGGTCCATGTCCTATGAGCCAGCTACTGTCTTCACCTTATCATGTGTTTTTCGCAAAGATGGTCAATAATCCAGCCAGTATAGAGATGACATGTAATCATCATGTCAGGTTCCTCAGTCATTATAGCTAGTTTTCTCAACCTGGAACCACTACTTACTGTAACTACCCAAATTCCTCACATTGCTAGGTGGGCACCTTGCCATATTGGCCAAAATTAAATCAGATTCTTCCCCATGAAGACTTGAACCTGTGCATTCCCATAGCTCTGCTTCAAGGCATCATGTCTTAAGCCGCTTGGCTACGGTGCAGGATATATATGTAATTTACATAAAATAATTTAAATACTATGAATTCAAAAATATTGTTTTAAAAAAATAGATCATATATATATATATATATATATAATAATAATAATAGTTTTATTTATTCTGGCAGAGTTACAGCCATAAGGCCTTCTCTTCCACTCAACCAGCACAAATACAAATAAATATTTGACAAATGTAGATATACACTATACTAATTATAAACAGTTAAAGATACATTATATGTAGCAATGTAAATTTCATGTACAAACAACATTTTATATGATAATAACAATAATAATACTTACAATAATAATAATATAATAATGATGATAATAGTATGAATATGATAAATTATATGAGTAACACCAATTAATATGATATGAAAAGAAAAATGAATGCTTGAGTCGGGATTTGAACCCGAGTCTCTAAATTCTGTATGTTTAACGCTCTAACCAACTGATCTACTCAAGTATTCCAACACAAACATACATTTTTCTTATATATGTATATATATATATATATATATTTCTTCTTCATTTGGCATAACGTTCCCTAGACCATCTTAGCAACCGATGCCCACGCAACTCTTTCCATTGTTCTTTTTTTTGCCTCTATCTTTTCATTCCTAATTTTCTGAGGTCATTCTCAACATCATTCATCCAACTTAATATGGGCCTTACTCTTTGTCTCCTTCCTTCTAGTTTTGTTTCTAAAATCTTTCTAACTGTTCTATTATCTGGCATCCTCATCACATGGCCAGCTATTCCAATCTGCGAGCTTTAATAACTGTTACAACATTTGGCAAATTATATATCTTTTTTAACTCATTGTTTATTCTAATTCTCCTTCTTTCATTCTTGCATACGGGTCCATTTATTTTACATAAAATCTTTCTTTTCCATGTCCTTAAATTTTCCATTTTAGGGTCCAAGATTCAGATCCATACAAAGCTTATTACTGTTATACATACATAGTTTGGCTGGTAGTGATATAATGTATCTCTCTTATTCAATATGTATTTGACTGCATAATAACATGTACTTATTGCTGCCAGGTCCATTAAAATTGCTTTAGGAAACATGAACCAAACACATGGTATAAAAGATCATTGGCCAGCCAAGGAAGAGATGATTGGATTTTTTTAGTCTGTAACAGTTCTTTCAGGCCTGCAACATAAAAAGTAAAATCAAAATGAAAAAGAAAATAATGTGTGTATATATATATATATATATATATATATATATATATATACTGGATGTTAGGGGAAAATGACTAGTTATTTATTATAGATATTGTAAAAGTGACTTCATATAAGTTCATACCATCAACCTTAGAGTTGTTTTCCATGAAGTTCATTTTGGCTATAAATGCCTATTTCAGCTTACAATGCCTATTTACCATTTTTTCTCGAAATTAATTTAGTATTTCATTGAAATCAATTGAAATGGACAGATTTCATGACACATATCATTGCATAGAAATTTTCAAATGTTCCTTTTATAAATTCTCTCTTAGAATATTTTAGGATAAGAGTGGCAGTAAGACAATAACCTAGCAGGTAGATGGTTTCCACCTCAATGCACTCCTGTTAGGCGGAAATAACAAGCACCAGCTATTTTATTTTAACTTAAGGCTGTAAAAATTTACATTGTAGTCCATTTTTGTAAGAGCCTATTTTGAATTTTTAGTGCCTATATTAATGATTTTTAGTGCCTTTTTGCCTTTGAATTTTTTAAGTGCCTAACATCCGGACTCTATATATAAAGATTTTTTTTATTCCAATGTTTTTTATCAAAATATCTTCAAATGTTTAAAACCATAATCTTTGATCTTCTAAGAAAATCTTAAGTATTTATCTCATCTCTAATCTTAATTTTATCTTACCTTTGTCCTACCCAATATTCCTGCAATAAGTTTGTTTCTTCTTTTGTATTGCACCATAATTCAATATCAGTAACTTTACAGATATTAAAAAAAAATTATCTTTGGCTTGTAATTCCCTACTTCAAAAGAACATAAATAATTTTGAAATAGTTGCTTCTTTAGTGATATTAATTTTCAAGTTTATCATGCAGTGATTATGCAATATCTCGAGATACAACTTAAAATGCTGTACTATATCTTGTGTTCAAGTGACTCGGTCACACATAACCTCAACATTCTAATGACTGGACGTGAACCTTCTCGCTGACGATTAGGTATAGGTTCAGGGGAACAAGGTTTACACAGTTTGCTGAATGTATGAGGAATAATTGATGTATGCAGGTGATTGAAAGCAACTTCCGACTTCTGTTTATTTCATGTCGGAGGTAGTTTTACACTGCACTTTTAAGAATTCAAACGACTCTCACAGGAGGATAAATAAAGTGTAACCAAAACTAAGAGCATGCTTTGGAAGCAAAATCGCAGATGAACATTACAAGATCATATGCGAAACTTGTTTTTTGCTCCGGAGGGCTCTGCAAATTCAATTTGCTTCATATAATATTTTAACATGTATTGTAAATGTAGTGTTTATTAATTATAATAGACATCACGAATACTCAATTGGGTTGCAATTAAGATCATTACTGTTAATAATTAAAAGCAAAATAAAATTGTGTAAAACTCTGATTAAATCTGTACTAACTTATGAATCTGGGACACAGTCCTATGCAAAAATGATGAAATCTTATTAGTATTTTATTTTAGAAAGAAAAATGAATGCTTGAACCATGACTCAAAACCCAGGATCTCTGGCTATACACACTAGCATGGTAACCATTACACCATTCTAGCTCCAATACGAACATCAACAATTCTTTTCTCTTATACAATTCTCTACTGTCTAAAGGCCAATAGCCAGTGCTACCAACAACACCCTCTGATGACTTCTATTCAGAATTTATACATTACTTTTTAAGTGGTAAAGCTTAATATTGAGCTCTGATATGAACGTCAACAATTCTTTCCTCTTGTTCCAGTTTGAGTGTTAATTTTTTCTTTCTAAATGAAATTTTGCCCAGAACTATAAAATGTTAAATCTATAACATAAAGAAAGTATTAGTATTTTCAAAAGAAAAATCTTGAAAGTCATATTTGGTCCAATAAATATTGAAAATGGCTTATTAGTAGAGATTGAAATTTGGAGCTCTAAAAGCTGAGAATGAGATGCAATAGTTCAATGTTTATTAGTTCTGATGCTGTATACCACTTTGATGTTTACAAGGTACTTGTACGTGCATTTGCCCTCAGTATGTAAACATCAGACAAAGAGTACAGTTGTATCAATAAAACATTACTGAATGCTCTATTCATTGGACAAAGTAACTTACTTTCTGTGAATTTATAGTGCTGAAGGTTACACCAAGTGGTGGTGCTAACTTGAAACAGATTTAATTTTTGTAGAAAATATTACTATGAGGTTTCTTTTAATTATTGAGTTAGTTATTTCGACTCACCTTCTTTTTTTATTTCAGAATATCAAAAAAAATATGAAATGAGTTGATATAATTAACTCATAATTAAACAGGATATGGAGGATGCTCCTCTGAACAATTTGAGATAGAGAACCTAGTGTCTGAGAAGCCAGCTTATGGAGATATGGAAGTAATTATATTATTTTTAGTCTGATCATCTTACCTCAATATTAATGTTGATTTGTTCTTGGACATGTTTCAAAACAATTCTGTTTTATCGTCAGCTTGTCCAGACAGAATTGTTTTGAAACATGTCCAAGAACCAATCAACATTAATATTGAGGTAAGATGATCAGACTAAAAATAATGTAATTAAAATAACCTCAAAATATCACTTCCTAGAATTAAATATTATATGGAAGTAAACTTGACTTTCATATTACTTTCTAGTCTTTTTTTATTCATATTATTTATCAATTAATTGTAAGTAACCTTGTTGACACAATTAATGTACCATTTTGAATCTTATATTAGTTGCTCAAACTGATGGCCATCAACCTCAATTCAAGCATGACATTAGCATACAAGATTCTGCCTCACCCTGCTGTGTATCGAATCACTTCACAGGCAGCTACAATCCTGGCAACTAATTCCATGTCCATTTTCACTGGAGTCTCAAACTTAAGTGGCTTTAGATATCCCCATAGGAAATAATTAAGGGGAGTCAGGTCACATCCTGCGTCATGACTCCCTAGTCATCAGGGCCTTTCCTTGCAGGAAATAAGGGATATAGTACATATAAATAAACAGCACAGTACATGTAAACTTGTGTGCACATTAGTTGTAATCAGCTGGAAAACAGTTATGCTCTACAATGTGATAGACAAGTTTACTTCCATATCTCCATAGGCTGCCTTTTCGGACTCTAGGTTCCCTACCTCAAATTATTCAGTGGAGCATGCCCTATGTCCTGTTTAATTTTCACATGATCTTACAGAATCATTCTGTATATAATTATAGTATATAGGTAAATGTTTTAGTAAATCTTATGTGCGAGTATTATTATTTTATAGAGAATGTTTAGTTTTTTAAGTATTTGCTGTAATCTTGTTATGCAGAAATGTTGTTATTCCAGTGCTTCAGAATAAGATAAAGGCGGGTAAAATATAGCCAGGATACATCACTAAAATGTAATATATATAAAACTCTGGTAAACCCAGTATTAATATATTGCAGTGAAAATGGACCTTGTTCAAGACCAATATCTCAAGACTGATTTCATTTCAAAAGAAGATATTAAGAAAAATTGATTGCCCAATATGCAACAAGGAATAATGGTGTATAAGATATAACTCTTATCTCTATGAATTGTATAAGTCACCTGACATGGTTATATCAATTAAAATTTCAAGATTGCGACAGGCAGAGCACATACTAAGAATGCCTGAACATGATATACCCAAGAAAATTATGGAAAGTAAATTTGAAGAAAAAAGGAATATGGGATGATCAGAACTGCATTGGATCGATGAAATTTTGGAGGATCTGAGGAAACTGAGAGTCGACGATGATGGTTGCCAGAGACAGATGTCTGGAAGGGAGTTGAGGCTCAAATTGGGCAGTAGTGGTTGTTGCTGATGATGATGGCATCACCAAGCTTTTCCCCTCTATAATAAGTTGCAGTAGATTTCACACGGATCCATATTCCTGTCCCTGCTTATTAAAAATATCAAGTAGCTATATGATTTAATGATCAATTTACTTTTATATAAAATATCTATGTCATGGACAACCAACTAAAAGATGGAGAGCAAGCAACTATAATATGGAGCCGGAACAGATCAGAAATGGTCTAAACCATAATGGTAGATAATGATGATGATGATAAAATATCTGTTGCAACTGTGGAAGGAAAAAGACCCAAGCTTAGATGTAAATATGGAATAATTAGAGGACATTAAATTTTGGATAAATGAAATTGACAAAGTTCTTGATAGAGAAAGTTTATCAAATTTATTGCAGATCCATATACTTTCACTATATTTATAAAGTTTTATTTTTAAAGGGGGTAGAATTTGATTGACAGGAACTTCAGAAGAAGATGTCTTGCAAAGAGTGCTGTTGTACTACAGGCCTACCAGCCAGCAGCTGATTTTCTCAACCAGGAGCTGCTATTTATTGTAGTAGTAGTTCTTGTCACCTCTTGGAAGCATAAGGCCTTCATGAAAGCATCCCACCAAACACTGTTTTTTGCTAAATCTTGACTTCATTCATTTTCCCTTGTTGTTGAATTTCTGTTATTACTTTGCTGTGTAATGTAATTTTTGGTCTTCCTCTTTTGCTAGACAATCCCTGAAGATTCCATTGCAGAGCTATCTTTTGCACATTGTCTAAGTTCTCTTCTGAGAGTGTGTCCAATCTATTTCACTTATTTTATCTCCTTCTAGATTTCATTTTGCGATGTTACCTTTCCGTAATTCTTCATTTCATATGATTTTTGGCCACCATATCCTCAAAATAATTCTCAGGCATCTCTTTATATATGCCTGCAATTTTTATATATAATGCAGTTGTTCTTTTCCAAGTTTCCACTACTTGTTGTAGCTATGCAAATATCTCGCTATGCTGGGTGGACACCAGTCCTATACTGGCCAAAATTCCATGAGAAAGTTTTGAACTTTGCACCAAGCCAACAAACTGCTCAACTATGGCATGGGACTTTTTTATTATTTAACAATCAATCTGTTATATTGTATTTCATTTTGATTTTAATTTTTTAAATAATTATGTAGGGCCTAAATGGGCTATTCTCTGAACAACTAATTAGTCCCATTACAATGTCGCTAGAGCCTAATTAATATAACTTACGTTGTAAAATATAAATTTAATTACATTTTCTGTGATATATAACACTAATTGTTATGGTCTACACAAAAATTTCAAACCCTCTCTTCCTCGGCCATCCCAACTATCTACCATTTGGGCCAGTTCTGTTGATGCAGATGTTATGGGTCGCATGCAAATACATTAGTCTCTACTCAAATTACTTCCAATCACTGGTGAGCTGACTCGCCGTGAGCAAGTGCAAAGATCGAATTAGCTACCCACTAACTGGTCATGCATGAAAGTCATCGTTTTCGTAATATTGGCAAGAAATTACCCAGAATTCTCAGCGATAAAACCACCTTCTGCTACTTTTGTCTGCTAGAGGAACGCATTTACGCTGTTCATTTACACAAATAATACCGTATACAACGACGTCTGCGTCGCGCAATATTATGCCGATTCTCAAATTTCTCTCCTCTGCATATACTGAAAACATGATCAAAGTCTTCAAGGTCTGACATCTTGGATAAAGCAGCAAGATACGCGGCAAGGTTTCAAACTACATCAGTTCCCTTCGGGATTCTCACGATTCGTTTCTCTCTTAAGTTACCTTGTCAGGTAGCTTACGAATTTCAACAATTATTATCGCATGAACAGATTTCTGAATAAGCAAAATCGTATTAGGATACAACTTTCTCAGCAGAGAACGCCTTTTACGGTCTAATGCGTTCATAGATTCGACCCTAGAGATGTGGAATCAAAAATAGGAAAACTGCAAGAAGAAACAAAAAAAAGTTGGCCTAAAAATAAACTATAACAAAACAAACAAAAAAAAAAGTAGATGGTAAAGTACAATACAAGCTTAAAATTAGCAGAAAGTAAATGGAAAAGTTTGAGTGTGTATTTGGGAAGCACGATTACAAAAACAGGTGGTATGGAGGAAAAATAGAAAATGGAAAGAAAATTAAAAGCAGCCAAATGGAGCTTTCATACAACTATCTACCTATAATCTATAATGGCATAGCCCATTGTTGAGCCATAGCCTCTCCTTTATGATAGAGTTACTAGACCAAATTAATTTTCAGTTACCTTATTTGCTCATAGATGTCATGGATGGCATGTGGTCAACACACTGACTCAATGAGACATCTAACAGGCAACTAAGGTATTACTAGGACATTGACGTTGGTAAATTTTGCTTAAGAGGCCTTTTTATTCAGGCTTAATGATCTTTTACTAACCTGAAAATCTTCAGACTTGGGACTCATGGCTTAAAGTCCTTCTAGAGGATTTTTCTGTCCTAAAAAATTGTGACCCTCAGAACTAGAGACAAGGAGCATAACCACTGTTCACCACGACCAACTTCATGCAACTGTAATTGAATTTAATTATTAAGTAAAAAGTTTTAATAATTCTATGGAATGTGAAGACTATAGAGTTTAATAATTTTATTAATGTTATTATGTTAGGTTTTTAATTATTTCGTTGGGATAATGGGAAGATAATAGTAACTCTTTTTTACTCTACCCCATTTGGAAAAAGGAAAACATCAACTTTTATAAGATTCATGATGTGTTCCGTTGAGGTATTATTCAAAATTAAAATATAAAATTATGGAATATTCACCTGAAAGGTCTGTCTCCTCAACTTAATTAATTATTTAACTGTAGCGCTTTCGGGACTTGTCCCATCATCGACAGGATTCAAAACTGGTGTTTCACTGTAGATCTGGTAGAGGGGGTTACATGTGTTGGGTTCGTTTTTGTTTATCAGATTGTCGTTGTGAGCTGCTTTCATGATTCCATCTCTTCAAGTACGTTTATCTTTGCTGGATTATTTTCTTTGTGCATTACTGTTATGCTACGGTTTATTATACAGCGTGTCGCGCCCGACGTGACGCGAATTTGCGTTTCGCTCGGCGTGATGCTGGTTCCACATGGAGCGCATACGCTACAGCGCATATGTTTATGGAATTGTCGCCAGATGGCACCACATATATGGAAAATCAAAATGTCCAACGTTCATAATAAATTTCCAAATGTGTTTACAAAAACTAATGTATACAAACCTGTCCCTGCATAACCTAATAAAATAAATTACTTACATACTATTTAGTAAACTGTAAACTAATCTGATGTACACTAAACTGGCCCATCGGAATCTAACAAAATGAAGTGATTGAATATTTATTTCTTAAAATATGGTTTGGAATTAAATGCAAATGTTGGTTATTCACACATATGTCCTGCCATTTGCTGGATTTAATTTTATGAGCGTTTACGTATGCCAACTTCAATTCTAATAAAGAACTTTGAAAATAAATTGAGAGGAAAAGTCATAATTTGTGTACATTGATAAACATATTAAAATTCTTCATAAAAAAAAGTTTCAAGTGTCGTTGCAAAACGATTAAAATAGTTCGAAATATTAGTAAAGACAGAAAAAGTACCTAGAGCAACAGCATCATATGAATGTTGTATGGAAAATCATAGAATAAATTATTCTTTAGTTCTTAAATAAACATATGGTTGATGAATATACCAAATTTTAGAATACTTCAGATTTTCGCCTGAGCAGTTTTATCAGGTTTTGAATTTAATAGAAGACGAAATTTATGCACATCCATAATATCCCCGAGATACAATATTTACAGCTTTTATTTATCTCTTGACCTCTCTTGACTAAGTTCAACCCACAATAATTTTTTTCTGTACATCTCTGTACTCCTTCATGCTCATATTGTAAAAAACATGTATAGATCTCGATGATTTGCAACAAAACTGTCTAACTTTCGTCGTTAAAATTGGAAAGTTATAAAACAAGTACTGTATTTCCGACATTTTGTTAACAAATCTTAGTTTGTTTTTAGCAATTACACCAATGAGTATGGGTAATATCTTCTGTATTCTTTGTTTGCGCTGGCAAATTGCGTCCTGGATTCAAGAGATTCCAAAACACGACGCGACATGTCAGCGCAATTTTTTTTGCGCCAGCAATTTGCGTTGTAGATAAACCACCTCCATTTAAATACATGGGGAGCAATTTTTGCGCTGGCGCGTTGCGTCGTAGATAAACCACAGCATTAGGGTGAAGGACATCGTATGTTAAATATTGAAAACACGTTATCCATGAAGGACATCGCATGTTAAATATTGAAAACACCCTAACAGTAATGCACAGAGAAAATAATCCAGCGAAGATAAGCATACTCGAAGAGATGGAAATCATGAAAGCAGCTCACAACAACGACAATCTGATAAACGAAAATGAACCCAACACATGTAACCCCCTCTACCAGATCTTCAGTGAAACACCAGTTTTGAATCCTGCCGATGATGGGACAAGTCCCGAAAGCGCTACAGTTAAATAATTATTAAGTTGAGGAGACGGACCTTTCAGGTGAATATTCCATAATTTTATATTCTAATTTTAAAAGGAAACATATCAAGTCAGTCCTAATCTATGGACCCAAAACATGGAAGGTCACAGAACTAATAACTAAGAAGTTACAAATTGTTAAAAAATAGATCTCTGAGAGAAATTTTGAGTATCAGTTGGCCAGAGGTAGAAATAAATTAAGATCTATGGGAGAAAAAAAACTAATCAACCTCAAATAAAAGAAAAAAATGGAGATGGGTAGGACACACAATGAGAAAACCATGGGTGTGATTGAGAGAGAAGCTTAGGACTGGAATCCACAGGGAGCAAGGAAAAGAGATTGATGTAGGAGAACATAGAGGAAAAACATAGAAGAGAAAGTGCAGGAGTATGGAAAGACATGGTGAGAAGTAAAAAGGTTGGCTGGCAATCAGACCAATAGAAGACCTTTACTGATGTCCTATACTCCACAACAGGAATTAAGTAAGTCAATTCCTCAAGGATGTCATAATTTCTTCTGTGATCCCACTTGGTGCAACCTGCTGTTTGGTGCATGAACCTCATCTCACTAGCTGTAGTTCTATTTTCATCATCACCTTTTCACAGAGTCCACGCCTCACTCACAAAGCAGAAAGCAAGTCTTGCCAATGTCACATCCTCCTGCATCATGAAGAAAAGTTTAACTAAATATATACTTATTATAGTGCTTAATATATTTCTAAGGAGCCTTTTTTTTTTTTTTTTTGGGAGGGGGTGCAAAAAAATTTGGGGGTCCTAAATTGAGATTTTGTGAATTATAATTTTATTTTCACATTTAATGAGTTCATAGGTGTCATAATAACATTTTATTTATTTATTTAGCAGTTTCACATCTTCATCCTGTACTCAATTACTCTACTATCATTCCAATCTCCATCATCCATTTCTTTTTTCCCCATGCTGCTCAAAACACCATACTCCACATTATTTTTGGCCATCCTCTTCTTCATGTACCAAGTGGCACTTATTCTAGTATTCTTATTGGGAGTCTGTCTTCTGTCATTATGCTGCCTTGCAGTTGGTGTTGTTCGTCAAGGGCTAAAGGAAGAGAATGATGATTAAAAATCTCCTGGTCCTCCAGTTTGGAGTTTGACAGATCAGGCTAGCTCCCTGTTCATTTGAAAAGTTATACAATGCTAAAAATCCCAAAAATAAAAATATATATATATATATATATATATATATATATATTCTTGGAGGGGGGAGGGCATTTAAGATGGTTTTATGCAAGGTATCATATTTGTTACATTTGGTCTCAAACAAGTTTTTCCCCTTTAATTAATGCTGCCATCTAAAGACTGCAGTCATCATCATGGTTCTACAGCCAGTTTGCAGGCTTTGACCGCCCCTACAATGCACCTCCATTTGTCTATTCTCTGCTTCCTTTCTTCGCCATCCTCATACGCTCAGGAGAACGTCCAACTCTTTTCGGTTTTCATTTATAGTTGTCAGTGTAACTTTATGATACAGTAAAACCTGTCTATGAAAGAACATGACGGTTCCTTAAATATATATTCCGTCTTGGCAGCTTTCCTTCTTATAAAGGTTCCCAAATTACAAGCTTGAATTTTCTCACACAGTGTAAAGGTTTTACATGCACGCTTTAAAGACATAATGTATTGAACTGAAATACAGACAAAATAGTGTATGTAACACAGCACAGTTTGCACGGCAATAAAAACGAGAAAGAACTCAATTACAGGAGGACTGAAGAGTTTCCCAACTCCCTCGCAGGTTACGTAAGCAGGCAAGAAAAAGCTAGGAATTCCTCCCTGTCACACATAAGCAAGGGTATCCCCACAATAACCCAAGAAGGTAAAACGATATAATGCAGTAGCGTCATATGCAGAATTTTCACGTGTGGTCATTAATACTGTAATTAGAACGTGCTTAAGAATAATTTTCTGTCTTACTGAGGTAAAAATTTACTATTGATACTTTAAAAACCATTCCATTTTCACGTTATGAAGTTTTCCGGCTTATACAGGACAATTTTACATATAAAATTGTTCCGTTTTGGAGTTTTTTTTTTTCCGTCTCTACAGGTTTCCTTCTTATAAAGGTTCCAGCTAAGACAGGTTTCACTGTATATGTCTGATCCTCTTGAGATGTCCCACCCCTCATAATTGTCTTAATGATATATGTTTCACCATTATATCTAATGCGCCAATTTCCATTCTCGCATATTGTGCCAAATATTTCCCTTAATATTTTTCTTCCAAATATTCTAATTTTATTTTCTTGGGTTTTTGTTAGGGCCCAACTTTCACAGCCATAGATTGCTCAAAAGGGTTTTATAAATGTTTATTTTTGTTTGACAATTTAGTTATTTTTAAGTCAAAAATACCCTCTGCTGGCCAACATCAGTCTATAATTGATTTCTTTATCAATCATATTTTCATAGTGCCTAGATACTTAAATTCTTTCACCTTTTCAAACCTATATTTTTCAACTGTAAAACAGGCATCATTGCTTGGTCTGCTTGTTATTTACATATATGTTGTTTTGCTTTCATTCACTTTTAGGCCTATCTTTTGCACTGCACTTCCTAATTTTAAGAAGGTTTCTTTAACTACATTCGATGTTCTTCCAGTTATGTCTACATCATCAGCATATGCTAATATTCGTGCTGATTTATAAAATATTGTACCTCTAGTATCAATGTTTGCATCTCATATTACCTTCTCCTTGGCTATGTTAAATAAGTAAAGACTGCAATGGAAATGAAGCTCTCAAAGTATCGAATATATCACCGATCACAGTGAGTTGGAGTTATTCCTGAAGCGAGAAGAAATTAAATGCCTAGGGATGCAGGAGGATATATATGGATGCAAGTATGTTTTTGGACCAAAGTAGGTTTCACTACATTATTCACTAGCTGTACCCGCCCATGCGTTGCTGTGGCTCAGTCTGGTTAAATTGAATGATTATTATTCATTGCTGTAAAATATTAGTATAGCGTGTGTTGCTTTTGGGACATTCCATACGAAATCGGCAAAAAAAATGTGAAAATTGAACTCACATCTTTAAAAGTTTACCTTTTTTTTACAGTGAAACTTTATGATATACTGAATATCTGAACCGAATTTCAAGTCTTCGCTTGGTGTAATTAAAGAGTAATAGAGCTGTCTATTTATCGTATTGTTTTAAATAGTCTCTTTTATAAAATACATTTCTCGAAGTATGGCTATTCCCTCAACTTGAAAAGATAGTCACATTATAGATGATTTTATGCTCTATCGCTTGAAAATTAGTATGTTAATATTTACGTTTTTCTGAAGGGCGTAAATGCAATTAATATGCAATTGACCTTCCTCACCAAAAATTTTATAAAATCAAAAAGTGCCACATTATTACCTGAACACCAGTTATTTTTTTTGTAATTAGTATTAAAGTGGAGTCTTGAAAGGAAACTACCAAAAATAATTATTTTTCCTAAAATCCCCTATGTGTAGACTGCCCGCAATACCTTTCGCGTGAGTGGAGATCGCTCGCTCGTACAAACAATGACGGAGCTACTTGGTAATAGTCCTTTGCGCACTTACAAATTTTTTTATTGTTATTATCATCATTACATTATTTTTATTATCATTATTACAATTATTACATTATCATCATCTTCATCGTGGACTAGTGGTTACTCTGCACGCCTCCGATTCCGAGGTTCGCGGGTTCAAACTCGATAGGAATCAATGGCATTTTAAAGGCGTAACAATTCTGAATGTAGCTTTCTCCAGAAGGAAGGAAATCCGTGAGTCCCGTGTCGTAAATTTATGGTACGTAGGAGAACCTCGCGCTTGAAATAAATTGCTACATAATAAACGTCATTAAATTTAACAATCTTTATTGATATATTCAGTAGGCGGTTAATTTTGTGCTGATTTTGGCTAATGTATAGTTTAATTTAAATTACTAAGCACCTACGAATTCAAGCTGGTAGGCCTATTAAAAAATATTTTCTAGAGAGTAGTTTTGTAATGTGTTGTAATATTTTGTACTTGTACCCTACACCAATGTCTGATGTTGAATATTGCAAGTAATGTTAAGCTATCGATAATAATTTATAACAATTTTCATGCTGTTACAAGTAATATTTAAGAGGTATAAATATACAGTATTTTATTGGCTTGGTATCACTTGATCTTGCATCCCCTACTCATGACATATCTAAGATGATATTAAAATGCACGATAATATTAGCTTTTATTATAAGCTAAATTATTATAGTGTTTAATTTAATGTCTAAACTTCCCATTATTCTCCTTTTATAACACAAATGTATATCTCTACGATTATTCTCTCATTCGAGAAACATTTAAGAAATTGTAAAATTATATAATATTAAAAAAATAACACATAATATTGTTAATAACTATTGTATACTAATATATGCATAATTAAAATTATATTTAACTTCTAACTCACCATTCAGTCTTTGTAGATCTGCAAACTTGTTAGTTAAAAACAATAAGATATTATTTTTAATTTGACTGTGACACTTAAAATGACGAGATGCATTAAACAAACACATTGATGTAAATCAACTGTCTAGTATGTAATCTGAACTTGAGAATTGTTGATGTAAAACAGATGTTTAAGGAAGACTTGCTGACATTGCATTATTATCGTTTGGTAGGAAGTGGTACGAGTATTAAAACATTCGGTTTTATTTGGAAGTGATATCTTATAACAATACTATTTCGTCAAAGTTATCAGGGTTACAATACAATACACTGAATAAAAAGTTATTTTAAGACTGAAATTAGTAATTATAACATAACAAAAATTAATACCAGTTTATTCAATTAATGACGAAATAGTTTTTATTATATAATATTACATTTAGACTGTAATGAAAAATTTGTAACAAAATAAATAATTTGTTTTTAAAAGAGGACAGAAGAATACGAATATTTGAGAATAAAGTTCTTAGAAAAATTGTTGGATCAAAAAGAGATGAACATACAGGTGAATGGAGAAAACTAAATAATAGTGAGCTACGTGATCTGTATAGGAAGCCAGATATAATAAAATCAGTTAAGTCTCGTAGGCTGCGGTGGGCAGGAAATGTGGCATGTATGGAGGATGAAAGAGGTGCTTGGAAATTTCTGGTAGGAAAACCGGAGGGAAAACGCCCAGTTGGAAGGCTAAGAATGAGGTGGGAGAATAACATTAACTATGATTTGAGGGAAGTAGATTATACAGGGGATAATTGGAAAACGTTAGCTCGAGATGGGATATATGGATAGCTTATGTCAGTGCTGCAATGAACCTACAGGTTCCACAGAGCCAGTGAGTGAGTTAGTTATAAATAATTTGTTTAATAATTCACAGTAAACGTAAATAACAGAGCTCTTTACTTCTCACTTCAGCAATAAAATTTGATAAATAAATATGTACTGGGTAACAATTAAAATAAATTTAGGGTACTGTTCCATTAAGCAGAATATAAAATAATCTATTCGATTTAATGGCAGTTGAAAAAGTCACTGATGAAGCTCTTTCAATAAAGAACGCGCGCGACCTTGGTCGCGAAATGAATCTGCTGCGCCGTGGATCCGCGAGTTTTTTTTACGAAAATAGAATAAAAAACATTTATATTGTCTGAACTATTCAACTCTCCAAAAAAGGTAATTGCTGGAAATTAATCCTTATTACGTGAGTAGTACCCTGTATTTTTTCCGTTTTTATTTTATGATATGTACTGCAATAAACCGCCATAAAACAGAAAATTGACACCGAAAATAAAAATATCCTAATTATAAAAATAACACCCTTAAACTACATGATATCACCTACATAAATATATTTGAAACAAATTTTAGCTGTTTACTGTTTCAGAAAGATGAGTTAGTAAACGTTTTAGTTTATCATATTTACGATAATTTTAGATCATCATAACTACGAACCTATAAATGATAAAAATTAAATTTCTGTATTAATACTTTTATAAATGTATTCACTATATTTAGGGATACATAAAATTAAAAAAATAAATTGCAAGATTTATTGCTGTCCGATTTGATATGGATTGTCCCTTTTACATCCAACAGATGCCACTGTCTTTCATTAAAATAAAAAGCATGTTTATTACCAGTCACAAGTGTGACATCTATATAATAGGTATATAAAAACACATGCGTATTTGAATGCAATGTTGTGTCAAAATTTCAAAGTAATCCATGAAGAACTTTCAGAGATTTAAGATTTTGAACAAACGGACATTCACATTTTTATTTATATAGAAGATTATTCCTACAAGTTTATTAAATTTTGCAGCATTATTGAAGACATACATTCTGTCAAAAATGACAATCTGAAGCCAAGATAATCAAATTGATTTACTCTTTCTATAATTTTTTATTTATTTATTTATTTATTTTATCTATTGGAGTTAAGACCGTAAGGTCTTCTCTTCCACTTCACCAGGGTTAAATTATACATACAATAAGAATTATGATTGATACATAATAGATATAGACTGCACAATATAAAGTTGACAAGGGTATGAAAGAAAAATAGTAATAATAATAGTAGTAGTAGTAGTAATAATAATAATAACAAAAATAATAACCTATAATTAGATTCAGTAAATGGCTTGGTAAAGAAAGTTTAAAATATAAAGAAACAATAAAAGTATACATGGAACAGGGTTATATATTATATTGTCTTTTGTTATCTGGGTAAATTTTACTAGGTACAAAATCCTTACTACATAAAGCCATTATTTTGGATTTTTCAGTAGATAATTTCATTGAATATTTTTCTGGTATTAACTTAAAATTATACAACTTTTGTAAATTATCTTCCGAGATAGAAATGAAATATGGTATGAAATAAATGTTGTTTTTAAGTTTGATGAAAAAAAAATGCCTAAATCAGGATTTGAAGCCAATGTCTATGGTTGTGTACACCAGTGCTCTACCATCTGAGCTATTAAGATCCAATTTATTCATAGATTTTTCTCTATACTAATATGACTCCCACATGCCAGATAGCAGTGAACACCATTCCACAAATGCCATCTTCTGGCTTCTTAAACAAGATTTTTTAAAATCAGAATCAACATCATATTTATAGTCAATACTAATAAAATTCATTGTTAAAACCATTGAGATGGAGAGTCATAAAATAAAATAAGTTAAAATACCTTCTTAGGTAAAATCCGTCGTCCTCAACTTTTACAATATGTGATCTTTATGCCTGTAGGCCTTTCAGGACATCCGCCCCATCTTCAGCAGTTCATTTTTTGCTACAGCATCCAGGTTGATGTTTGATCCTGCTGGTCCTAATATGGCTTTGTCGTGACAAAGGCATAAAGATCACATATTGTAAAAGTTGATGACGATGGATTTTACCTAAGAAGGTATTTTAATTTATCATATTTATAGCCAGTGAAGCTTAATTTTGTTATTTAAACAAATAAATGTTATTGTATTTGTCCCAATGAGATGTTGTGATGTCTATTATAAGTACTATTGCAAATATGCACACATAATTGTGTGATTGTTGATCACACCTTGTGTTTCCCAATGCATAATGTTTACATCATGTCTGTTAGATAGTTTTATGTAGATTATAATGTCATTAATTATTATTATTATTATTATTATTTGTGAAGTGACATCCCATAAGTATGTCACCAAAAATATAACAATAAATGATTGAAACTTATTGTTCATGAAATTCCTCTCATATTATTTTTTGGAGAGAAAAAGTTCTATTTGAACAGGGATATGAACCCAAAACCTATATTTTATGCACCAGCGCATTAACCATTGTGCTACACAGGCATCCCTGCCTAAACAAAAATATGTATCTCTCTTATATAATTCCATCTGCCAGTATTCCTCTCATTAGTGAAAAAGTCACTTGTCCTCCCACCATATAAAATGTTAATTCTTCTGCTGCTGCTTCTTCTTCTTTACTGATTGTTACAGCTGTCGCCGTCTTTCCATCCCCAGTCGCCATCTTTCTCCATTCTGGTACCGGTATCTTCAATATGTAAGTTTCTTCCTGAAGCTAAAATTATATTTTGATTACATATTCAGCGACAAAATATTATACAAATTATTCGTTCAAGATATAGTGAGCTTTTGTCTATTTAAATTTGATTAATTTTTATTCTAAAACTAGCCAATACCCGGCGTGCGCTGCTACGCTTAAATAAATGAAATATTATGGATTAATTATATGGTATTGGCCTACACTACGACGAACAAAACATGGTGGTTGCTAGAGTCATTTTTTAATTTCGAATTTCAGGTAAACTCCCATTTTTAAAGACCAGATTTCGCTGATTTTTTACAATACCTACATATGTTTATTTTAATAGGATATACGAGTTTCGTTGTGAAAAATCGAAGTTTGTAACCGCTAGAGCAATTTTTAAATTTTCGTTTCAGGTAAACTCCTACACCTAATTAATTTTTTTAACGTAGTAGATCGCGGTTAAACACCCTGTGCCTGGAAACCTATATATACAAATTTTCATGAAAATCGGTTGAGCGGTTTAGAAGTCTGTAAAGAATAAACTTATGTAGGTTGAATTTTTATACGTGAAGGGCTTAGGGCAGTAGCATGATAAGCCACATTCTGTTAAGAAATGTCATTTATAACAATGATAGCAAATATATGTTTTGAAATCTCCATAAATTAATTTGTAATTGCGCCAGTGATGACACACATATAGACACACAATGTATTAACAACAATACTGCGCAATTAGTATTTATAATTTTTCTTCTTCCTTTCATGTCACAGATCTTGTGGTCTTTTACGGTCTCAATCCAACGTTTGAAGGGTCTGTCCAAAGATCTCTTGCCTGGTGGCTGGTAATTTAAGATTTGACGTGGTATTTTTGTTCTGCTCATTCTTACATGAGATTTCCAGTTGTTTCTGTATTTTTGTACATATTCCATGACTGATTCTGTTTGTAATTCTGAATCTCAATTCCTTTTATGGTCTGTTCTTTAGTAATCTGCAGTACGTCTCATAAATTTAATTTCTGCCGCAGTTAGTCTTTGTTCATATACACTGCGAATTGTCCAGGCCTCACTGCCATAACATAATATGGGTCTGGCCAGTGTTTTATAAATTGTAGTTCGTGTGTGTTGCTGTACTGTATTTGGCTTGAAAATATTATTTATAATTCCTCTGTTAAATTTTATAATTTTTTGACTAAAATCTTTTTCCTCTTCGTGTGTAACTTGGTATTCGAGATAGTTAAATGTGTTAGTTTGTTCTAATATTATAATTTTTTTAAACATTAAAATCCTTATATCTCAGAAAGTACAATATTTGGCTTATCATTTATTGCCCTAAGCCCTTCGTATAAAGATGAGTACACGCCCATAAAATGTATGTATAAATTCGGCATTAGTTTTGAGATTATATAATAAAACATTCCTCGATTCACACTACTAATTGCATGTTCGTTGTAGCGAATAATTCTGCAGTGAAAGCTTTGTTTTGTCAACCGTACCTCCGAAGTCTATAAACGAGTTTTTGTGGAGAAAGCAGAAAAACTTAAGTTCCTTAACCATCATAGCATGTGCACCCAATTTAAGTGAAATGTTTGGTGAAAATTAACAGTAATTATATTTATTGTTTAATGCTTTTATTTCAGATATCACTTTTACATTGCTATTCCTATACAGTAGTTAGTATGACTAAAAACTAAAGTCTTTGTCACGGCAGGCCTTTAGGGGTTTTTAATGTCTAGAAAATAGTATTGCTCTTATGGGAACTTGATGCATAGGCCTGCTTGATGCCATTTAACCTTTTCCAATACTGTTATTTTAACACAGTTCCAATAATGGATAATTTCGCAATATTATTATAATACTGCTTGATGCCGCAAACTGAGTGACACTCTTCTCTTTTCCTTCCAACATAAGTACAGCAACAACATAATTTTCTTGCACAATTATCTTCGCTACTGCTACTAAATATAATTCGTGATCATTCTAATGTGATTACTAAAGAACTGTTAACATTCAGAATTTTATAGATCGTGATTACAGAAACGCCAGCAGCTTCAGAACATTCTAAACCACACGTGATATATTAGTTGTCTCATTTTTTACCACGGCCGTACATGAGAAAACAAGTTTCATTGAAAGTGAATGGTTCAGTAGCATCTCTAGCCACTGCTCTAATAATTAGTTCACCCCCTAACTTTATTAAATAATTGTATGCTAATTATACGTTCCACAATGGTATTTTTTATAAATCGAGTAACCACTATTTTTTGGCAAGTTATGAGTAAAACTAAAATATAAATATCCTCAACGTGTCCAACTCTAAGTCGAGGGATGAGATGAGATGATATATATAGAGGTCTGTGAATGACAAGGCTGCCGGCCGACCACGCCTGACGCTCCATCACGGGATCAGATGAATGAAATGGATGAGATGAGTATGGAGAAATGGTGGAATGAAATAATGGCTGGGGAAAACGGGAAAAACCCCGAGAAAAAACCTGCCCAAGCTCCGTTTCATCTACCACAAAACCTACATGGAGTGACCGAGACTCGATCTCGGGACCCGGCGGTGAGAGGCGAGCATGAGTAAAACTATTTAACTTAATTATTCATTTCAAATTAAATAAATAATAAATCAATCTCACATAAAAGGACACGTTTACCAGAAAGAATTGCTCCATAAGAGCGATGCTATTTTCTAGACGTGAAAACCCGTATAGAAGGTCCTTGACTTATCAGTCTACATGTTACCGTAAAGCAAAGTAGACAATTATTCCACTACATATTGCTGGGATAGCGCAATAGATATTTCAGATCGCGATGCTCAGGGCAGTCTGTCCTCCCAGATTGAATAAAAAACTAATGTTTGGTAGAAGCATCGTGGCTTTAATTAAAATTTTAACCTTTGTTACCTGTGTTGATTGGAAGAAACATAGTTTATATTAACTACTTTATAAAATAAGTCAAAATATACCTTCTTAGGTAAAATCCGTCGTCCTCAACTTATAAAATATGTATTCTTTATACATGTAGGCCTTTCAGAACATTCGTTCCATCTTCAGCAGGTCCTTCTTCGCTACAATATTTAGTATGATGGTTGATGCTGCTGGTCCTAATGTGGTGTTGTCGTGACTAGGACCAGCAGCATCAACCATCATACTAAATATTGTAGCGAAGAAGGACCTGCTGAAGATGGAACGGATGTTCTGAAAGGCCTACAGGTATAAAGAATACATATTTTATAAGTTGAGGACGACGGATTTTACCTAAGAAGGTATATTTTAACTTATTTTATTTTATGACTCTCCACCTCAACGGTTTTAACAATGAATTTTATTAGTATTTATTAACTACTTTATAACTTCAAAAGTTAAAAAATTAAACATATAACTACATTATTGATCGATTGATCCCCATTCAGGGTATGAGATTTTTTTTTAACCAGACTAATTTAAATATGCTTGTTTCCTTGTTCGAAAGCAAATTAAGAGATCTGGAGAAGGCAGCAAGCACAGCTGGACTGTGCCTGAATAAACAAAAGTCCAGAATAATGAGAGTAAATAATGCAACTGAAATGCGATTGCAGTTCAGCGGTACAGAAATAGAGAAGGTAGCCAAATTCCAGTATTTAGGAAGCATACCAAAAAGAAAAGAGATCAGTGGAAGATATTAAAGCTGTAATTAGAATAAAATTATAATGCGGATTTGTTACCTAATACTTTGTGAACTATTAATTCTCTGTAGGCCTTTCGGGACTCGTCCCATCATCAGCAGGAGGTAGGTCTTTATTTACTGACCTGAATACAATACTGGTATCGGTACAGTATTGATCTGGTACAGGGGATTGAAGGTACCGGGTTTGTTCTCAGATTTAAAAGATTGGTCGCTTTTGGTTTTCCTTTCCAATTGTTAATCTCTTCATGCGTCACTTTATTTTTGCCTTCTGGTTAGAAAATCAAACACTGTATTCGGTCACAATTGTCACCAATATGGAGATTTAAAACAGATCTCACCTAGAACTAGTCTGAATTTAAACTATTTAATCGCAATGTGAAAAATATATTGCTATATGGGTGTGAGACTTGGAAAGGAACAGAGTCGCATTATATAAAATTGCAAGTACATATGAGAATAAATGTCTGAGTATTTTGATAATCTAATGGCCAAAAACCATATCAAACGAGGAATTATGGAAGATAACATTACGGGATGAAATCTGGAGGAAATTACAAAGCGGCATAAATGAACTTCCTTAGAAGAACAAAAGGCTGCACAAGCTTGGATCGGATAAAGCAATGAAAATATAAGAATCGAGTTAAATATATATATATATATATATATATATATATATATATATATATCCATTAAATGAGAAAATCAGTGAATATAGAGAGAAATGGTTTACGCATGTGGAAAGAATGAATGTAACAAGATTACCAAGAGCAGTATTCAACTACAAGCCAAGAGGTTCAAGGAATATAGGAAGGCCAGTGAAAAGATGGACAGAACAACTGTGAGGCGGAACAGGCAATTTTTGCCTAGCCCGTGAAGTGAAGAAGAAGAAGGTAATGAATTAGACATACTCTCAGAAGAAAACTAGATAGTGGCCAAATAGAGTGCTGGAATGGAATGCACAGAGATTGCCTAAAAAGAAGGAGATAAAAAATTACATGGCGCAGCACTATAACAACAGAAAATGTTGGAATACATTCAGGAATTTGGCAAAAAAAAAAACTAGTCCGATGGCATGCTTTCACAAAGGCCCTATGCTTCCAAGAGGAGTGACAGAACTACTACTATTACTTCCCAGTAGACGTCAGTGAGGGACGTGTTGCATCGAGGAAACATCTAGTAGGAAACTAAGGCATTACTTGGGTGGTGAAGATCGATTCAATTTTGCTTGAAGTTCCTTCTGGAGGAACTGTCCCTTCGATTGTGCCATCTTAAAAATCAATCAATCCGTGCAGGATTTGATCCCGCGACTCGGGAGTAGAGAAAAGGAACATAACCACCGATGCCGACAAAACTCACATGCCCTATCATAAATTAATAATATATTCAATATTTTGTTCACGTATTTTCAAAATTCGTCGACTGCGGTAATCTGGTGTTTATGTTCCTTGCCTCTAGTCCCCAGGATCGCGTTTTCATACACGGCCGGGGTCGATGGACTTTTTAGGATGGAAACATCCAAGGAACAAGTCCTCCGGGAGGGACTTTAAACCTGAAAAAAGAGCATCATTATCATCATCCAAGAATTAAGCCTGTTGGCTCGTTCCGGTTTCATGAAAGCTAGAATTGTTAATATTGTTCAGACCATCTTCTGTGTGGACGTCCAACGACCCATCTCCGGGGTAACAAGGGGAAAGCCCTCAGCGGTCTGAGAAGAGCGGAAGAGGCAACCCTCCCACTAGGGCTAATATAACGGGAGGTTATGACGATAAACCTTAAGGCAGCGCCTTCAATCGTCTTACCCTGCGAGTTGCCAGTAACACCTTCAGGGGACAATCTACATTACTAAATGTTCACATGAAAGCAACCGGACTGACAAAAAAAAAAAAAGTCCTCTAAGCAAAATTTACCGACCTTCATCCTAGGTACCTTAGTTGCTTTCTTAGATGTCTCATTGGGTGGGTATGCTAACCATATGACACTCATGACATCTGTAGGGAAATAATTAACTCACTGACATTAACGAACCCGTAGGTTCATGGCCGCGCGGACATAAGTTCTCCACGCATCCCTATTCTGAGTTAATATTTTCCAATCATCCCCTGTATAATCTTCTTCCCTCAAATCATGGTTAATGCTATTCTCCCACCACATTCTTGGTCTACCAACTGGGCGTTTTCCCTCTGGGTTTCCTACAAAAAACTTCCATGTCCCTCTTTCATTCCCCATTCGTGCCACATGTCCTGCCTATCGCAGTCTATGAGCCTTGACAGTTCAAACTTGAAGTGTTTAATATGATGTTTATGAATTTCTTTTGTTAAGATTTCGAATCTCATTGGAGAATCACATTGACGTACTTAACTTCCAAACATAGATAGGAATCTTATTAAAAAATAGATTATATTAAGTTAAACCTTGGCATTGGATTTACAAGTCATCCAAATATTTTGAAACAAATAATTCCGCCCAACAAAACATAACAGATGATCATAATGTCGAGATAAATGATTACGATATTGTAAAACATGTGTATAATAATATTTATTTTGTAGATAAGAAGGGAGGATGTGGACTTAAAAGCAAAGATAAGTTGTTAGTTTATTGGGTGTGCCGAATGCATTGATTTCGGAGATTATCATCACCGCTGATAACGTAATGGTCTCAGTTTACGTCTTGATAAGTTCAGTATAGGATGTTTACAAATCAATAGGGCCTATCATTATCGAAAGTTCGTCTCCCAGGAACTGCGTAAACTAAGCAAGTCGAAACTCTATATTCTTCTTCTTCAGTGACACCACAGCCCATTAAGGACCTTCGCCTCTCCATAAAAAAACTTTTCCCAATTGTTTATTTTACATTTTTTAAGGTCTTAGCACACAGTCCCACCATTTATTCTTAGGACTTCCACTTTAATTTGGTTCTTTGAGGTTGCGAACAGAAGATTTGTTTCACCTTTCTTTTATTTGGCATTCTATTAATATGTTATAAAAAATATACAAACATTTTTTCAGCAAGTATAAAACCAATACCAGAGAGTAGTATTAATGAAAATCGAAATGGTTTCAGGAAAGGACGCTCTTGTATAGATGTTTCTCATAAGTAATGCCACGAGTGATTTCCAAATTATTATCAATAAATTCACGACTCACGAAGTGAGGAGCGAATTTATCTAGAGAATTTGGAAATCAAGAGTGGCATTGTTAGGACTATTTAACGAACAAAATTAAGCTGTTTACTCACAAATCATTATTTAAATATAGTTATTTTAAAATATTTATATATTTAATGTAAACGGCGATGTTTGAAAACAAATGAGAAACGATTGGTACGCTTCATTTGCTTTTGTTCGTCACTGCAACCAGATCGTATTATTTATTGCCAAAGGAACGCAGTTTTGTAAGAATGCACTCTAGTGGAGAAAAAATGAAACACATCAAACTGCATATTAATTCATTTCTGATGTCCTATGATGTAAATATGACAATTATATTTTTCTAGGAAAAAATACATTTAAGATAGTGCAATCAGTGGTTTCTTTTTTTTTTTTGGTGGTATAATCAATTGCTACAATGTTTTTATATTAACTCCCGCATGCGGTATGTGTTGACATTCATGCACTATATATACAATCTGGTAGCTGTATTTCTTAGTGGGTCAGTCACAGCAAAATAATGCTATGACCTATTCAGAATGTTAAAAAAGTAGGTTCTTTCTTTATTATGATAAACTTTAGTTGGTAAATTATAGGCGAAACACGACTGTGATTGGTTGTAAATAAAAAATCATTGTAACGTGATTGGTCATTGACTCCCATTTGGGGCATGAGTTAAATATCAACTTTTATAATATTCATGATGGAAATCATGAAAGCAGTTCACAACAACGACAGCCTGATAAACGAAAACGAACCCAACACATGCAACCCCCTCTACCAGATCTTCAGTGAAACACCAGTTTTGAATCCTGCCGATGATGGGACAAGTCCCGAAAGCGCTACAGTTAAATGATTAATTAAGTTGAGGAGACGGACCTTTCAGGTGAATATTCCATAATTATATATTAATTATGAGTTAAATAGTCACTAAAAATGATAATAGAGAAACGAGGAGAATTTAATAAGGAAACACATAGCCTTAGTAACCTGGTGGTTTCCCGCCTAGTACTACCCACATAACTTACTCACTCACTGGCACTATCGAACCCGTAGGTTCATGGCCAGAATATTTAAGTTCTCAGGCTTTAAAATATCGGAAATGATTATCACACCATCAGCTTGGTCAAGACGTGACTCGAGGTAGACCTATATATATAGAGTGAGTCAGGAAGAAAGATACATGCTTTGAGGGATGATAGTACTGGTGATTCTGAACAAAAATCTTCTGATATACATATGGCCTTTTCTTAACTCTTTCTGGGTAATTTAATGAAAACAACCAGGAACCGGAAAAGTACAGGTGACAGTAAATCAAGACACTGTTACCATAAGTTTTGTTTAATTGTGCACGTTTCCTCACAAAAAAAAAAACGTTCAGACACTCCATCGCCAACTTCAATGATTATTTGATGCTCTTGTTGACAGCTGAGATACAATAGAATAATTGCTTGGCCATTTCCAGGTCACCCGATCTAACCCCATTCCATTGATTACTGTTTGTGGGGTTGGCTCAAGAGCGAAGTCTACAAGCGCAGAGTGGAACTTTTCACTCGTATTTTTGTGCTCAAGTAAAGAAATGTACGAATGAGCTCAGATCAGCAACGCAATAGCTGTCTGTCTACAAGAACAAAATGCATTGAATTTGGCGGCGGAGTGTTTGAACATCTTTTGTGAGAAAACGTACAGAATTAAACAAACTTAAGATAAAAGTATATTGATTCACTGTCACCTGCACTTTTCTGGTCCTTGGTTGTTTTTTTAAATTACCCTGAAAAGGTTAAGAAAAGTGGATATGTGTGTTAGAAGTTTTTCGTTCAGAATCACCAGTATTATTACCCCTCAAAGCATGTACCTTTCTTCCTGACTTAGCCTGTATCCATCCATAGTAATTCTGCCCGAAGGCAGGTCCTTCACTGCAATCATAGCATTTTCATGCTATGCTTGCAGCTTTACTAGCGAATTGTGTAGGTGTGGTAGCTTCCCGTTGCTTTCCACACCGGTGAAGGATGATGGTGATGATGATGGTAATGATAAGGATGATGATGATCATGATGGTCATATGATTTCGGGGACCGTTTGGGCCTTAAAGTTTTCCTGACATTTGTCTTACAGGTGAGGAAAAACCCCGATAAAAACCTCATCCAGAAAAACTGCCCCGACAAGGGGATCGAAACCGGGCCCGCTGCGTGACAAGGCAGCACGCTACCTCGAGACCACAGCGGTGGACTTAGCCTGTATGTAGCCTATATATATATATATATATATATATATATATATATATATATATATATATATATAATCATTAGGGCAAGGCAATTTATGATTTTGCATATTTTTCTTATGAAGGTTGAAACATTGCTTGCATATATGAAAATGTATAACACTACAAAACAGATTAAATAAAAGCAATTCGTTAGGGCATTTTTTTTTTGCATTTTCTTAACTTTTCTAGGGATAGGTCATTTTTTGGCAATTTTTAGGTCATTTTGAGCATTTTTTACACTTTTCCGGAACGCTGTGACATTCTTTGTATTTGATTTGAGATTTTTATTATAATTCAGTATTTTTCCTTGTCAATACTATTTCTTGGAATTATTTCAAGGTATGTGCATAAACTAGCTATTTTATTCAATTTCTTAGAACTTATGCTAGCTTCTCCCCTACTTTCATTAACTGCAATTCAAAATTGTTGTAAAAGTGCACTGTGTAATTGAAATGGATTTTTTTGCAATAAAAGGTACTCTAATATGTATTTTTTAATACTTTTCTTTTAATATGTTGATGTTAAGTTACATTTTATGTAATTCAGTAATCAAGTGAGTACCTAATCTAATAAATAGTATTTTCATTGGTAAATCTTAAAACCGGATATTTATCCCCATATAATAATAATAAGGGTTTTTGTTTTGTTTATAATTATATTTATTTATATGAAGAATGGACATAAGATTTATTTAAAGAATTCATATTTTTTTATAAGTATATAAAAAAAAAATAACTGGTCAATATAAACTGTTAATACAGTTAGATGTTTTTATAACTGATGCAGTATGTAAAATACTTCAAATATTCAAATTGATAATTTTTATAAAGAAATAAATGGGATTGGTGGAATTGGATAGAAGTTGACTTGAAAATACTCCTTCCTTTTCTGTTGGACCAATCAGACCATAGAGGTTATAACTGAAATAACAAGATGGCTACAATACTTGAAGATGGTCGGTCATGTTCAGCGACTGCTCCTTAAAGAATAAGGAAATAATTGTTTATTTTATTGATGTTGGTTGAAAGAAATAGTGTTAAAAGTATGAAAGATTATGTAGTGATATAATAGTCATCCATCTTGGTGAAAAACAGTTTCTAAGTGAAAATAAAATATAATAATTACTGGATTGACCGTTAGCATTCGTCATCCATTAAATACATAAAATGGTAATCTTCTAGAAGTGAAAAATATCAACCTAAGCCGGAATCTTTTGGAACTTTTAAATTACAAGATTCATCTTAACCAAAGTGAGAGTTTTAAATAAACTAACTTCTAGTTCAACTGTTAATAAAGTGTTGTTATTTGTGTAAGAAATATTTCCTCATTCCCCTGAAGAAAGTTATTAATGCCGTGGCAGATTTAAAGTGATTTAAGTTATATCACAAATCTTCAACTTCGGATATCTCACCGAGAAACCCAACTTTAAATGTCTCCACCACGAGGGGCATAAATCAAATACAACTTCAAATGGCGCATCAACGAGGGCTCGAATGGGAATCGAACCAGGGACCTGTAAACCTGAATCGAACCAAGGACCACGAGAATGAGGAAAGTAATAAAAATCTTCAAAAGTGAGTACAGTTAAAATTTATATGTGAAAAGTGAATTAGTGATAATAACAATTAATGCTTTTAAGAAATAAGAAAATATTAAAATACCCAACAATGGCCAATAACGAAAATATAACTTGTAAAACTGTTAATATTGAAAACGAACAAATTAGTGAAGGCCAAGAAAATTTAATTTTGTGTAACAATGAAAATAATGAAATTAATGATACACCTCCTTGGGTAGCATTATTAATAAATAAATTAGAGAAGAATAGTGCAGAATTAAAAGAAATTAGGAATGACAATTCAATTCTCAGTAGTAAATTAGAAGCTAATGTAACTAATCTTAGCAATAAATTAGAAAAGAATAGTGATGAATTAAAGGAAATTAGGAATGACAATTCCAATCTCAGTAAAGAAATTAAAGAAAATAACTTGAAACTAGATCAAAAATTAGAAAGCATTAGGTTAGAATGCAAACAAAACAATTCTAAACTGGAAAAGAGAATAGTAAATGTAGCTAAAGACTGTGAAAATAAAATAGATATTTGTAAAAATGAGGTAGAAAAATGTAATGAAAAGATTGATGAAACACATAATCAAATAGAAATATCTTTGATTGAGGTAAGGCAAAGTTGCCAAGATAAAATCGAAGAATTAGGAACTAAAGTCGAAGATAGACTAAAAATTTCCGAAGAAAGTGTTATCTTAGGTAATGAAGAACTTCAATCAAAGATAACAAATGAAGTAATTATTATAAAAGAACAAGTTGAAGGATGGATAACTAAGATTGTCGAACTTGAAAACAAATATGTGTCAAAAACTAGTGAAAAGGAGATTGAGGTTATGTCAGGACATTCTAGTAATGTTAATAATGATCCTCCTTCTAGTAGTAGTAGTAGTAACAATGTATTTAAAATTCCTGCTAATCTTTTAGGGGAAATTAACTTACCTAATTTGGTGATACTGCAGGCCAAAGCCCTACTGATTTCATTAGGGAAATTGAAGAATACTTCGAAATCAAAGGAATAGAAGACAAGTTCAGAATGTTCTTCATAAGAAAAAGTTTAAAAGACAATGCAGAGTCTTGGTTTAAGATAGCTTGCCATGATTCAATGACTTATCAAACATTTAAAAATGCTTTCTTAGGTTACTACTGGGGACCAGAAAGACAAAACAAACTAAGGTTAGACCTAACTAGTGGAAAATTCTCCAACAACGGTAAACAAGGTTATCTTAATTATTTCTTGGAGAAGGCAAGAATGGCATCATTGTTACAGCCTCCAATAGATGAGAGAACTTTAATTTCTATGTTATCGCATCACTTCCCAGATGAGATTAGATATCATTTGATAGTAGCCAGACCACAAAATGTATCTGAAATGTTAGAGTTGTTAGCTCTACTAGAGAATAAAAGAGAAGTAGATAAATGTAGTAAAAGAAATTTATTTGGGGAAGGGGCAGAGCCCTATAATAAGAAAGGTAATTTTGTAACTAAAAGAAATGATGAATATCATAATGAGAATAGAGAAAGAAATTTCAAACAGGGCAACAATAATAATAGGTTTGTTCAAAATAGAAACAGCCCAAATAAAAATAGGATGACTAATAATTATAGTAACAATAACCAGAATGGATGGTTCAAACGTAATGAAAATAGGAATGAAAGACAAATTAATTATATGGATGTTAACAGAGTAGGAGAAAATAGAAATAGGTATTGGACTTCTCCCTGTAGAGGTAAAAGAAGAAGGAATACCTATGGTAATGAAAGTAAAGGGTATTTCCAACGACAACAAAATTGTCAAATTAATGAAACTAGTGATAGGACAGAGCAAAATAGAATAGACTCTGTAACTATTCACAACCAAAGTCAAGATATACCTAGTAATGAAAATGACCATGAAGTAAATCACAGGATACCTCATGCTTTAAACGCATAGAAGGTACATTAAAGACTCCGCAATGTACCTCAATCGTTATGAACTTAGGGGTCCAAAATAGATGCTTTGATAGGTTTCAAAATTTAGAAATTGTACCAGCAAATATGAGAGGAGATAGTAAGTTATGTACCTCAAGAGAGCGAGATAGCATAATATTGAATAATCATTTGAATATTTATAAGAATCAGGATGCTATGCCTGTTACTAATAAAGAATTAAATGTCATAGGACGACCACCCAAAATTAAAGTAAATATTTTTAACAATGATGTTACTTGCATAGCGGATAGCGGCTGCTCAAACACAACAATAGATCAGAAATTTTATAATTTCTTAGTCAACAAAGGGAATAAGATAATGACTGTAAGAATATGTGGAGTGTATTGTACTCTTGCGATAGGCAAGAAGAAACTGCCAATTAAGCTACAGTGCCTTCTAGATTTACATATCGGAGGATATTACTTCAGTGCGATATGTTTAATTTCTCCATATTTATCTTGTGATATGTTAATAGGCTGCGACCTGTTGGAGCAATATAATGCCATAATAAATTTTGAGTGTAAGAATATTTCCTTGTATAATGAAAGATAATGTGAGAGTCGTCATCCCATTTGATAATGAATACGAGGAGAACAAGAATCTAAGTAAGAAGGAGAGTGACATTGCTGAAGAACACATTTTTATAGAGAATATTGTTGTTCACGAGGAGAGGGAATTGGTGAATGGCCGTGGATGCCAAATGCAAGATAATATTGCAGTTAATTGTACTTCCGACAAAAGTGTCGAGGGCGAAGAAAGCCTTAATAATGAAAATGGTTGTGCTGACGATTATGTCGCATGTAAATGTTGTGATTTAGAATGTGTCTCTTGCAATACTGAGTATGATGAAATTCCTCTATTATATTGTGTGAGTGACGAACTTGAAAAAGACATCTGTGAAATGATAAAGGAAAAAGTTAAAGACACTCATGGCATAAACAATGAACAGAAAGGCATGTTGTACGACATCTTAATGAAAAATAAGAGTTCTTTTTCTTCGAAGCCAGGATTGTGCAACTGTTTTAAATATTCCTTTAAAGTGATGGAACATCCACCTATAAATATTAAAAGTAGACCCATCCCTATTGCCATCAGAGAGCAGGCAGATCAAATGATAGATGACATGTTAATGCAAGGAATAATACAGAAATCTGATTCTCCTTACGCCAACCATATTTGCTGGGTGTTAAAACCTAATGGCAAAATTCGCCTGTGTTTAGACAGTCGTAGGACTAATTCTTTCACTGTCCGGGATAATTATAGGCCCGAGACAATTGAAGCATCTATAGCAAATATGAAAACAGGTAGATTTATTAGTTCTATTGATTTAACTTCTTCATTTTGGCAGATAGAACTAGACCCCAAAGTTCGACCCTATACAGCTTTTATACATAATGGAAAAGTATATGAATTTACCAGGTGTGCATTCGGTCTAAGAAATAGCGGAAGTGCGCTTCTTAGAGCCCTAGATATTGTACTATCTGATGATGTTAAAAGACATTGTACTATATATGTTGACGATGCAATTATTATTGATAATGTTTTTGAGAATCATATACCTCATATTGATTTAATGTTGTCTCAATTAAAGAATAGTGGAATGACAGTCAGCCTAGAAAAGTCTGTGTTTGTTAGGTCGGAGGTTCAATTCCTAGGATACAGGATCTCTAATCAAGGGATTACTCCTGACCCAGACAAGGTTCAAGGAATCTTAGAAATTCCTTCACCAAAGAACATAAAACAACTTCGTAGATTTTTAGGAATCTTAAATTACTATTCAAAGTTTGTCATCAACTATGCCTCAGCGGTTAGTAAGCTGAGAGGGCTGCTGAAGAAAGATAGTAAATGGAGATGGACAGAGGACCATCAATCTACTTTTGAATATGTTAAGAAGTTATTTGCAAATAGTATTTCACTACAGAGACCAAAAATGGACAGAGAATTCCATTTATACACAGACGCGAGTAAAACTGGCCTCGGTGCTGTTTTAACTCAATTTGACGATGATGGGCAACAGTATGTTGTGTCGACAGCTTCGCGCTCGACTACCATCATTGAAGGAAATTACACTGTTTCAGAGTTGGAGCTTACAGCAATATTTTATGCTCTTAATAAATTTAGAATTTATGTTTATAAAAACAAAGTTATTGTTCATAGTGACCACATCTCACTAAGTTTTATAAGTAAATGTAGATTATCCAATAATAAACTGAGTAGGATGATCATGGAAATAATTTCCTATGATATTGAAATAAAACACATAGAAGGAGAACAGAATGTGTTTGCTGACCTCCTGTCTAGATTGAAAAGTGTTGGGAAAATACCTGAAACTGTACATACTCCTAAACACGAAGTAGTAATGTTTAATGTAAAACTGTATAGAGAGAAAGAATTTTCATTGTTGATGAAAAACATTGTTGAGCATCAAAAATCTGATATAGAGTTACAACGATTGAAGTATAGTGCGAGAGATATAAATAATGATGACAAAAATGGAATTGATTGTAATAAGAGAATCGGTATAAAGGATGACATTCTTTACAAATTACATGGGAGAAATGTGAAAAAATGGAAAGTTATAATTCCTAATAATATGGAAGTTCCACTATTTAGAACTTTTCATGTCGGCTTAAATCATGCAGGTTGTGAAAAATTAGCTCTCAACATAAGTGAATTTTTTTATGTTAAACATTTAGATAAAAAGTTGAGAAAGTTTACTTCTTCATGCATAACTTGTCAAAAAGCCAAATGTATGAACGTGAAATATGATATAGTTCCACAAAACATATTAAGGAACAAAGTAAATAGCTTAGTAGTAATGGATACTCATGGAGAAATGCCTACTACACAATTTGGTTACAAGCATATTCTTGTATTATCTGATGTATTCTCAAAATTTGTAAAAATATATCCATTAAGAAGTGTAAATAGCAGAGCTTGCCTAGGTAAAATTGTGAGAGATTATTTACCTAATTATGGACCTATTGATGCACTACTTAGTGATAATGCTTCGGTGTTCTCAAGTCCTAAGTTTAAAGATAAACTTACTGCGATAGGAATTAAATTGTACCATTGTAGTAAATATCACCCAAAAAGTAATCCCTGTGAGAGAGTTAATAGGGAAATTACTACAAGTTTAAGAGTTTTGACCCATCATAAACATTCTGACTGGTTTAGACATATCAGCGTCATAGAGAATGTTATGAATCATTCAATTAATGTCAATACTGGGGAAGCACCCATATTCCTAATGACAGGTAAACAACCTGACAGGTTAATTGCTAATTTACCATTACCTATCATTGATAAAAGTCAAATCCCGGAGACATCCGAGGAAATATGTAAAAGAGTTATTGAAAGGTTAGAATGTCGCGCAGAAAAGCGCAACAATAAGGTTAAAAGACATAAAAGGAAGTGGAATCCCAAAGTTGGAGACAAAGTTCTCATAAGGGATATTTCATTATCCAATGCTTTAAAGAAACAATATCATAGGATGAACCTATTGTATAAAGGTCCCTATGAAATATTTAAAAATTTCAATGATACCACGTACGAGTTAATAGAAATAGACTCCAGAAAAGAAATTGGAAAATATTCCAAAGAACTTTTGAAACCATTTCAGACTCCTATTAATTAGTTGTAGCTGGTGACTTCAAATAGTTCAATGTGTATTTAAAATATTGTATGTAAATTTTGTAAAATTAATACTTCTATTTCTTTATGTAACATGTATTTATTGTAATTGTGATGTATTACATTGTATTGATTCTAATACAGATGAATCTTGTATAGAAAGAAACTTGATATTTGGGGAAAGTGATTTATTTTAATTTAGCCTCACACTTAGTTGTAGCTAAGATTAAAATAAATCAGGGGCAATTTAAAACCGGATATTTATCCCCATATAATAATAATAAGGGTTTTTGTTTTGTTTATAATTATATTTATTTATATGAAGAATGGACATAAGATTTATTTAAAGAATTCATATTTTTTTTATAAGTATATAAAAAAAAATAACTGGTCAATATAAACTGTTAATACAGTTAGATGTTTTTATAACTGATGCAGTATGTAAAATACTTCAAATATTCAAATTGATAATTTTTATAAAGAAATAAATGGGATTGGTGGAATTGGATAGAAGTTGACTTGAAAATACTCCTTCCTTTTCTGTTGGACCAATCAGACCATAGAGGTTATAACTGAAATAACAAGATGGCTACAATACTTGAAGATGGTCGGTCATGTTCAGCGACTGCTCCTTAAAGAATAAGGAAATAATTGTTTATTTTATTGATGTTGGTTGAAAGAAATAGTGTTAAAAGTATGAAAGATTATGTAGTGATATAATAGTCATCCATCTTGGTGAAAAACAGTTTCTAAGTGAAAATAAAATATAATAATTACTGGATTGACCGTTAGCATTCGTCATCCATTAAATACATAAAATGGTAATCTTCTAGAAGTGAAAAATATCAACCTAAGCCGGAATCTTTTGGAACTTTTAAATTACAAGATTCATCTTAACCAAAGTGAGAGTTTTAAATAAACTAACTTCTAGTTCAACTGTTAATAAAGTGTTGTTATTTGTGTAAGAAATATTTCCTCATTCCCCTGAAGAAAGTTATTAATGCCGTGGCAGATTTAAAGTGATTTAAGTTATATCACAAATCTTCAACTTCGGATATCTCACCGAGAAACCCAACTTTAAATGTCTCCACCACGAGGGGCATAAATCAAATACAACTTCAATCTTAACTTCTTATTCCTCATTTTTATATTTTATTGGTCATTTTTTGTATTTTTTAGGTCATAAATGCATTTTTATTTTGCATTTTTTACCAATTTATAGGTCATTAAATACCTTGCCCTATATATCATCCATGCAAGTATTAGGCCGTGTGGCCTGTTACAGTCTCAAAGAGGAATTTTCCATCCAGCGCTTTTTTGGACGTCCCAGCGATCTTTTGCCTTGGGGGCAGTAGTGAAGTATGGCTTTTGAAATTCTATGAGACGGCATTCGTTGAAAATGGGCTTTCCAGTTCTGATAGTTTTGTATATGGTGAATAATGGGTTCTACACCCAACTCTTCCATAATTTCATTTCTTTTATGGTCCCACTTTGTGTAGCCTGCTGTACGGCGCATAAATCGCATCTCATTTACTGTTATTCGGCTTTCATATCTTCTTCGTATTGTCCATGCTTCACTACCATATCTTAATACTGGTCTTGCGAGAACCTTATAAAGCCGTAATCTTGTGTTCTGTACTAAATATGGTTTCATTATACTGTTAATTATCCCCGTTGTGTTTGTAAAATTTGTGATTTTCTTTGATATATCAGTTTCATCTTGAAATGTTAAATTATAACCCAAATAATTAAATTCGTTTACTCGTTCTAAAAAATTTCATCATCCAAACACATTTTGCTAGGTATAGGGTATTTCCCATAAAAGGCAATCACTTTAGTTTCTTTGTATTGATTTTCCATATTGTACCTTTTTTGCAATTATATTAAAATTGTGTATAGAATACTGTAAATCTGTTTCTGTTGGAGCTGTTAATACCAAATCATCTGCAAAAAGCAAAGAGTCTATTTTATGGTTTTATGGTTCACTTTGGATAGAACTGTGTCTCATCTGTCGCCAACTTGGAGTATTCTATCCATGTATATGATAAAGAGCAAGGGCGAGAGGCCACATCCTTGTCTTACGCCCCTATTAATTTCGATCCATTCTGTTTGTGTGTTATTGATTCGAACTGAAATCAAGTTTGTTTTATAGATATTGTATAAATCTAAAATATGCTGTTGTGGTAGATATACATATATATACAGCGAAAACTCTATTTGTTTAATTATGTAAGACCTAAACCTGTGACTCGAACTTATCATTCCTTGATAATGGCATGTGGGATCATGCCGAAACGTCGGAGTCAGTGGCCAAGGGTCGAACTTGAATCCAAGATGCGGAAAACCCAAGAAAACTTTCTTATTCGTATATATATCGCTTGTGGGAAGAATCAGACGCTTTTGTATTTTTCGTGTGACCCCGAGAGGACGCACATCAGTTGAATAATAAACAATACTTGTTTTTGTTACAAACTTCATCTTTATTTCTACATCTTCAAAACTTCGTTCCTTACTACTAACAATAATTACCTATTACATCATTATCAATTATCCATTTTACAGAATTTAGTACCAAAACCGATACAATTACTCCTTTTAGCCAACCAAACGTTACCGTACCCACATTGCACAACAATAGCTTTAGCGGCCACCATATTTGTTTCCCCGCAACGTAACAGAACACATACGATTTAATCAACAAAATAAACATATAATCCGCAAACCAGCATAGTCTAAGCTGAGGAATTCGTTTAGCCCAGCGGTTCCCAACCTTTTTTGACTCGCGAACCCCCTTCCACAACGATCTGAGTTGTGTTAATCACTGACTTTTAAATATACACACAGTAGTAGACATGCATAAAATTCAATTCCAAGCAAAAGGTTCAATAACCTAAAATTAATTTAAACCCTTAACGGTTAAAATCTAAAATTACTCTAGTTACGGCTTAAAAGTTACAGAATGTGCAGGCCTAGTTGTAGGGAAATCAAATGCATTTCTAACGTTGTTACATAACTGTAAATCAGGCATTCGCGTCAAATATTGATTTATTGTGGAAATAATGTGATAAATTCCCAATATTACACATATGTAATAAGGGACATTATAAGGTTAATTTAATTTTAAAATAATAATGATAATGATAATAATGCCTATTTTTTATTATATAAAACTTTCCTCAATTAGAGGATTGCCAAATGGACAAAGTGATACAGACAATAAATTTTCGAAATTGATGAAATACATTTTGTAAATACATTAAAAATTTCAAATTGTAATTGAAGTATATTCTATAAAATAGACATTTTGTAAAGATGGTTTCTTAAAATTGTAATTTATCCTCTAATGGCAGCGATGGCAATTTTAGAAAGATACACTCTGTCCAAATCTAAGAAATTCCAAAATTTAGCTAAGAATCCTGGTATAGCACCTAGCTCCGATCATCAATCGTGTGACAGTTATACTATCTAATTGGTATTTATCTTTGTAATAGTCAATTGTTGGCTAATGTATGGCTTTATTTTCAGAGTCAACTTCCTCGGGTTGGCCACTATGAATGTCAAAACGGATTGTGGGATCTAATATCATACCAATTTTAGAAGATGGTCAAATGCATTATTATTATTATTATTATTATTATTATTATTATTATTATTAGTAGTAGTAGTAGTAGTAGTAGTAGTAGTAGTATGTAGTAGTAGTAGTAGTAGTAGTATTAGTATTATTTATTATTATTATTTTTTTTAATATATATATATATATATATATTAACAGAATAGTGCAAGAATGGAAACAAACAGTAAATAGTGGAATTTCAATAATTAGGAATAAAATAATTCAAACAATATATGCTGATGATCAAATAATATTATCAGATTCCGAAGATAGCTTACAAATAGCAGCGTATCAATTATTCAAAATTGCCAGCAAATATAATATGAAAATTTCCACTTCAAAATCCAAAACAATGGCAATGTGTGGAAAAAACATACAAACGGGTGAAAATTGAGATTGATGGAAAAATTATAGAACAAGTGTCAGATTTCTCTTACTTAGGAAGTGTATTTGTAGAGTATAAGAGTGACATTGATTCAAAATTACAAAAATATAATAAAATGAATGGGGTAATACGAAGACATTTTGGTAAACAGATGAGGACAGAGACAAAACTAAGATTACATAACATCACATCAAAAGCTGATCTAAAATACGGAAGTGAAATTTGGATTTTAAATAAAAGAAACTCATAAACTTCAAGTAAGCCAAATGCGCTTCTTACGATCATTGTTAGGAGTTAATAGAATGGATCACCAAAGGAACACTATTATCAGAGGAAAACTTGGAGTAACAAGTTTAAATGAAGATATACAAAGATACCAACAAGAATGGAAAAATCATCTGAGGAGAATGGCAAGAAATAGACTTCCAAAATTGGCATTCCAATATACCCCAACTGGACATACGGACCAAGGAAGACCAAAACATCGGTGGAAAGATCAAGACCATCTTCACTAGGTTTTACCGTACAGGCCACATGGCCTAAAACGAATTTGTTCATCATCATCATGATGATGATTATTATTATTATCATTATTATTATTATTATTATTATTATTATTATTATTATTATTATTATTATTATTATTATCATTATTATTGTCCACCGCTGTGGTCTCGAGGTAGCGTGCTGCCTTGTCACGCAGCGGGCCCGGGTTCGATCCCCGGTCGGGGCAGTTTTTCTGGGTGAGTTTTTTATCGGGGTTTTTCCTCACCTGTAAGACAAATGTCAGGAAAACTTTAAGGCCCAAACGGTCCCCGAAATCATATGGCCATCATCCTTATCATTATCATCCTTACCATTATCATTATCATCATCCTTCACCGGTGTGGAAAGCAACGGGAAGCTACCACACCTACACAATTCGCTAGTAAAGCTGCAAGCATAGCATGAAAATGCTATGATTGCAGTGAAGGACCTGCCTTCGGCCAGAATTACTATGGATGGATCATTATTATTATTATTATTATTATTATTATTATTATTATTATTATTATTATTATTATTATTATTATTACAGAAATGATGGCAACAATAATAGATCTAACCTCGAAACCCGCCATTACGGAAAAGTTCTGGCGAATCCCTTAAAATATTTTGCGAACCCCTGGCTTAGACTATGTAGTTCCTGCTTGACGGACTTTTTGCTTCGCGTCCCAAATTTGACGTGTTTCATCATCATCATCATCATCATCTTCAAGGTATGGGCCTGTTGGCCCGGCGCACTACAAGCCGCAGGCGCAGGTCGTCCTTCCAACGACGTTTTGGTCTTCCTACATTTCTTCGGCCTAGAGGCCTATAATGAAGCAGTTGTTTTGATAAACGATTATTTGGCATTCTTTGTATATGTTCAAACCAATTACGTTTATTTGTGTGTATTTTCTCGTTTATATTATAGATTTGTAGTTCATCTCTGATATCTTGACTTCTCTTTTAATGTGTTTATTTGAGATAATTGCAGATTGAATGCATTTACTTATACAAAGCGAGGAGGTAGGAAAGAATAGATGAAAATGACATTTAGATAACCTGGAGGTACCGTTAAGCTTCTTTGTTTCGCCAGCAGTTGAATATAATGATTGGGTGTGGCATATAAGTTGTTTTGAAACCTTGAAGTAACAGTACTGGTACAGTCCAGAAACTGTACCACTGTAACGTAAAAACACTTTCATTTTTATCATAACTGTTATAAACTTTGACTTAAATCTATTTTTAACGCTAACTTTTTTTATGGAAGGTAATTTCCCTTTCCTTCTCCACTCACATTAATTTTATTCCAGGGCGTGACAGGCCTAATAATTTATTTTATATACAGTTTTTCATTGTTTACACATATTTCTGTGCGTAAAAAGTTTTTAGGAAAATGTTTGAACCAAAGAGAGATGAACAGACAGGTGAATAGAGAAGACAAGACTACACAACAGTAAACTGCATGGTCTTTATTTTTTTTTTCTCCTGGCGCGACAGGCCTAGAAGGCCCTTAGCCTACCAGACGGCTACTGGTCTCACATCCACATGTGTCAATCACAGAGGTATATGATCATCAGCCAGTATAGGGGTGACATTTGGTCAGCATGTCGAGTCCCCCAGCTGTTATAGCTGGATGATCTTTATAGGAAGCCCGATATAATAAGAACAGTTAAATCTCGTAGACTGCGATGGACAGGACATATGGCACGAATGGGGAATGAAAGACGTGAATTGAAGCTTGTTGTAGGAAAACCAGAGGGAAAACGCCCAGTTGGTAGGCCAAGAACGAGGTGGGAGAATAACATTAACCATGATTTGAGGGAAGTAGATTATACAGGGAATGATTGGAAAACATTAGCTCGGGATAGGGATATATGGAGAGCTTATGTCCCGCGGCCATGAACCTACGGGTTTGATAGTGCCAGTTAATTAGTTAGTTAAATTTTTATTTTCGTTCGCCACTCGTCCTTATCCATCCACTTCATGTCCTCCAGTCCTCTTGTTCATTCAAGTAGCTACTTATTTCTTGCAGTCCTGAGTCTCGAAGTCTTTCTTTCTTCTTCCAGGTGGTCACAATTCCAATGGTTTTTCTGAGTAACCTTTCTTCTTGCATTCGTCGTTCATACTCATACCAATGTAACTGAATTTAACTGCTTATCTTATATATAAAAATGAGGGTCTGTGAGTCTGTCTATCCTTTATGGCTCAAAAACTACTTGATTGATTTGAACAGGGTTTTTACCATCATTCAGATAGTTTTTCTGGGACATTTGACGTATATAACATATCACCATATGTAGGCCTATTATAGGGTCGAAGCTAAAAAGTAGATTTTTGGACACTTAAATGGCTTACGCTGTCTAAACTATAACAAATACGCCAAATTAATGTACACAGAATTGAAAGTCTCAAAAAAATTACAAAAAAAGTCCGACCATTTTTGTTTCTCAGCTCATTGATGCTAAGAAGATCGGGATAAATAGATTCCCGGGATATCAGCACTGGGTATCTAAAAGTATTTACGATATTAAATGTTATAATTATTTTTCTTTTTACTTATTCAACTAAACATAAAAACACATTTCACTTATTTAGGCGTAGCAGCGCATGCCGGGTATTACCTAGTATCTTATACAGTCCTACCATTGAATATTTAATATTTCATTTTCAAGTCATGAAACAGATTCGCAAAACTGACTTTTCGATAGTTTATAGGACTTTACATAGGGACATTTTGAGCCCTAAAACAAAATATTTCTTTCAAGTGTTATCTGGATCGTCTGAAACTGCCATCTTCAATCGTTTTCTTGCACGGTCGAATTTTCTACTCTTCATAAGACATGTCAACCTGAGTGCACATTTCTTCTTATTATTATTATAAGACATGTAACCAAGGTAGATTTTGAGAAATGTGTTATTAGCGACTGTTATCTGTTTCATCCCATTATCTAATCTCTACTTTGTTTCTGAACTTATTGACCTAAATATACAAGATTCTATGCCTTTTTGAGACTTGAAGACAATGCTTTATATTTGAAGATTTACTACAAAACATTGTTTCATCTCTCTACAAAGTCTCGAGTTATTAATTCCTATCTGGTATTGTCTTCTGTGCAAAACTGTCACATTCCAGAAATCATTGAACTTAAAAATATGTATCGCTATAACAGGGTGCTTATAATTTTTTCATCACTTTAATGAGTAATAATAAATATACATAACATATAAAATTTGCTGGGAACATAAAAAAATGTTAAACAAAGTACATTACATTTTGAATTGTCTTTTAGCGAATTCTGAAGGAATTGAAGCTATTGAGGTTTTTCTCATGAAAAAATGTATGTCCCGGTTAATGCTCTAGTTAAAATATAACATTATGAAATATTTACCTAAAAGGTCCGTCTCCTCAACTTTATTAGTTATTTATCTGTAGCGCTTTCGGGATTAGTACCATCATCAGCAGGATTCAAAACTGGTGTTTCATTGAAGATCTGGTAGAGGGGATTACACGTACTGGGTGCGTTTTCATTTATGAGATGGTATTCTCCATGAATCTTATTAATGTTGATAATGCTCTCTCTCCAAGCGCGACAGGCCTAGAAGGCCATTGGCTGACCATCCGGCTGCTGGCCTCACATCCACATGTGTTAATCACAGAGGTAGACGATCATCTAGCCAGTGTAGGGGGTGACATGTGGTCAGCATGTCGGATCCCCCAGCCGTTATAGCTGGTATTCTCAACCTGGAGTTACTACTTATTGTAGCTACCCAAATGCATCACGATGCTGGGTGGGCACCGGTCCCATACTGGCTGAAATTCCATGAGAAAAATTTCTTCCCCCATGAAGACTCGAACCAGCGCAAGTCCCGTAGATCTGGGCCAAGGCTACTTGCCTCGACCACTCGGCTACGGTGCGGGACAGATAATGCTCGTGTGGCTGCAATTTTTGTTTAAGTGAAACCAAACCTGGCATTACCAATTAATTAAAAAGATTAAGATTGAGTTCGTTAATCAGCAAATTCGGACCATTAGGTGTAAGAATTCACCTGAAACGAAAATTTAAAAATCACTCTAGCGGTCGGAGTTTTCGATGTTTCACAACTAAACTCAGTATATGCTAATAAAATGAACCGAAGAAGATATTTTCCAAAAATCAGCGAAATCCGACCATTAGAAGTGGGGGTTTACCGGAAACCCAAAATTAAAAATTGACTACCAACCGCCACGTTTGGTTGGTCACAATGCATACTATACAATTTAACAGTCCTTAATTTGACAATGTATCCTATAAGATAAATTAGTTTAATTAATATTTTTAATAAAGTAATGGAAAAATTAATCGGTAGATATAATTTCAGTTGGTGTCAATTTTACAACAATAACTATCTGTAATGGTGTACACTGTAGCCCATTGTTGAGACATAGCCTCTCCTTTGTAAGGAGTTACTGGACCAAGTTAATTTTTTTAGTTACTTTATTTGCTCATAGGTGTCATGGATGGCATAGGTCAACACACCGACCCAATGAGACATGTAAAAGGCAACTAAGGTATTACTAGGACGTTGATGTAGGTAAATTTTGCTTAGATGCCTCTTTATTCAGGCTTAATTTTTTTAAGAGCCTGAAAATCTTCATTCTTGGGACCGGCTTGAAGTCTCTTCCGGAACATTATGCAAGTAGATATGGGACAGAATCTAGGGGTGGATAAAGTGATGGTGGTTTAACACAAGACGTGGGTATAATACAAGGATTTATTATAAGGAATCCTCGGAATGTGAGAATTTCATGCTCGCGGTCTAGTCAGGTTGGGTTCGGTGAGCAATCAGGAAACTTATCTCAGGGAATAACGCAAGGGACTGTACGGGCAGCAATAGTATTTTCAATAATTGTAGTTTTATAAATCACTCGATTTATTTAAATCGTATTCACTATACATTCACTATACTTGTATTCGATACAATAAACTTTTTATGTTCTCCCTTGGCTAGTTGGGAGACTTCTGTTACTGCACGCGTCTCAATTTGGTCTCTCTTGAAAACCTCAGTATTCTTTCGATCGTCAGATCGCTACAGCAGAAGGGATACATTTTTTTCTTATTGGTTTAAATATATGAGCACATATATTACAGATATATAAAAAGGTGTGGCTTTTCGAGCCACTTGTCTACAATGTTGCCAAGTTGTTTCTAGTTGGGCCTTTGAGTATTTTATTAAATTAATTTTTATGTGTAGTTCGTAGTTATATTTTTAACTGATAAGTATCTAAATTAATATTTGAAACTTATCCTGACATAGTGATGTTTCCCTTGTCACTCATAAATATTATTTTGACTGATATTTTAATCTCATTTCAAATAGACGTCCTGACACATTTTCATTAACAAAGGTTTGGTATCTATTGTATTCAGGTATCTGGGTCTACCTTTGTCATCCCCTATGACTTCTAGACTTTCTGGCTTCAACCATATTGGCATAACCCAAATTTAACCAAAAGCGTTTTCTAAGTAATTTTTACTAAGAGGAAATCAACTTTTATATAATTAATAAAATCGATTCAGTAATATGATCATTGGATTTCTAATAAAATTCTGATTAATTAAAGTCCAAACTCGTTATGTTTCTCTATATTACATTTTTATCTCAAATTACTGGCCTGTAATTATATTATCTAGATTTAATGAAATGTCTAGTTAATATTTGAAACTAGAACAATCTGGAGGGAAATTTCGCGTTACAAAATGCCCTTATGATTTAGATGGAAAACTTGATAAGCGAGTTTTCTATCGAAGAATAATACTTCTCGATTGAATTTGAATAAATTGGTTAGGGGAGTCTGGACTCGAATATCTTAATTAAAATAACGACTGAAGGTAAATGTGAATACAACTTGTAATAATCTTCCCAGAAAATCTTTACCTGGTGGAGATAGTCTAACTGGGCTACCTGTATGGGTTAGTTGTAACATTGTTTTCAAATATTGCCCTTTCATCTGTAAATAAAATCATATACACACACACACAAGAATAGTTGATAGAAACATAAATACATTTAAATTAGCAGCATAGCTTGTGATTCGACATACTATTAAAATTGTAATCTTTTCCTTTTTTTTAGTGTCTATTCACAGTGTTCGTGATAATTATCTTGATGTTATGAGTGTCAATATCACTGATCGCTCGCTTCAAATTGATTATTGCGTGGAAAAATGCACTGATCATTATTGATTATTTTGAAACACTTTCACTATTCACACGCAATTCTGTATGTTTAAAAACAAAACAAAAAAAATACATTTATTATGTACAGTGTGAATCATTCTTTTGTGCCATAAACCAGCTATAATTACATCTCATTTTTTTTAGATAATCATATTCTAATTTCAATAAATAAAGAAAATTTAATTCAGTAAATCTGATAATATGGATCTGTGGTTAATTTATTTTCGTAATACAATTATTTTTATTCTCAACTGATAATTTTAGCCAAACTACAGAGTCTATAAATTATTTATTTATACGGATAATATTTTATTATTTATTCATAGAGAGATTTATGTAAATTGTGTAAAAAGAAATAAAATATTCAAATTAAGGTCTCATTCGTAAAGAATTAAATGTTCAAATCAATCAAAAAATAATTATTTATAAGTCTCATATTTTAAGTATCATAAAGGTTTATAGGCATTCCGTCCTTTGGAGTATTCAGATTGTTTAAGATCCTAAGTTCATTATCGATTGGATGATTTTTTTATTAATAATGTGTTATTTTGTTTAGACAATAATCGGCATCTTAGCTCATTTAATTTGTAATCGGTTCTAGTACATATTTATAGGTCGGCAACGTAATTTATACTTTGCGCGTAAAAATCACTCAATTGGATACAGGATAAATTAACAAATTTTACCACCTTTGCGTATATCATTCCGCAACAATGGTTCTTCAATTATCATGACTAAACGTCGTACATCATAATGCTACTTCATATCGAGTAGGTCTATTCGTCGAAGAAAATACAAAACAAAGGATAATACCGGATCATCTGCGTCCATAAATATTATCATATTATCATAATCGTGTCATACAAAACACATAAAAGCATGCCTCAACTGGCTATCATAAAAATACACCCTGTATAATATTATCATTTCATTTAATTTCACGCGCTTATGCGTCTTCAATTATTGCGTCGATCGACCTCTTTATTAGATGCGTTTAGTTCCGACATCTCATTTATTAACTTATTATGCCAATATCATCTCAATATTATTTAATATATTTATTTCATTAAGGATAATCATTTATATCGCAATTTATCAGCGGCATCCGTTTAATGAACTTTTATTTATTGTGGGCGGATTATGGCCTATCCATATTTATCATTATTATTATACTTAAAATGTTTTCTCTCTCTTTCAGTTGATTGAGTTAATTGTTTAGCATTTTAATTGTTATTATTATGTTTCTTTAATACAGATCCATATATTATTAATAAATTCTTTCCACTATCTCACCCAGTTCAATGTGATTTCAGATCTTACTACATTATTTATAACTACATCGTGCATTATTGCACTCATGTTCATCATCTAATGCTAATTGATATATTATTTATACGACTCAATATATAATTAATTAATTAATATTATTTAACTAGGTGTCTTTATATTTCAACACTAATATGATCTTGCCCCCTTCTCGATTGAGCGTTAACAATACGGGATTTTTTTTTATACGGGCATTAATAATAGATCACCCTATACAATACTCTTATCATTTATTAACATAAATATTTTAAAGTTCATTATTGTTCTAATTAATACAATGTAAATAAGTAATCTGATATTCACTTAGATCTGGGTTCGAATCCCGATAACTGGTTTATGCACGTACTTATGTATCTTTATTGGGTCCATACAGCATTTAATTCGTCATTATACTCATTTATTATTGCGAGTCGTTTGTCGAAATTATTTATGTTGTTCGCGCTTCTATCATGAGATTTTGTGCGACCACTTTGCACTGATTTCTCCAAATTTTCGATCATATAACGTAAAGAACCGTACCACGGATGGTATGAATTTACTACACTTATTTGCGAATTAAATATCGCATTGAACTCAATTATTGATTCATCAGTGACCAATTTGTTCGCATATACGGCTGATGTTCCCAATTTGGTCAGCTGTTTTTCACTGTACTGGCGTTCGAACAAAGAAATACCTGGTTGGGGATCCTCAATATAACTTAGGTATTTTTCCCTAGGTTTGATCTTTATTATCTGTCGGGATTTTGCAATTACCCGAGGCGAGTACACGTCATTTTCGTCTTTACTGCTTTTCACGACAATTTTAGTTATCTTGCTGGTGGTATGGGTTTCAATTATTTGTGTGTTTTCAGGTATTTCTCTTTTCTCACTTTTACAATCAAATACATCTACGTTTACAAAATCAATAACTTCAATTATAAGCCCTGATTTGTCTACTGGCATTATTATTAGACTCATTAATTTCTACATTTTGATTTTTGTCTAATTCTACAACTGTTTCTGATTTATTAATTTCATTACTTATTTCTTGTACTAGTTCTATTTTATCGTTTCCACAAATATTTTTATTCTTCAAAAGTGATATTAATCGATTATTTTGCTCTAATCATTTCATTGTTACATTTTACTTCATCCCTCAAGCTATTAATTTCTTCTCTCATTTTTTTACTTTCCCGTTCAATTGTGTTATTAATTCCTTGTAACGCGTTCATGATCATATTCAAATCTGCTACGCTTAGGTTTGGGCATACATTACTTTTATTATTTTCCGCCATTTTCTAGATGAATTATAATTAAACCTACTGTTAATCACATTAATTATTTTCCCTTTATCAGTTATCCTTCTTTTTATAGCCAATAACCTTTAAAAATTACACTTTATTTTAATAGACACTCTGTAAACACGAACATTTTAATTGATTTTGAATGTTTGAAATTTTAAATGTGTTCATTTTGTTGATTTAGTACGTAGCACTGTCCTGAAATAAAAAATAATATTTTACAGTACCTTTATATTTGCTAGTGCATACCACTTTTTTCTTTGTTGTCTTTCTGCTGGGGTGTGGTTGCTCAGTTGCTCACCTCCTGCTTCGGCGTTGTCTTCTCCTGGTCATATTTTTCTCCGTCCATGGATTTCTTGCGTTCGTGGAACTTTTTCAGTCGGTTCGAAGTTTCTATGAGGTTATTCCCTCTCACTTTTGACTTTATACGCGCCCGCACGTTGAGGTGCCATTTGGGACAGGATATGGTTGGATGAAGTGATGGCTTATCACAGGATGAGGGGTTAATACAAGGATTTATTATAAGGAATCCTCGGAATGTGAGAATTTTATGCTCGCGGTCTAGTCAGGTTGGGTTCGGTGAGCAATCAGGAAACTTATCTCAGGGAATAACGCAAGGAACTGTACGGGCAGCAATAGTGTTTTCAATAATAATTGTAGTTTATAAATCAATCGATTTATTTAAATCGTATTCACTATACATTCACTATACTTGTATTCGATACAATAAACTTTTTTATGTTCTCCCTTGGCTAGTTGGGAGACTTGTGTTACTGCACGCGTCTCAATTTGGTCTCTATTTAAAACCTCAGTATTCTTTCGATCGTCAGATCGCTACAGCAGAAGGGATACATTTTTTCCTTATTGGTTTAAATATATGAGCACATATATTACAGATATATAAAAAGGTGTGGCTTTTCGAGCCACTGGTCTACAATGTTGCCAAGTTGTTTCTAGTTGGGCCTTTGAGTATTTTATTAAATTATTTTTATATGTAATTCGTAGTTATATTTTTAACTGATCAGTATCTAAATTAATATTTGAAACTTATCCTGACATAGTGATGTTTCCCTTGTCACTCAATAATATTATTTTGACTGATATTTTAATCTCATTTGAAATAGACGTCCTGACACATTTCATTAACAAAGGTTTGGTATCTATTGTATTCAGGTATCTGGGTCTACCTTTGCCATCCCCTATGACTTCTAGACTTTCTGGCTTCAACCATATTGGCATAACCCAAATTTAACCAAAAGCGTTTTCTAAGTAATTTTTACTAAGAGGAAATCAACTTTTATATAATTAATAAATCGATTCAGTAATATGATCATTGGATTTCTAATAACATTCTGATTAATTAAAGTCCAAACTCGTTATGTTTCTCTATATTACATTTTTATCTCAAATTACTGGCCTGTAATTATATTATCTAGATATAATGAAATGTCTAGTTAATATTTGAAACTAGAACAATCTGGAGGGAAATTTCGCGTTACAGATAATAACTTAGGTTGTGCATGATTTGTTTTCACTGCAGTCAGGCACTTTTAAATATTTTCTCCAATTTAACAAAATAAATATATATTCCGTAAACCAGCAAAATGGGACCATTCAATTAACTTGTTGAGGAATTTACTTAGTTTATGCAGTTCTGATGTGATGGACTTTTACTTCTAGTAATAGGTTACTTTGCAAACAGTTTTCAATGCTGAACTTTGTATTGGACAGATACAAGTTTTGGAATTTGCAGAGAAAAAACTGTCATCCCTGTTTACCTTGAAATGTCCTATCAATGAAAATATAACTGTACCATATCTGAAATACCAGACATGTTCAGACTTTCAAGGTCAGTTGACAATTGTAAGTTTATTCGAAACATGCAGAAGTAATTTTTAGAACTATTTAGTTAGATAACAAAATTACAATTTTCAGTTGTAAATACAGCATTAACCCTTAAATTGGCAATATATCCTATAGGATACATCAATTGGTTTAATTTATGTGATATTTTTTTATAAAACAGAAGAAAATGCACAAATAGAAATTAATAATTATATTTGTGTTGAATTACACAATATACCTAATAATAACAGTTATATATGATTTCGTTTTCACCGGTCTGTCAATTTTAATAACTGGCAGGAGAAGTCAGTGTCTTGCCAATTTAAGGGTTGATATGAATATAAGAACTGGGTATTCTATGCCACTATGCCACCTACATATATTCAAATAAAAAAAATGGAAAAATGCACAATTTATTGTTGCAGTAGGTGAATAATTATTGCCTGAGAGAAATATATATGTGTTAATTTTTTCTCCAAAAAATGTGAGAAATACCTTAAAATGAGGAGAAAATCTGGGTTCAAAGTAACCTAATATCATCATATTTATAATGTAAAATATGTATTAGTCATAGCTGAGACAATGTAGCCAATTTATCACTAAAATCTGCTAACAGATAAGTGAACCCTGAGTGAACCCTAAACTAATCTGATGTACAAACTTGCCCTTTCCTCACCCTAACTTGGCCACCAATGTAGATGGATTCCTGGGATAGAATCCCCTTATCTGTGAGTAAACATATTGGCAATTGGCTCTAGCACGAACATGTGTTTCACATTGGCCAACATGACACTAGAAGTCACTTGTTCTCTGATCAAATATCCACAGGTGGCACGGTGGCATAATAACTTAAGAACTTTCTTTTATCTTAGTATAACCTCTCCTTTTGTAGGTACTTTTACATGCCTCATGCCACATAGTCCTTACATGGACAGAACCTATCAGGGGAGAATTTTAAACTCTTGCTCACACATACAATTTTTGACCACATAAAAACACGGAGGGCCTCCCTGGATGAGTGATCAGCTTAATGTCAAAACTACCTCCAAATACAACACAAATATTTAAGACAAGACACACCATTCATTCATACATCACCTACTTTCCATTCCTTCCTTAAGTTGTTTCCAATTACTTGGATTAACTATTACAAAGAAATCTCCAGCTATCTCTGCCCTCCCATGTTTTTGCTCTGTGGTCTCGAGGTAGTGAGCTGTCAGGGTTCGATTCCTGGTTGGGACAGGCTCCTGGGTGAGGTTTTCTTTTTTTTGGGGTTTTTCCTCACCTGTAAGACAAATGTCAGGAAGCTTAGGGCCCAACTGTCCCCAAAAATTATCTGGTCATTATCATCATCCTTATCAATATCATCATCATCCCTTATCAGTGTGGAAAGCAATGGCAAGCTACTACACCTATCATTCCTTAGTAAAGCTACAAAGCATAGCATGAAAATGCTATGATTGTTGTGAAAGACCTACCCTCAGGCAGAATTACTATAGATAGATCTCTGCTCACATCTGTCCTCTAACTTCAGCATCTTCCCTAATCTGGTCTGGTCTCTTCCCTCTTGGTTTTATTTTATTTTATTTTTTTTTGTATTTGTTCTTCTAACATGCACATAACGACATAACATATCCATAATTCCAGAAAATTTTACCCCAGTGGAACCCATGCCCACGTTTCTTAACGGTTGTATTTTTACAGTGAAAGATCATCTTTCTTTTGGCCATCTTCATCTGGCTTATCATCTTTGACCTGTCCGGCATGAGTAACCCTTCTGGCAGCATTGCTACCTCTGGCAAAGCTCTCGGGATCATTTAAGCATGCAAGCCACTCCACCACGACAAGGTAAAGATACTGTCTATACCATTCCAATCTACTTCTTTCTACATCGTTTTTAATTTCCTCTACTTTTAATTGATCTCTTATCAGTTATCACTGTGTTTTTAATTTTGTCTTTTTCTTGTTTTTCCTATAGTTCCTCTCAAAAATTTATTTCCATAGCTTGAATTTTACAATCTTTTTCTTTTTGTCCACATCTGCTCTATATAACAAAAATTCTCTTAAAATAAATTTTATAGTTGCCAACTTAATTTTATTTTTAATATCCTTTTTCTTAATATGACCTTGATCTAACAAGGTAAATATGATATGGATGATTGTGATGTCCAGATGGTTTTTGGGGACTATTTGGGCCATAAAGTTTCCTGACACTTATCTTACAGTTGAGAAAAAACCTCAAAAAAAAAGCTTCATCCAGGAAACTTGACCTAACTGGGGATCAAACCTGAGCTTGCTGCATCTGAAGCAGCACCATTACTACTGGACCACAAGATAAGAGACTAAACATCAAATTAATTACCTTACCACAATTCCACCACCTGTGATGCAAAACATGCCAATATATTTTAACTGTTTATTTCAGAAAGTCCATTTATTTTCTGAGAAAAGCGAATAAAAATTGTTCAGCTGTCCTTAAAAATATATGTTTTGAGTTAGTATCAAAACAGATTATAAATTATCGTCTAGCCTACTTTGGCCCTATATTTTAATATGCTTATTACTTTTATAAAACATATTTAATAGTAATAACAAAATTAAGATTTTGTCAAAGCATTTACTTAAAACAGTAAAATGGTTTTCATCAATGTGTCTTGATAATTTTCCTGATTGCATTGATAAACAAGCCTCTGAGATAAAAAGGAATATCAGTATTATTAAATAATTTAATAAAATATTTTCCAAAGAGTTTATGATATTTAATTTATATACTTTTTTTACTGAATTATCCTATATGAAATTATTTGTCAATTTTTAAAGTTTAATTTAAAATATGTCACTTACATACACAACACAGAAATTAGGGACAAATGTCATATTCAAGACATAACCATATTTATTGTAGATAGACAAAAATATTGGAAAGGTCATATAGAAAGAATGGAAGACAACCGATTTGCAAAAAAGAGCTAAAGAAGATAGATCAATGGACGGGAGAAGAACAAGAGGAGGACCAGCCAAGAGATGGATAGACAGTGGATGCACATCCAATACATCTTCCTCCGAGGAGTGATTTTGGAAATAAACAGGATGAAAATCCTACAAATTATGAATAAGAAGAAGAAGACATTAAAAGAAAATTAATATTTGAAGAGAAAAATTATTGCCACAACTGAGATTTGAACCCATACCAGTGCTTTGCTTAGGAAGCTTTGCTAGTAAATTATCAGGATCAGAAAGCGTAGTTTATTTAAAAAAGAGGCAAAAGAATGAATGGTGGTGTGATGGAGGAATATGTCAACATTGTAAAGAAAAGAAAGCTGGCAAAATGAAGTAAATTTAGAACAATTGGATAGTACTATACAGGAAAACCATTAGGTTATTCGTCATCATCATCATCATCATCATCCTGCCAGGTATTAGTCATAGAAGAACTGTTACGGCCTGAGAAAGCGGTTTTTGTGCCATCTTTTCATAGGTTGACCAAGTGACCGTTTCCCATTTGGACAGTAGTTCATTATTGCCTGGGGATCCTGGATCTAGCCATTCTGAGACATGTTCCTTCCAGTTTAGCTGATATCTGGAGATGTAGTCCAGTATTGGTGACACATTAAGTTCTTGAAGGATTTCTACATTTTTCTTTCAATCCCATTTGGTGTAGCCAGCTGTTCGGCGCATAAATCTCATCTCACAAGCTGTTAGTCTGCTTTCATCTCTCGTCCTTATAGTCCACGCTTCACTCCCATAACATAGGACTGGTCGAGCCATTATTTGATAAAGACGAGTACGAGTTGATTTTTGCACTAATGAAGGTTTTAAAACTCTATTAATGATTCCCATTGATTTTTTGAATTTCACAATTTTCTCTGATAAATCCAAATTTTCAACAAAAGGGAGTTTATATCCCAAATAAGTAAACTCATTAACTCTCTCTAAAATGTTGTTATTTAAACAAATTTTGCTTGGTATTGGGGATTTTCCACAAAAAGCCATTAGGTTATTAAAGAGTAAAAAGAGGGAATATTAAAGAGGGAAAATTAATGATCTTGAAATGAATGTAAAAAATATGTGCATCGGAGAATTATATTCAGGGAATTAGGACAGAGAGGAAAGTGTTCCAGGCTAGAACATAATTATGAATGAAAACTGGGATATGATTGCAAATTCCAGGAGTAGGCTATTTTAATACTTCTCGATTAACTTTAATATACCTTGTGCTACTAACATGTTTGGTTTGCCAACATGTTAATTCAATATTTTTCATATGCTTGCTACATATGAGGAGGCACATCATAGCATAGTTGTTAAGGCAATATGCTACTAGTTGCCTAAATCTTCTGGCAAAATCATGACCCTGGGGTCTACTTAGCCTCTAATGGAAATAAGTACCAGATGCTTGTTCTGGGTAAATGCAGGCATCACACAGGGCTGACAACAAGCTAACTTCTCATGCCAAATGTTTAAAAAGAGGGGAACGTTAACTTCCTACTACCCGAAGGGCCTTCTGAGGCCAGTAGTGGAGAGTGGGATCACTTTTACACCATATTACAAGAACTCATAAACTGAGGAATGTAGATAGTTGGTGCAAGTGGCACCATAGCAAAACATTTTCTTCGTTCTGAAAAACATTTAAAACAGCATCAACCATTATTTATCAAATACATGGCCCTTAAAGTATTGAGAGGGTCACTGAAAATTCTAGGCACCATCTTTATTACAGAAATTAATAAAAAAGTAACATTGGCATTCTCAAGACATTTAGGTATAGAGAGTTTAATGGTTTGTATTTCTATCTTACTATTTCAGATCTTATTTGTTATAAAATTAATTATAGCCCTATATGTCTTTTGTGTCAAAAACAAATTCCAATTGAAATCAGATTTGCATTATAACTAAAAAAAAATTACATGAAGGGAGATAGCATATAGATTAAAAAGATTTTTAACACTCATTAAATTAATCAGATTTTTAGACTTCACTTCATATTTTGTTTAAAGAAAATCTCATAGTGGTAACAAAATATCAATTGAAAAGTTTTTATTAAATTATTTTAAACTTTTTCACTTTGGCTTTCCATCCACTTATACATCCTGAAGCATTAAAATTCAGTCTTGAAGCATTGTAAATATAAGCATTATAGTTATAAAAAAAGTAAACTGACAAGTAATTTAAATTAACAGTAATAAATATTTTAAACACAAAACAATTAGTAAAAAAAAAATTATGGCAGCGGTGGGATTCGAACCCACGCCCTTTCGGACTGGTGCCTAAAACCAGCGCCTTAGACCGCTCGGCCACGCTACCGTTGAATGTGAAATCTGTATTATATCGGTAACACTCCACGTAAGTGACTCTAGAAGGCTGTGGTTTAGTATCGAGTTGGCACTGATTGTGTTGTTTCTCTAGTATAATGGATGTGGCAGTAGTAATGAAAGTGGTGGTGGTAGTTGTCTCGTCTTGGTGTGGTTGCTATGCTACAAACATCAAATGTCAAGTAACATGGGAGGGAGCCAACATTCTACTATCAGCTCTCACCGTGAAAAGATTGGGAGCTGTGTAAAAAGGTACAGGTTATTACGGTTATTTCTGTAAATAGTTTACCTTCTTAGGTTATCCGCAATGTCTGAATACGAAACTTTTGCCAAACAATTGGCTCATCATAACCAATCACATATTTTACAATTTTGGAATGAATTAACAGAAGAAGAAAAAGCAATATTGTGTTCCGATATTAAAGAAGTGAACGTGGCAGAAGTGTGTTCGTATTTTAAAAGGGCTGTCGAGACATTGAACGAAGATCAGTCTAAATTGGATGATCGTATGGAACCTATACCTCCAGAATTGTACGGTGGCGTATCAAGATCGTCTGCTAAAGATTTAAAATCATACCATGATGAAGGTTTGCAGCAGATCTCCGAAGGAACTGTCGGTATTCTCCTTATGGCAGGTGGACAGGGTACCAGATTGGGGGTATGCTACCCCAAAGGAATGTATGATGTTGGACTTCCTTCACACAAAACATTATTCCAGCTCCAAGCAGAAAGAATTAAAAGACTTGAAGATATGGCTTATGAAAAAACAGGTAAGCGTAGTAGCATTACATGGTATATTATGACCAGTGAAGCCACAATGGAATCCACTGAAAAATTTTTTGAAAAACATAATTATTTTGGTCTGCAGAAAAGTAATATTATTATGTTTGAACAAGGTCTGCTTCCTTGTTTTACTTTTGATGGCAAAATAATCATGGATCAAAAATGGAAAATTTCGAGGGCTCCTGATGGCAATGGAGGAATGGAGGAATTTATAGAGCTTTAAAAAATACAGGGATTTTGGATGATATGGAAAAGCGTGGTATCAAGTATCTTCATGCGCATGCTGTAGACAATATTCTTGTTAAAGTGGCAGATCCTGTGTTTGTTGGTTACTGTGTACAGAAGAATGCCGAATGTGCTGCTAAAGTTGTTGATAAAGCTTCACCTCAAGAAGCAGTAGGTGTTATTTGTAAAGTCGACGGACAGTATCAAGTGGTAGAATACAGTGAAATAACATCCAAGACGGCCGAGAAGCGCAACAGTGATGGCAAGTTAACATTTAGTGCTGGTAACATATGCAATCACTTCTTCACAACAGAATTTCTTCGTAAAATTGCAAACAAATTTGAAAGTGAGCTAAAACTGCACGTTGCAAAGAAGAAGATTCCATACATAGATGAAAATGGAGACCGACATAGGCCTGATAAATCAAATGGCATAAAAATGGAGAAATTTGTGTTTGACGTGTTTCCATTTGCAGATAGATTTGTTATATGGGAGGTAAAGAGAGAGGAGGAGTTCAGTCCTTTAAAGAATTCAGATTCAGCAGAAAAGGAGAATCCAACAACTTGCCGTAATGACATTTTTGCACTACATCGCCGCTATATTCAAGAGGCTGGTGGTATGGTGGACACCAATGGTACTCCTGTAATTTGTGAAATCTCTCCCATGGTTTCTTATGCTGGAGAAGGTCTTGACAGATTAGTGGCTCAAAAGAAATTCAAACCTCCAGTAATTTTGAAAACCCCACAAGAAGAAAACTGTGTGTGCACAAATGGTTGCATAAATAATGTTTAGGTGAAATTATTTGACAGTGTGCCTTTGAGTTCCTACAGAATTATTTTCCATATGTGTTGGACAGCTAATTTCCTGGTGGAGGGTGTCTGTGGGTAAGTTACTTGAACCTAGGAAATGCTGGGTAGTGGTTGACCTCTACATTCTTCTTTCCAAGGCTTTCTCACACAGCAAAAGAGCAGAAGTGAAAGTAGACTTTACCGTTATACAGAACACTGAGTGTTGCATAATGAATTAGCTGCTTTGGCATATTGTTGTATGAGGAAGTCAGTCAATTTGCTACAATCTTTCAACATCTTTTCATATATGAAAAATTGTTGTTTTATAAATAAAAATTTTATGGTGCTGGAGCATTTTTAATTTAACTGCTCATAAGTATTAGTTATTTTATACCTGGTATATAGATGTATAATAATATATATATATATATATATATATATATATAAAAATTGTATAACAATGTATAGGCCTAGTAAAGGGTTGTAAAAGTATTTAATAGACCAATATTCTGTAAAGTAAATTAATTTAATTTGTAAATATGGAAAACTTTTTATACTTTGAAAATTATGTTATATAAGAATATTTAAAAATTAATGATCTATTATAATGTAAGAATAGTCTACTACCGCATTACATTTGACAGTTCTGTAAAGTTGGCAGAAAGAAGTTCAAAATTAAAATTTAGACAGAAAAAAATAACTTTAATTTATCTGAGAAAAGCCTAAAAGCTAATCATACATCAAGCGGTAATCTGCTTTACCAGTATGCTGTATTGTATTTTATTGGTTAGCCTATATAGTCTATATATTCTAGCTGTTTATGTATGACTGAGTTGTTATTATATATGCCTATTTTTTAAAATTCTAGTCACTCAAAATTAATTATTGGTGCCAAATAAAACAACTAGGAGATTCTAGTGCAGATGGCTTAAGACTGAAATTTAAAAATGACAGCAAAAAAAAAAAAAAAAAAAGGGACAGTTATAGAATATTATTATTGGGCTGAGAAATATATATTATACAGGATGGAAGTGATATAAGTGCATTAATTCAGGGAGGTGTTAAATTATAATAAAATAAATGCATGTTCTCTCTTTTATTTTGTGATTAACCCCAAGGTTAATGAAATAATTAAGACCAAACTTCCTGAAAACTGTAGCAGTGCACGTAAGAGTTACATGATTCTTTCGATGAGACATAAACAGCTGTTCTGGGATGTACAATACAAGACCACCTCTTCCCCACAGTTTTGCAACATTGTAATATCATAAACGAATGGCAAGAACAAATTAATATAAATAGTGTATTGACAACTCTGCTTTTTGCAGACGACCAAGTAATAATGACAGCATCAGAAAATGCTCTGCGACAATTCCTTTATACATTAAATAATATCTCTCTAAAATACAATTTAAGAATATCTACATTTAAAACAAAAATATTAGCTCTGAAAGGAAAATGTGTAATAAGAACAAAAATAGTGATAAACAATGTAATTATAGACCAAGTTCAGAATTTTAATTATTTGGGTTGTCATTTAGGCAATGACAGAAATTTAGATAAACACACTAAAATATAAAGATTCAATTATCTATGTGGCACGATTAAACACACTTTATTGAATAAGACTAGAAAAGAAACTATTTTGAAGTTTTACAAAGTATTGGCAGTTCCATCTCTTATATATGGATGTGAAACCTGGACATTAACAAAGGCAGATAGTAAACAAATAGAGGCTGCTGAAATGAAGATGTTGAGAGAAATAGCAGGATACCAAAGGACCGATAAAAAGGAAACGAAGATATAAGAACAGAACTTAATATATTTAATCTCTGTGAAAGAATAACATATTACCAAAATGCTTATCTTCAGCACGTATTACGAATGAATGAACAGCGCATACCAAGAAGAATGTATAATTATAAACCAAAAGGGAGAAGAACATTGGGAAGACCATTGAAGAGATGGAAGGACCAATTCGACCTATAATGAGATCGGAACAGGCCATTGGGCCTAATCCTTGTTGTTGTTGATGATGATGATGATGATGTAATATCTCTTGTTTTTATTCCAAAAATGTCAGAGGTTTTCACACAATTAGCACTAAAACTATCAATTTTATCACAAATCTGTAAAGGAACAAAAATATCCTGTTCTTTGCCTTTAATTGTCTACATGTAAATATTAGACTTATATGGCGAATATTTATTGAGTTAGGCAGCATTTAAAGGGAAAACATTATTTTTTAAGAAAAGTGTTTATTTGACATCAAAATGTTACTGAAACTTTTTTTTTGTATTCCACCCAAGGAATATATACTTAGAATAAATAAACTTACATTACTTCCAGACTGTATATAGTTATTGGTCAGAAGAAAGAATGAGAAAGCAAAAAATGTAATCAAGTTTGGAGATAGAGATAACCTAAAATGTGATACAAACATTGATAAAAGAGAAAAGTACACGTGTGCATATACTCTATCTTCCATCTATGTTGTGTCAGTCACTATCGGTCTCATTTTTACTTCCACTGGGGGTAGAGGAACTGAAATTTAATGTAACATAATGGAACTAACATGTAATACAGTCATGTTAATGTAATAGTTTCAATTTTAATTATTGAAATAATATGTTCCTATAATCACTTGACTTAATAATGTTGGGTGTAGTAAGTCAATAGGGGCACGCCGTCGCGTAGTGGTTAAGGCACTGCGCTACAAGCCGGAAGGTCGAGGGTTCAAGTCCCGGTGGGGTCAGGATTTTTAAACTGACCCAAACCTTCTGGCGGCACTATGGCCCTGGGTTCGACTCAGCCTCTAACGGAAATGAGTACCAGATGCTTGTTCTGGGGTAAAGGCGGGCTGACAACCCGGCTGACATCAAGTGCCGATTGTCTAGAAATAGTGGGAGCCTTAACCTCCCACTACCCCCAAGGGCCTCCTGAGGCCTGTAGTGGGAATACTTTAGTAAGTCAATAGAGAAATCAATAGGAATAAAAATAGTTTGTAATTTATGGTACACTATAACATACATATCGTTGCTTAAGAAACAATACCGCGTAACTGGCACTTTTGGTGAAATTGACATTTTTATACTGTTAGCATCACAGAAGAAGTGCGCTCAGTTCTAACATAGATTGGGATGCAATTTTGTACCATGACCTTGCTAAACTTACAGATAAAATGGTTTCAATGCATAGGTACTAAGGGGAAAAGTAAACAGTTTTTTGTTTCTCGTGTAAAATGTTCATTTTGTTAGTTACGCGGTATTGTTTCTTAAGCGACGATATTAAACTATTTCTGCTAGAATGCCAACAAATTGGTATACTGCTTTTAGGTCTCTGTAAAACCTTAGTAAATTAACTATTCTAGCCTATTCCAGGAGTCCACCCGTGAATGTTGCAGCAGAGAACAAGACTGCTAGAGTCATGTTAGTGAACATGATAAAACATATTTTGGACAGTTAGGGCGAGAGAATAGACAAGTTAATATGCTGTACACCAGATTAGTTTACAGTGTATTGGATATTCTGGTGCCCTATAGGATAAGTTTGCTGTTCTGTTTGAAGTATGATCAATGAAGGTTTTCCATTGAAAGTTCAAACCCTGCTGGGATCAATGGATTTTTAGGATGGAAAAATCCAAGGAGCAAATCCTCTGAGAGGACCTTTAAGCCATGGGTCCCAAGTCTGAAGATTTTCAGGCTTGTAAAAGATCCTTAACCCTTTAGGTGTCATGAGCCGATTAGATCGGCTCTGATGCTTCTGGCCATTACCTGCCAGATAATATACTTAAACTACTTGCAAAGCTGATCACATCGGCAGACGCAATTTAAATCTCGGACACAAGAGATGTTACCAGTGGCATGCAGGGGGTTAAGCGTAAATAAAAAAGGTTTCTAAGCAAAATTTACCGAATTTTCCTATCCTAGTACTACCTTCGTTTCCTAGATGTCACTATGAGGTGGAACACTGACCCCGAGCCACTCAATGGCATTTTATCCAAAAACAAATGTAACTAAATTAGTATGGTTGAATTTCTCTCCAATAGGGGAGATCGCCTAAGTTCGTTGAGACATAAGGTCGTACAAGAAGATATAGTGATTTTAGATCATTCAATTCTAAGACATTCTCCCACTTTTTGGGTAAAAAATTAACATACACATTTCCCTGAGGTAATATTTCACATACTAGAACAACAAATGTGTGTTTTCAGTTTTTTTTTTTGTTTCAATTTATGTAGGTGGATTTCTGATATAGAATCCTTGAAAAAAATAAGTTTCTCCTTTGGTGCCTATACATTGAACTTTTTCTGGCCTTCGGTTCATTAATCATATCACCGAATGATTGTTAATGATACTCACTTGGTGATACTAATTGCTAGATTAATGAATCAAATATCACAACAGTCAGATGTAATGATGGGTTAAGTAAAACACATTCCATTCATAACTTTTATACTAATATGGCAGCCTATAATGTTTATATGTGGGAATGGGTGGGTGTGTAAATTATTTCTAGTTATTATTTTTATGGGCTTTGTACTTAAAAGTTATGGTAATGAGATACCGGTATTGGTTAATGGTTATATGGTATTTTTATTTTATTTGAAATTTTTATTGAGTTGTTTCCTATTTAGTGAATGTGCCTGACAGTATTGTGTATGAGATTTATGTATTGTTTCTAGGCATTGGTTTTGACGATAAAAACTTTTACATAATCTTTATTTTTGAGTTCCTCTTTAATTAAGCATTCTTTTTTTTTATTTCCTGATGCAAATTGAGAATTTAAAACATTAATTAAATATTATAATATTATTTTTCAAAACTTTATTCATATACATTGTTGAAACTTAGTTTATTTTTCTATTTTACCCAAACTTATATATTACCTTTTATTTTTAAAGGAAATTATAAATGTGTTTTTATCTGAATATAAGAGAATTTCAAAATTTGAAATTATCATCATATGATTTGTCTTAAAATATTTATTCACAAATTTATAACTAATTATAATAATTTATTATCTATGGTTTGTCAATAGCCACACGATGTTGAAAAACACCGGTTCTCGTCTAATCACCAAAGTTAAACAATATTGGATATGGTTAATACTTGGATAGATGACTGCTTAATAAACCACATGCAGTTGGCGTATTAATTTTTGTGATGCCATAGCCGAGCAGTTTAAGGCATGATGCCTTGGTGCAGAGCAATGAGACTTGCATTGGTTCAAGTCCCCGTGGGAGAAGGAATTTTCTCATGGAATTTCAGCCAATTTGGAATTGGTCCCACATAGCCTCATGAGGAATATGGGTAGCTACAATAAGTACCGTAGCAGCTGCAGATTGAGGAAACCTTCTATAACAGCTGGGAGATCCGACATGCTGACCCATGTTATCCTATACTTCTAGGAGATCATCCATCTCAGTGATTAACAAGTGGATGTGATACCAGCAGCTGACTTGTAGGCCAAAGACCTTCTAGGCATTTTGTGCTATAGAGTTTTATTATCAATGGTTCAGAAAATAATACAAAAATAAATTTAGTGCCAGGAGGAGTAAATAAGAGACATCATCAAAACTTTATTTTTTTGAAATAGAAAAAAAAAAGTGAATAGACTGCAAATAATTGAAATGGTAAATTAGATACTTAATTTAATGTTACCAATAGGTATAGGCCTATGCACTAAAAACACCGAAAATATGCACTAAAATATTGAATATATCCACTAAAAATAAAACAATATTCACCTATCAAAGAAACTTTAATTCATTGATAAATCAATACTAATACAATTCATATCAAATTCCATTGAGGTGAATAGTCATAAGATAAAAATTAAAATGTACCTGTTGGTAGGTGCCTTCATCCTCAGCTTTGTTAAAACAACATATGTAAAATATTATTAACGGGAGGCCTTTTGGAAGTTAACTTCCATCATCAGCAGTATGAGTATGCGCTACTAGTAGTTAAGATGCTGTAGATGTTTTGGTCTTGATGCATCTCCAGTAGGAACTCATACTCATCATGCTGATGATGGAAGTTAACTTGCGAAAGGTCTCCAGTTAATAATATTTTACATAACCGGTACATTATTTTAACAAAGTTGAGGACAATGGCACCTGCCAACAGGTACATTTCAATTTTTAATTTTTATCTCATGCTTAATTTCTTGAAAAATGACAATATGTTACCAATAGTTTCTCAATGTTTTCAGGAGTTAAAGATTTTCTATTGTTGGACAGAATTAGTTTATATCCTGAAAATGTTCGTTCCACTCAACAGACATTATTGAGCAATACTTATACATGATAATGACTACTCGGAATTTTCCTCTGGCAAAGATTGTCTGATGTCATTTATATACTTGTTAATTGATTGAATCTTCCTCAGTCCCTTAATTGCTTTCAGAAGTGACGAATAATGTACATGGATGAAATTTACATCTTGATATACAGTTTCACCTTCAAATGCACACTTTGCTTCACAATCATCATCAATACTTGTAACTGCATTTTTTACTTGATTAAAGTTCTCCTGGTAGAACAACAAAGCAGATAACCAAGAACAGGTTTCGGTGGAATAGAAACTTTAGGTAGATGATCTTTGTACAACTGTACACAAACCAGAGCTTGTAGGAATGTTTTGAAATTATTTTTGTGTCCAAAATATTAATAGCAGCAACAGAATAACAGATGAAATCCTCCATCAAGCAAATAATGCAAACAAAATATTGGGGTGTTTAAACAATACTGTTTAGAAAAATACAAATTTAAGAATAGATACAAAAGTAAGAATTTACAAATCTGTCATAAGACCAGTTTTGACATATGGTTGCGAATGCCAAACAGAAACTCAAAAAACAAAACAAATTAATGAAACAACCAAAATGAAAGTTTTAAGGAAAGTCGTAGGAAAATCACTGAGAGAGAAAATTTGCAGCTCTGTTATTTGAGAAGAATGTTAAATAGAACCTATAAACTTCTGGATAAATGATACAAGACTAAATTGGAACAGTCTCATAGATAGAATGGAGAACAGTAGATTAATGAAGAAAGTACGTGACTGGACACCTCAGCAGAAAAGGCCATTAGGAAAACCACAACTACGATGGAAGGACATCACCATACCCAGACCTGAAGTGAATCAACATGCAACAAGCTGCCAGCTTTCATGCGTAGAGGAAGAAAACGAAGAAATTACTTTGTTAACAGATGGAAAGACAGTGTATATCTCTTCTGCAATGCAATGTAAACATGTGACATGGATAAGATTGGGAAAAAATGCTCTAAGGGACTGACCAACTTTTAACATATATAAAGCTGCATCTGTGACCAAGATTTGCACATTGAAACAATCACTCCCCAATTCAATAGGCCATATAAGTTGCAGGGAATTTGTAACTGTATTATGTTTGGTTTTTCTAACACTTTGCATGAAAGTAAATGAGGTTTGCCAGGTTCTTCTGGACATAATTTATTGACTATGAAGTTTGCTATGTATCAGCCACACAAACTAATTGTTTCATATACTGTTATCCAGATGCAGTTCCCTCCTATATAAGACCGTATTGGATCCAGGACAAAAACAATTAGTGAAAGTAAGTAATTTTTCCTGAGGGTGGATTCATTCAGTACTCTTTGATTAACACAATATTTTTCAAGAATGATTGTAGATTTGAATTATTCAATTTATGCAGTGGAATATTGATACATATAAAAGCTTTACAAAATCAGCAGAAAGTTTACTAACTTCAGACCGTGATTTCACTTGTGTTAAAAGTAACTGTTGCATATTCTTATCCTTTTCTTTTGACATAAGATGTATAGTTGTTTTTAAATACTATTCAGGTTAAAATTTTTTGTTGCATTTTATATTCTTTTCTCATACTTGACAATTCAGTACATCATCATCACTTTTGCCTGAAATCCACTGTTTAATTAAAATTAAAAGAGGATCTAGTGTACATTTCTATAGGCATTAATAGTTTATAAGAATTAAATGAATCGTCCTTCCAGGAAGTTCTCGTATAAGACTTGAAAGCATAATAATAGTCCCTTCGATTGGTTGCCAGCCAAAGGAAGGCAAGACCAGTGATGGGGCTGCCATCTTATAGCCTATAATAAAAGTTTAGGGAATTATTAATCAATAGTTGAATGCAGGCTTTCACGGCCGGTAATCATAATGTTGAGTGATTCCGGGTTATGTGGCCGTGGTCCACTGCGGAGGGCATCTTTCAGTGGTGATTGCTTCTAGGCGTGTTTCCTGGTCGGAAGATCTACTTAGAGTGAGCGCTGCGGACGTTGTGGACGTTGTATTGATACTAGTGGTGGGTGCAGGTGAGTGGGCGTGGCTCTTGCTGATTGGCTAATGGTCGTCTCCTTGTTGTCCCTAGTGTTAATGCATTTATTTTCTAGTGTATGATACCAGGCCTTAGACAGTTTGATACCTTCCTCTTTTCTGTTAATATTTCCCTTATGCTTGTATATTTCTATAGCCTCTCGGTATAATCTAGGGAAATAGTAGGAAGTTGTGGCTAAAACTTGTGTCTATTCGATGATACACAAGTTTTAGCCACAACTTCCTACTATTTCCCTAGATTATACCGAGAGGCTATAGAAATATACAAGCATAAGGGAAATATTAACAGAAAAGAGGAAGGTATCAAACTGTCTAAGGCCTGGTATCATACACTAGAAAATAAATGCATTAACACTAGGGACAACAAGGAGACGACCATTAGCCAATCAGCAAGAGCCACACCCACTCACCCTGCACCCACCACTAGTATCAATACAACGTCCACAACGTCCGCAGCGCTCACTCTAAGTAGATCTTCCGACCAGGAAACACGCCTAGAAGCACTCGCCACTGAAGATGCCCTCCGCAGTTGAGGGCGAAACGTCTGGTATCAACACCAACTATGGACCACGGCCACATAACCCGGAATCACTCAACATTATAATTATTACTCAAGTTATGAAACCATCCCTTGTACAAAAAAACACCAGATTACGTTTATATAACACTTTGGCTAGACCAGTGTTGACCTATGGTAGTGAAGCATGGACACTAAGAAAACAACATGAAAGCAGAAATAACGGCTTGTGAAATGAGATTCATGCGCAGAACAGCGGGTTACACCAGATGGGATCGGAAAAGGAACACCGATATCTTAAAAGAATTGAAGACTACGCCAATTTTGGAATATATTAAACAGTAGCAACTAAATTGGAAACACCATCTTGAAAGAATGAGTTCAAATCGGATCCCCAAAGCTGTTTATAATTATATACCAAGAGGACGAAGATCACTGGGCCGTCCTATGAAACGCTGGAGGGAAAATTTTCTATAGGATCGTAACAGGCCTTGGCCTAATACTTGGAAGGAAGAAGAAGAAGAAATGAATCGTGATTATTTCTTACCTCATACTTCTATGTTTTTTTTAAACACAGCACTGCGGTATCGGCGACTCCTTGTCACCATCGTCAGCTGTTTTCAAGACTGTCAATTTTTTTCTTTTGTCGATAATTATCCAAACTGCCATCTGGTGTTCTTTTGAAGGAATTATTTTCTAAACTGCCATCTGGTGTTCTTTTGAATGAATCATTTTCTAAACTGCCATCTGTTGTATTTTTGAAGAACTTTGTAATCAAACTCGGTTCGTCTGGAATTTCGAAGTTCATGGTTCTAGTTTGATTACAAAGTTCTTCAAAAATACAACAGATGGCAGTTTAGAAAATGATTCATTCAAAAGAAACCAGATGGCAGTTTAGAAAATAAATCCTGCGAAAGAACACCAGATGGCAGTTTGGATAATTATCGGCAAAAGAAAAAATTGACAGTCGTGAAAACAGCTGATGGTTGTAACAAGGAGTCGCCGATACTGCAGTGCTGTATTTAAAAAAACATAGAAGTATGAGGTAAGAAATAATCACGATTCATTTAATTCTTATGAATTGAACCTCATAATGTTGAAAATTCCCAAATTTAATATATAAAATTAATAGTTTATTCTGACAAAACACCGCATAAACTATTGGTAGATAAAAACAGTTAACAAATACTCCTGTCATTCTGTCAATACAAACTTTGAGAGGCTACTGATGTTACTGCATTGAGAAAGGGATGTAAGGAATCCCTTATGTGAAAAGAGTCTGCAACATCCACCTACCTGCATGTCTTGTTAGATTGAAAGTATGATCCAATTACCACTTGATTTGAAGTAGGAAGCTATTGTGTTGTCAAGGGATGTCCAACATGCAGATTCATTAGATTTTTCAGTTCGTTCAGTAATATCGGATATTTTTATAACATAAGATATAGCTATAAATGCCGAAACATGCATATATCCTTTGCATATGTATTAAAACTCAAAATGTGCATTTTCGAAAAATCTGAGCCCTGGTTATCAGTTATTTTGCTCCATTGTACACATTTATTTATTAAAAAATAAATAAATACATTTTTTACTAACATGTCCTTTAACTGGTGGGAAAAATCACATAGGTTAAAAAAATTTTTTTTTTTATTTCATAATAATGTAAAAGTTATCAGTGTGGTGGGCTAGTGGTTATGTTACTTGCATCTAGTTCCAAGGGCCACGGGTTCAAACCTGAATGGATTTTTAGGATGGAAAAATCCAAGGTACAAGTCCTCCAGGAGGGACTATAAGCCGTGAGTCTCAAGTTCTGAAGATGTTCAGGCTTGCTAAAGAACTGCAAGCCTGAATAAAGAGGCCTCTGTGCAAAATTTAATAGTCATTCACCCATCCAAGTAATACTTAAAAGAATATACCTCATAGTGTGAATTCCTAAAATAAGTAATACCTTAGTTGCCTATTAGATGTCTCATTTAGGCGATGTGCTAACCACATGTCACTTGTTGTCATCTATAGGTAAGTAAGCATAACTGATTAGCTTGGTTGAGAAACTCCCACTGGCGAGCACCCATGTTCCCACGAGGAATGAATGGGGTATAGTCAGTCAGTCAATGTAAAAGTTGATCTACACCTTATGGTCTATACACCTAAGTGAAATGTGAAAATTCTACCCTATACCATATATCCACATGTGGGTTCAAGTTAGCTCCCTGGTTATGCTTATTTATCTACAGATGTCAACAAATGACAAGTGGTTAGAACATCGCCTCAATAAGACATCCAATAAGCAACTAAGGTATTAATAAACAAGTCTGGCCTACCATCATCTTACCTCACATTTGGTTGTTTGTTGTAGGGCATTTTTCGAAGCATCTTTGTTCCATCTTCAGTTGGTACAGAGTCTTACTTCCTATTGTATTTTCATAACTAAGATATTACTTGGATGGATGAATGTCAGTTCAATAATTTTGCATTCAGGTTTGCAGTTCTTTTACGAGCTGAAAATCTTCAGACTCGGGACCGACAGCTTAAAGTCCCTCCTGGAGAACTTATCCCTTAGATTTTTCCATCATAAAAATTCATTAACTCTGGCCCTTGAGACTAGAGGCAAAGAACATAACCACTAGACCTTCTAAGCCGACAGCCAAAAAAAAAAAAAAAAAAAATATATATATATATATATATAAAGTAAAGTGATCCCACTACAGGCCTCAAGAGGCCCTTGGGGTAGTAGGATGTTAAGGTTCCCACTTTTTCTGGACAATCAGCACTTGATGTCAGCCCTGTGTGACGGCCGCCTTTACCCCCTGGACAAGCATCTGGTACTCATTTCAGTTAGAGGCTGAGTCGACCCCAGGGCCAAGGTGCCACCACAAGGTTTGGGTTAGTTTTTAAAAATCCTGACCCCACCGGGACTCGAACCCTCGACCTTCCGGCTTGTAGTGTGTGGTGCCTTAACCACTATGCTACAGCACGCCCCAAAGATATAGGCTATATATATATACATACATTATTAAAAAAATTCTCATAATAAGCTTGTCTTTTATTTAATCTCTCCTTATGTGTTCTCACATTTCGCCATCTTGGATCTAATCCGTATTCGTAACATACAAATAACAACTAACGTTGTTCAAGCTGCCCACCAATAAAATTTTCTTATGTATCTTGCTGAACATTTATTTTCAATGTACTTTAAAAGGGAATAATGGCAGCCAGAAGGAAACATTATGAAGCATTAAATTTATTGCCCAAAATAAAAACAGTGTCTTAATTAATCTTGTATCCTTCAGTCCAATCAGTAATAGAAAACTCGCCTTAAGCAGGCCACCTCATTTTAAATGTAACAAACAATACCCTCTTGTTCAGATAATAACCGATGTGAATGAAAACCCTGAAGATAAGTCTATATAATTTTATTTTGAGCATGTTGCATTGATGTTATGTATGTTCCTACAGTTATGCAACATTTTATATATTTTAGGAAGCCAGAAGATATTGATACATTGTTAATAGCTGTTTAATTAAAGCAGATTCAGAGCATAAGTTTTATTTTTATGTTGCTTATATAAAGGCAGCATTTTCTATAAAGTATGTTATTAAGTTAAATATTGATTAAAAATCCTCAAAGTACTTTTGAATTGAAGATAATATAACTGTGGCATAAGGTAAAACTACATAAGTCCAATTTTAATGACTTTTATTTTGTAGATTAATGTGTCAGAAATACAGAATTTTTCTCCCTCTGTCATAAGGGTAAAGTTCTTAAATGATAGCTAATTTCATTTGGTAGATATCTGTTGGTCAGAAGTAATGCAAATCTCCGATTATTAATAAGTTACTTGAATATTAATAAGTTCTCTTGAAAAGTTATGTTTTCAGACTTTTGTATGTTTATCTTGTGACCACATATATTATAATTTATAAGTATGTAAGAGACATGTTTCTATAATGAGTTCTTCTACTGTATTCATTCTACTTCTTTCTATAAATGAGAGTGAATAGAAAATTTTATACAAATTAAAATTTTAAAATGCATGATGATCTTGAAGATTTTCGGGCTGTAGGCCGTGGTCGTGAGGCTTGTAGTTCCCCGACGTTTCACCAGAGACTGGCAATTCTGTCCACTGTCTGTCCTATTTGTATGTTCACAGCAATGTGTTCGTAAGTTATATCTGCCTTCTGATTGGTCAGCGGTAGGGACTTCCATTGTTCCAATGAGATTGCTGTTTGATGGTACAGTCGACTAGACCATCAACAGCAATCTCATTGGAACAATGGAAGTCCCTACTGCTGACCAATCAGAAGGCAGATATAATGTAACAGTCGACTAGACCATCAAACAGCAATCTCTTTGGAGCAATGGAAGTCCCTAACGCGGACCAATCAGAAGGCAGATATCGTACAAATAGGACAGACACTGGACAGAATTGCCAGTCTCAAGACAACCCATGAGGATGCCAGACGCAGTCTCTGGCGAAACGTCAGGGAACTACAAGCCTCACAACCACGGCCTACAGCCCGAAAATCTTCTTCAAGATCACATAGCAACTCCGGCCGTGAAAGTCTATGTGAATACTTTAAAATGCATTTTATTCACATAATTCATGCACCAAGATATTTTGCATTAAATTTAAGAAACATTTTTTTCTTGTGTATTTCACATATGTATGACAATAATTTTTTTTTAACTAAACATCCTTTATTATCAGATTGAGTAGGGGCAGCATGGAATTCCTTTAATAAATTTTAAAGTCTTATAGCAAGCAGTACTATCCATTAGAGTGCTGGGGAGGGGGTCCTTAACCTGTCATCCATGCAAAATTGCTGATCATCTTTTGTTCTACTAACAGCCAGCATTCTCATGGTGCAATTCTTTTTCACTGAATAACATAGTTTTAAAAAGCCTGGTACAATTGATAAGAAATTTTACAAATGTTGTATGACTAAAGGTACAAAGACAAGCTTGGCCTTGAATTTGTATGTGGGAGGGAGACGACGCATGATACAGAATTGTAATTTGTTATTTCTCTGGTTAAATAAAGTGTAATATATTCCAATTTTGCCAAGAAAACTTTTCTTTTTTCCTGTAAAGCCTATGCAGAACACTACCATTGGCTGAAACTTGCTTTGCATAAATCACAGATCCATCTTTTGGATCACAAAAATATGGTAAAAAAAGTGCATGAAATATGCGAGTAAATGTAGTATTTTAATTTATAAGTATGTAAGAGACATGCTTCAATCATATGAATTCATTATATATTTTTTTCTATAAATGAGAGAGCATAGAACATTTTATACAAATTATAAATTATGTTTTCACTGTTATTTTCTTTTCTTTTAAACATTACTTTTTTGCTAGTATAGCTTATATATATATATATATATATATATATATATATATAGGTGTTTTAATATTAAATTCATCAATTACATTAAAAGAACAAATCAGTATTTTAAGAGAAAAATTATTGTCTAAACTGGGATTTGATCTCAAGACCTCTGGAATTCTGTTCCAGTGCTCTATCCATTAAGCTATCTAGTGCCCTGATTTAGAAATTGATTTTTCCTAAATTAGGCATTTATTCTTATATTTGAAGAGAAAATAAAATATGTCTAGACTGGGTTTCGAACCCAGCATCTCTAGTTTTATACACAAGCACTCTGCCCTGAGTTATCCTAAGGCCTCCAATCTGAATGCAAATTTTTCTCTTATACAATTCTTGAGAGCGCCAAAGGCTACAAACCGTTGTTCGTCATGCCAAATGGCGGCTTCTTATTCAAGAAAACTTTAAATGGGAATTTTAATATTACTTTATAAAGCAATTTGTTTTATTTATTTTTCTCTTAAAATATTGATTTGTCCTTTAATGTAGGCCTAAGTGACACATTTAATATTAAAATACCAAAAAATATACAAGCTTTACAAGCAAAAATATAAAAGAAAAAAGAAAATAACTTTGAAAATGAAGCTATACTTGTCATAAAGGTAATGTTAAAATCCCACCAAAAAAAGTCTTCTTGACTAAGAAGCTGCTAGGAAGTTTGTAGAATCAAGTTCTCAACTTCAAGCAAACAGATTATATAAGTAAGAGAAATTATTAAATTAATATTAAGAAGCTAAAGCTGTTACTATGATTGAAATAAGTATATTAAAGTACACTACTAAATTATTGTAATCAAATGGTAAAGAGAAAAATTTATGCCTGAACCGGGAATCGAACCCCGAACCTTCAGCTTTCCGTGCTGATGCTCTAACCATTGAGCTAATCCAGGCTTCCTTCCCATCCAAGCATAAATCCTTCCTTTACCTTACTGTCTTGGTCCCACATTCAAATGCTATGAATCATCATTCACAAATACACAATGAATGGCTTCTACCTGAAGAAGACATGAAGGGACTCCACATAGCTATAGCATTATTTATTAAATTAATATTAAGAAGCTAAAGCTGTTACTATGATTGAAATAAGTATATTAAAGTACACTACTAAATTATTGTAATCAAATGGTAAAGAGAAAAATTTTATGCCTGAACCGGGAATTCTCTTTACCATTTGATTACAATAATTTAGTAGTGTACTTTAATATACTTATTTCAATCATAGTAACAGCTTTAGCTTCTTAATATTAATTTAATAAATAATGCTATAGCTATGTGGAGTCCCTTCATGTCTTCTTCAGGTAGAAGCCATTCATTGTGTATTTGTGAATGATGATTCATAGCATTTGAATGTGGGACCAAGACAGTAAGGTAAAGGAAGGATTTATGCTTGGATGGGAAGGAAGCCTGGATTAGCTCAATGGTTAGAGCATCAGCACGGAAAGCTGAAGGTTCGGGGTTCGATTCCCGGTTCAGGCATAAATTTTTCTCTTTACCATTTGATTACAAGTAAGAGAAAAATCGTTACCTAAAGCAGGAGCCTAGATAGCTTAATGGATGGAGCACTAGAACAGAATTCCAGTAATCATGGGTTCAAATCCGAGTTCAACATTAATTGTTCTCATAAAATACTGATTTGTCCTTTAATGTCAACGACAATTTATTAAGTAATCAATTGAATTGGTGTTTACTTGATGAAATCCACATAACTTATTTTATTAAATAAAAATAAAAAATAAATGTATATTTAAAACAATGACCAAAACTTGAATTATGTATTTATCTGCAAATATATTTATTGGGAAGATAGTTCTCTAAAAATATGAATAAAATAATGAATGAATTGTGAAACAATTAGTTTTGAACAGGACGGGACAGAGTTTTTTTGTTAGTCTGAAGTAGTGAGAATAGAGAAAAAATATTGTTGCTCAAGTTGTGCAACTTATGTGTGAAATATTGTGTTTCTCTCATTTTCCCACAAGTTTTTATAAATTCCTTGATTTTTTCACAGAAGGAGACCATACTTACTGCATGAGAATTGATGAATAATAAATCAATAAAGAATGTAAACAGTAATAAAAAAGCATATATTAGATAAATTGGAGGACTTTTTATCAATGTTTACCAGAGAGAGAACATTTTCATTCTCAAACAAGGACATTATTGGTTAGTGAATCCTGTAAGTTCAGGGTTGAAACACTAATTGTGTCAGTATGGTATGACATGTATAGTTCAATATAAAATAATAATAGAGTATAACAAAGTTAGATGGTTAAATTTAAATGATTTGCCCAACTACTTTTTTGGGCGAGGTATCCAGTATATTGCCTATTGTCTACGCGACTTAACCATTCTTATTATATCTGGTTTCCCATAAAAGAATGTAGCTCATTGTTATTCAGTCTCCTCCATTTGTCTGTGTTATCTCTCTTTGGTCCAACAATTTTCCTAACAACTTTATTCTCAACTACTAGTGATATTTCCTTCTCCCTTAAAGTAAGAGTCCACGTTTCACATCCATATAATATAATTGCAAGAATAACAGTTTTATATATTTTTTTAGAGATATTGGGATGATATCCTATGTTCTAATTAGGAACAAAAATACATGACAAGAGTAGTCTATGCATACCTACTTACAGTTGTACTGTATTTATACATTCATTTGACTTAATAGACATACCATAAGTATTAAAATCATCTGGGTGTTTGGGAATGAAAATGTGGTGCCTGATGATTAAAAATCTATTGAAATACTCAAATCTTGGAATGAATTTTATTAATTATATTGAGTGAAAATATTGTTATTTATAAATGTTATGTATATAGCCTTGGTGAAGGATAAGTGCATATATTACAAATATTTATTGTGATATAAGTTTGTAAGATAATACAGATATTTTAATACATAGAAGATATTATCAACAAATTTTATAAAACCAAAATCATTTACACTTATTGTTCAGTTTTTCGTAGATTTTTAATTAATGAACAGTTAATTGTATGAATTACAAAATTTAATTACATGGTCAATGAAGAAAGGAAATAAGTTAACTATACTGTTAATTTGAAAGAAATTTGAGATGTTGTAATACCTTAATACATATTTTCAAAATTGATGGGAAGAAACACTTTGAGATATATTTTTCCAAAGAAATTTAATAGGTTTTTATATATGTCATCATGTGCCATAGCCGAGTCATTAAGGCAAGATACCTTGGGGCAGAGCTACGAGACTTGCGCTGGTTTGAGTCTCCATGGAGGAAGTTATTCTTGTCAGAATATCATTTAAAACTTATTTGTCTAACATCTATTTTTCAAAGCTGGATTGTTGAATTCCTATGTAACGTTGAAAACATGTTGTGTTGTAAGCAGTTTATTTTTTTTTTATTAGTGAGCCTCTTCTCCCCTGTAACAATAGAATTTCTTATATCTAATGACAGCAGATCTGGTCTGCGCAGTTAGGAGAGCCTCTGTAAATAGGTGACAACATTCAAAGATTTAGCCTAATATCCATTCTTGAATAGTCATGTATTAGCTTTCAGTGTATCTTCAATATACCGGTGATTTATATATTTGTTCATTTGGTATATTAAATTATCAGTTGATAAATCGGCCTCTGTAAAATTATGATTGTATGTGATTTTATGAATGAGCACTATTAATAAATGGTGGAGTTTTTTTAATGCCTACGAGAAAATGTTTGCACTATTTCTGTAAAAAAATTTAGTCCATATTTTGAAAATCTTTAGTCCATATGTATGTACATATTTAGCCATATTTTATTACATATAAGTCCTAGCCCTGATCATATTATTAAGAATTCAATAATTTTATTATATAAAACTTTCCTCATTAGAGGATTGCCACATGGACAAAGTGACACAGACAATTAATTTTTTAAATTGATGAATTACATTTTGTAAATACATTAAAAAATTTCAAATTGTAATTGAAGTATATTCTATAAAATAGAAATTTTGTAAACATGGTTTCCTTAAAATTGAAATTGACTCTCTAATGGCAGCGATGGCAATTTTAGAAAAATACACTCTTGTCCATCTCTAAGGAATTCCAAAATTTAGCTAAGAATCCTGGTATAGTGCATCTTGCCCTGATGATCAGTCCTGTAACAGTTATACTATCTAATTGGTATTTATCTTTGTAATAGTCAACAGTTGGCTCATGTATGGTATATTGTCTAGTTTAAAAGAAAAAATATTTTTGTTGAATAGAGTTACACTTAAGAAAGAGGAATAGCATACCAAATATTAATGGAATAACTGTAGAAATTGGAAGTTTCCAGTTTAATATTTTAATTATACAAAAGCTCTTTCTTTTGCTGGAAACAAAGAATAAATTACTCTCAGTTTCTTCCTTTGTTGACCATTCATCACTTTTGAACTATAGTTAAAAGTTTCCATTAGCTATAAATTGCTTATGTAGTATATAATTATCACTCCAAAACTGTTGAATAATGTAAAGGAATTTATTTTTCTTTACTCAATAATTGAAGGGCTTAGGGCAATAACATAAGCCACATATTGTTCTTTCTCAGATATAAGGATTTTAATGTTTCAAAAAATTATAAATACTAATTGGGCAGTATTGTTGTTAATTCATTGTGTGTCTATATGTTTTTAACTAATCACTGACACATTTACAAATAATTTTATGGATATTTCAATATATTTATATGCTGCCATTGTAATAAATGGCATTTCATAACAGGATGTGGCTTATCATGTTACTGCCCTAAGCCCTTCAATTATTTGAAATAATTTTTACCCAATTTGCTATAATCTGGTGTAAATAATTTTGATTTTATGGCATTCTGCAACAATTTCTTGTGCCATAGCACTGAATATTGGATAATTTTATACAACATTGTGTGATGGTTGTATTGAATTTATTATTATGAGTTATAATATAAATGATTTATCTTGAATCATAGTGCCTTCTTGCATTTATTAACACATTCTCTCATTTCTGCAAAAAAAGAAATGTACAAATGAAGCATTAAAATTAATTCATTTACAATAAAGGAAAAAAAAAAAGATGTTATATCCTTTTTTAATATGAAGAGGTAGAAATGAGTGACAATTAAAAAATACCTATAACATAAATTGGGCCATTTTTAAAATATTGAATTTTCATTTCTATAAGACAATTTCTCTTTAAATAGAGATTTTCCTTAATGCAATAGTTTCTGTTAAACCAAACAATTTGTTTATATAGAAATGAGTGACAAAAAATACCTATAACATAAATTGGGCCATTTTTATAATATTGAATTTTCATTTCTATAAGACAATATTTTTTTAAAAATAGAGATCTTCCTTAATGAAATGGTTTCTGTTAAACCAAAACAATTTGTTTATATACAGGGTCTCCCATTTATCTTGAACCAAGTTTCACACTTCATTCATCTGTTGACTTTTTGGCCTTCCGGGTGTTGGATTAACGTCTATGCTCATACGACCACCATGAAAACAATTAACCCAATGTGAAACTAATTTGGTCCACTGTTAACTCACCACAACCTTCACTGTGAATTTCTGTCGGGCTTTTGCCATTTAAAGTTTCAATCTTAATGTACGACCTCTGGTCTTTAACAGTCACAGTACCCAAGACCCCTAAAGGGTCCATTTCTACCTCTAACCAATTTTATGTTAGAGTACACACTGAAAAAACAAAAACACATGCTTCTTCTTCAAGCTCCCAATTACATCTGACATAATTTTCATTGTTGTTGCATCATCCAATCCACAGTAATACAAACCTGTACATTATTTATGAAATGTCCCTTGTACTTCTCTTTACCTTGGTGTCTATATTTATAGAAGTCTGTGAACGACAAGGTTGCTGGTCAATCATGCCTGACGCATAGGGCGTAAATTCTTAATTGTTTAGATAAAATTGGCACTTTTGCTATTCGTGACGTTAGAATCCTAGGATTCTATCTGACTTTTTTTTCAGAAGACCAATTTAAAGTTTAGAATTAACTTACGATAAGGTGTTTATAGCAGTGATTGAATTGCACAATACTCAAAGATTACAAACACAAATGTTAGTTATAGAAATGACTCTTAAGAACAATTTAATACAAATAAACAAGGAAAATCATGAAAATGTAGATAGAACCCTCTGGTTCTAACCCATGTTATTAATAATTCAATCATGATTTTTACAAGGTTACCAGTAAAAAAAAGTACAAGTTATTATTTTGAAAAGAAAAATTATTGCCTGAATCAAGATTTGAATCCGAGACCTCTAGCTTCATACGCTAGTATGCTCCTGCTGTGCCATTTGGGTATCCCAATGCGAACACTAATTTTTCTTCTACATTTTTAACCCTTTAATTGGCAAAACACTAATTTCTCATGACAGTTATTTAAATGTGCAGACCGCACTGAAAACAAAATCATGCATGACTGTTATTATTAGGTTTATTGTGTAATTCGACACAAATTTAAGTTATTACTATTTGTTTGTTTTCTTCTGTTTCATCAATAATATTAAATACATCAAAACAATTTATGTAGCTTATATGATACATTGCCAATTAAAGGGATAAACTAAACTAACTTATTCACTGTCACTATTGAAACTGTAGGTTCATGGCTACACAGACATAAGCTCTCCACACATCTCTATCCTGAGCTAATGTTTTTTAATCGTCCCTGTATAATCTACTTTGCTCAAATCATAGTTAGTTATTCTCCCACCTCATTCTTGGTCTACCAACCGGGCATTTTCCTTCTGGTTTTCCTAAAAAACCCTTCATGCTCCTCTTTCATTCTCCATTTGTTCTATATATCCTGCCCATCGCAGTTTATGTGACTTAACTGTTTTCTTCTGCATATACTATTCTCTTTTTTGTCCGAGGCATTAGCAGTGCCATCCAATAGCTTCTAAATTCAAGAAAATGTTTTAATGAGAATTTATATTTCTGATGGCACTGGCAGCGACGGTTATCTTGCCTCAGTGTCAAACTATAAAATTCTTCAAAAACAAACTGAAGAGTTATTTTACAACAAACTTATACACCTCACTGACTTCAGTCAAAAAGTTTGTACTTACAAGATAAATAATTTTCATAATAATAATTATAACATTTTACCTATACTTTTAACAATTAATAATTTAATTTATTTTATGAAAGTAGTATTAAGAATAACAAATATTTTCATTTGTTTATTTTAAATGTTGTATACCTGACAAATTAGTTAATATCTTATTATTTTTCTTTGTTTTTTATGTACATTAGATAGGGATGGGGTACCAAACAATTTAATTTATCTTGCTTGTGTACATGTTATTAGTTTTAGTTTTAATTTTAATTATCATTAACATTATTATGTTATCAATCATAATCTTAGAGATATTATCTTATTGATCAAAACTTCATTTTATATTTACTATTAGAATTGATTGTTGTTTGCAGATGATCAAATAATTTTTGCAGGGGATGAAGATGATATGAAATATATGATAAATAAACTAATGGAAGAATATAAAAATGGGGACTGAATATAAATTTACAGAAAACAGAATATATGTGTTTTGGGAAAGGATGTGGATGACCTCGTACTTGAAACAGGGAGAATAAAAAAAATGTGAATTTTTTAAATATCTTGGGTCAATAATTACAAGTTTAGGTACCTGTGAGAGAGATGTACAGACTAAAATTGCAATGACAAAAAATGCAACTAAGACATTACATGGAATAATTTGGAACAAAAATATTACAAAGAAAACTAAAATGAAAATTTATAAGAGCATAATACAGAATATTTTGTCATATGGAAGTGAAACTTGGTCTTTGACAGAATTACAAAAGAATAAAATTAGAACAGTTGAATTTGATTATTTTAGAAGAAGCCTCCAAAAAACAAGACAGGATAAAATAAGAAATGAATTCCTTTGGAGAGAAATGAATGTCACCACATCTGTTATTAAGAGGATTGAAAATCAAGGCTTAAATGGTATGGCCATGTACAAAGAATCGAAAATGAAAGATGGCCAAAAAATTTATACCAGTGGTCACCCCCTGGAAGAAATAAATGTGGCAGACCAAGATGGAAATGGAAAACCTACGTCAGAACTATAATGGATGATAGGAATTTGCAAGAGTGAGATTGGAATGATAGAGATAAATGGAAACTGAAGACGGCAAACCTATAAGTGGGGGAAAGCCGAAGAAGAAGAATTAATTGTGATTGCTCTATTCTAATGTAACATATGTTTGTCTTGGTGAGTGGAAGAGGAGGACACGTGGCCTTAACACCACCAGACTAAATAAATAAAAAGAGAATAATATACGTAGAAGAATAATTTGCATTTGCATTGGGATGCTTAAATGGTGGTGTGGGAGCTCACTAGCATATAAAACTAGAGGTCTCAGGTTCAAATCCTGATTCAGATGTTAATTTTTCTTTTCAAAATAATGTGTCCATCATTGCAAATGTTAAAATTTGTTAAATATATGTAGGAAGTAATACTATGAGGTTTCTTTTAATTATCAATGAGTTGTATATTTTGACTCACCTCATATTTCTTGATTTTTATGCAGACTAGTTTCGTTGCTTCTGTGTGACATTCTCGTTGCATTACAACTGTTGCCTTGCAGTTGTCCTTTATGCAAGTTGATTTCTGCTCCCTCTTTGGCTGATCGATGAACTTCCAAATCAAATTTTTTCCCTTTCACCAGGAATTTCAAAATTCATGGTTTTCTTTTTATTCTTGCAGATATAAATTTTCTTCCAAATTGTGAGTTTCTTAGATTTTTCTAACTGTTTTAGTAATTTTGCCTTAGTTTCAATTCTGTGTTTTTCTGACCATATATGTGCAGCTATTGCATATTTTCCTATTTCTTAGAAACACCTTAGAAATGTTAAAAATGGAGAAGGAATACAGAAGTCTGCAATAGCTGCACATGCATGGTCAGAAAAACTTAGAATTGAAACTAAGGCAAAATGACTAAAACAGTTAGAAAAATCTAAGGAACTTACAATTTGGGAGAAAATTTACATATGCAAGAATAAAAGGAAGACCATGAATTTTGAAATTCCCAGTGAAAGGGGAAAAAAAATTATTTGGAAGTTCATCGAGCAGAAATCAACTTGCAAGGCAACACTTGTAATGCATCGAGAATGTCACACAAAAGCGACGGAACTACTCTACAACTACAAGTTATATTTGAAGAAAAAAATTTTCACCTAGACCGAGACTCGAACCCGGGACCTTTGGCTTTCCGGGCCAAATGCTCTACCAACTGAGCTACCGAGGCAAGTTGCGATCTAGATGCAAATTTTTCTCTTTATACATTGTAATTCCTTTGCGCCAAATGCTTTTGAAATCGTCGCTTCTATCTTTGCATATGGCAGCCTCTTAATTAAGAAGACATTAACACTACGTACTGTATAAAGCCAGTAGGGCTTATATTGATGTTTTTATTATTAATATAACATTAATTTAACACTACTTTATAAAGCCAGTAGGGCTTCTATTGATGTTTTTATTAATAATTTAAATTAATAGTAAAAACATCAATAGAAGCCCTTTTGACTTTATAATGTAGTGTTAAATTCCCAATTAATGTCTTCTTAACTAAGAGGCCGCCATATGCAAAGATAGAAGCAACTGTTTCAAAAGCATTTGGCACTAGGGAATTAGAACGTGTAAAGAGAAAAATTTGCATCTAGATCACAACTCGCCTTGGTAGAGCATTTGGCCCAGAAAGCCAAAGGTCCCGAGTTTGAGACTCAGTCTAGGCGAAAATTTTTCTCTTCAAATATAATTTATCCTTCAGTGAGAAGTGTTCAATTAATAATAAAAACATCTCTACAAGTTAGTTGTTTATTTTTTATTGAATTAATTGATTAAGTCAAGGGTAAGAGCACAGAATGAAGAATTTATGTTTCTAGAGGATTGTGATTGATGTTTGTTTAAAAAAAATCACAATTAAATCATTGAATTGTACAAGTATGACAGCTATTCCTTGAACCACAAACATTTTCGAGGACATATTTTCTATGATCAGTGCTACTCATGAACTGAATGTTATCAATTATTCACATTAAAGTTTTTTGATAAGCTTTCAAGCATCCAATCATGACATCATTAGGCTAAAAGTATTTATTTATTTTTATATCTATCAATTCAATTTGTCATGAAACAATCAATCAATCTCCTAAATCTCCTCATGAAGAGCATAGGGCATTAACAAAGCATTTCCATCACACCCTATTTCTTGCCAACTTCTTTTCTTCATTCCATGTTTTCCCTTCTTTAGCAATTTATTCAATAACAATTCTCTTCCAAGTATTTCTTAGTCTTCTTCTTCCTCTACTATTCTGAGGATTTCAATCCAAAGCCATTCTTTCCACTGCTTAATCTTCTATTCATACAAGATAACTGACAACCTTTACGTGCCGAAACCTACTTTGAAAATTTTCCCAGAAAAGCATTGTGATGTACTAAGGCTTTGTCCGAAAAAATATTTGCCTTTTGAAGCTGCAAGGCACAGAAATTGAAGCCAGAATCCAGCAATGTCAACCCACTGTTGCAGATGGACTCCCTGCATGAGTAAGAGTGGAATGAAATGAGGCAGGATGCGGCACTGACAGCTGGTAGTGAGGGGTATCCAATCTACCAATTCAGATGTTGTATTACTTCCCTATAGTTTAAGTGAGAGATTTGGCACTGGATTTTAGTATTTTGCAGTTAAAAATGGCAAATCATTTTTTTGGACATGACTTTTGTACATCACAACGCTTTTCTGGAAGAAATTTCAAGATATATTTTGGCATGCAATGGTTGACAGTTCCCTTGTTAGTACCTTTCAAATATGTCTATTACTTTGGTAGCATTTTGTAAAAGACTCCAGGTATGACTTTTCATATTATATTAGTGTAGGTCATATTACTATTTTATGTAAAGGAATTTTTGTTCTGCAATGGATTAGGTCTACTTTACATGCCATAAATCTATCCATGGCTTTACTTCCTTTCCGAAGGAAGCCAAATTCTAGATTTTTACATTTTTAAAAATTCATCGGCCCTGGAAGGATTTGAACTGCAAACCTTGGAACCAAAGACCAGTATCACTTAATAAACCAAACTAATTCACCAGTATTATTGAACCAAGAGGTTCATTGTCATGCAAGCTTTCCATACATCCCTATCCTGAGCTAATGTTTTCTAAATATTACCTGTATAACTCATGCCCTTCAAATCATGGTTCTATTAATCTCCCATATTATTCTTGGTCTATCCTTTGGGTGCTTTCCTTTTGATTTCCCTACAAGAAGTTACTCTGACTCTTTCATTCCACATTCGTGTGACACATGCCCTGCCTATTGCAGTCTAAGAGTGTGCCATTTAGTAAGTGAAACATTGCCTTTTTATATGTTGTCAAGAACATTATGTAATGTTTTGTTATTACATGATTCATGGATTTTAAACACAAATGTGAGATAATTTGGGGTCATGGGTCAAATCTTTATAGATTATATTTTACTGGAAAAATATCACTTTATTTGGAATATGATGAAACAATATTATTTTTAATTCAAGGGTATGAAAGGTGAATTTTCACCAGCATAAAGCTAAAGCAAGAATAATTCATTTTATTCAGTGTGAAAGTGTCAACAAATTTTAAGAAGTTGTATTGACTAGAAAACTAGTAACTAGAAAGTTATTTTGCTTACAGCAATTTTTTGTGGTTTGTTGTTTTAGAAAATATTGGTATAGGTTTAACTTGTGTCTCAAGCTAATATAAAGATTTTAAAAAGAGTCCTCCATGCTGGTTCAGATGGTAGCATGTCTGTTTCCGGACTTGCAGCCCCAGGTTCGATACCTGGCAGCGTTGAAAATTTTAATAGTTACATTAAATTAATAATTTAATTGAAAAGGTTTCAATCTTGGGAAAAGGAGAAGTGGTGGTGTACAATTTTTAATTTCTAGATTGTGCGCCAGATTCTTGCATTAAATTGCAAATCTCTCATCAGTACATATGTTGAGAAACCGTGTGGTACTGTTGATAGCGATTTGTCTGTCGGATAGAGATTGTGTCTTGCATCTTATGGCCGATAGGAGATTAGCATACACAATTTTATTGTTAGTTTTCCTTAAAAATCACTCTGTTTTGTTAATGCAGAAGTAACAGTCCTTCACATTACTGGTAGGCTGTTGTCAGTTCGTCGGAAAATGAAAAGATGTGTTATTTTTTCTCCTGCAACCACTCTGTTAACTTTTACATTACATAACACACATGTAGTGCCCAATTTTTGTCTTGTTCACCTACTTTATGACCAAAATACAAGTAATATGCCTTTTTACATTGTCTTAATAAATCAACATTTTTCCTCACCTGTAAGACAAATGTCAGGAAGCTTAGGGCCCAACGGTCCCCAAAAATCATCCGGCCATCATCATCATCATCCTAATCTTTATCATCATCATCCTTCACCGGTGTGGAAAGCAACGGGAAGCTACCATACGTATAAATCCCTAGTAAAGCTGCAAAGCATAGCATGAAAATGCTATGATTGCAGTGAAAGACCTGCCCTTGGGCAGAATTACTATGGATGGATGGAATAGATCAACAACCATATTCCCTTTCAGTATATCTGGATATGACCTACCTGTGCAGCCACCTAATAAGGGTATTAATACAATAAATCACCGTGAAGGGAACACTCATTTATTGTATTGTATTGTATTGTAAGCCTATGTTTTCCCTTTACAGAGATGTAGGCGCTCTCCCCCTACAGGGAAGAATTTGAACCATACTAATTTAGTTACACTTGTTTTTGTATAGATGCCATTTTGAGTGGTCCGTGGTCAGCGTTTTGCCTCATACTGACATCTAGGAAACCAAGGTAGTACTAGGACGGGAAATTTCAGTAAATTTTGCTTAGAGGCCTTTTCATTCAGGCTTAAGGATTTTTCACGAGACTGAAAATCTTCAGACTCGGGACCCACGGCTTAAAGTCCCTCCCAGAGGACTTGCTCCTTGGATTTTTCCATCCTAAAAAATCCATCGACCCCGGCCGGGTTTGAACCCACGACCCTCGGGACCAGAGGCATTTAACCCACAAAAAATAAAAGTATGTTTCAAATGGTACATTAAAAGAATATAATTGTGTAAAAGATCCACATTAAGGAAAATAATGACTTTCATAGATGGTAGGTTTTAACACTTTTTAGTTTTGCTAATTGCAAAATACTCTTCTTCTTAATAATGCTCTAAAGCCTCAATTGGAGAATACTTTGGCCTTCTCAATGAGTTTTTTCCACACTTTTCTATCCTGGACACATTTGTTATAATTTTTTTTATCTTCATCAATTTTATTTCATTCACATCATCATCTTCCCATCTATTTTTGGGGTCGTCCAATGTACACCATGTCCCATTCAAACCTCCCACATTTTAAATAATCATAACTCTCAAAGTATGCGTAATTGTGAAATGAGGTTGGTATTAAAAGAAAGAGAAACTCAAAGAATTTTTGTTTTCATTGTTACAGTTAATTCATCTGTCGCATGTTGGACAATAATGACATAAAACAAAATGGCCACCACATCGCCAGACATCACTCCACTGGACTTCTTCCTCTAGGGGTATGTAAAAGACATGTGTTTGCGACTCCAGTACAAGATCTTCATGATTTACAAACCCATATTCTTGACACAATTGCAACAGTACCAATGGACATGTTGGTCAGAATGTGGCACGAAATTGAATACAGATTTGATATTGTTCATGCTATTAATGGTACACATATAGAGGTGTTTTAGTGTGTGGCAATGAAAATTCTTTGAGTTTCTGTTTTGTTTAATGCCGGCCTCATTTCATAATTCCGCATACTTTGTTAGTTATGATTAATTAAAATGTGGGAGGTTTGAATGGGACACCCTGTATTTAGGGTTTAATAGCTTTCATTTATAGAGCTTTTTTTTTTTACCATCCATTCATCATCCATTCTTATAATCGATCAGCCTCATGGGCTAGTGGTCACCGTTCCTGACTACAGCTCATGAGGTCCCGGGTTCTATTCCCGGTGAAACCATAGGAATTTTTCCTTAAAGGGAATTATTCCTGTGGTTGCCCATGGTCTTGAATTTAAGTTAAGTTCAGGTTAAGAACTCTCGTGGTGTTTCATTATCATTTATCACTCGTCATAACATCAGGGTAACATAACTTCACCTTCCAGGTGCCCCAACCTAAGAAATGGATTACAATTCCGCCAATGCCAGGGGAGAAAACCAGAAATGTCATAAAAGACAACCTGGTGGCATTGGACAAATATATATATATATATTATATATATATATATATGGGGGCACGCCGTAGCGTAGTGGTTAAGGCACTGAGCTACAAGCCGGAAGGTCGAGGGTTCAAGTCCCGGTGGGGTCAGGATTTTTAAAACTGACCCAAACCTTCTGGCGGCACTATGGCCCTGGGGTCGACTCAGCCTCTAACGGAAATGAGTACCAGACGCTTGTTCTGGGGTAAAGGCGGCCGTCACGCAGGGCTGACATGAAGTGCCGATTGTCTAGAAATAGTGGGAGCCTTAACCTCCCACTACCCCAAGGGCCTCCTGAGGCCTGTAGTGGGAATACTTTACTTTTTTTATATATATATATGTGTGTGTGTGTGTATAATCTCCCATCCGATGCTATAATTGAGGCCCACTAGCTAAGGGAGCAAACCCTGACAGAAAACCAAGGTCCTCCAACGTAGTGGGGGTTGAGCGTAAGGCCAGCTTCCTTGCATTGTAAAACAGATATCTGCTCAGAAATCTCAACGAATTACAAAATATAATTTCCTAAAAAATGTGATTTATAGGGAAACTAAAAAAAAAAATATAAATTTCTAAAAAAAAATGTAAAAGTTTAAGGCTCTTTTTCAATGACATATCCGTAATCAGTACGTATTAAATACATAAAATAGTTATTCCTATCCATGAAAACCTTGTTGATTATTGTTATCAACACTGAAATGTTTTTGTTTGTCAGCTAATGTAAATACTTAAATTATATTTTTAATTAGCATCGTAGTGAAAATTTTCAAGAAATTAAACATAGACTCAATTCTGGAAATACATGCTATTATGCATTACAAGGATTTTTGTTGTTCCCACTTCTTTCAAAACACATTAAACTGAAAATATATAAAATTGTTATTCTCCCAGTTAGAAGTATGTGAAACATGGATCTTACTTTAAGGCAGAGAAAAGAGTATGAGTATTAGAGAATAAAGTTCTTAAGAAATGTTTCGACTAAAGAGAAATGAACACATAGGCAAATGAAGAAGATTTATAACAGTGAGCTACATGATCTTTATGAAAAACCAGATATTATAAGAACAGTTAAGTCTCATAGACTGTGATGAGCAGGACAAATGCCATGAATGGCAAATGAAAGAGGGCCTTGGAAACTCCTTGTAGAGAAAGCACATAGTAGGTAGACCAAGAATCAGGTGGGAGATTAACATTAACCATCATTTGAAGGAAGTAGATTATACAGGGGAGGGAATGGAAAACGTTAGATTAGGATATGGATGTATGAAGAGCTTATGTCTATGCAGCCATGAATCTATAGGTTCAGTAGTGCCAGTGAGTCAGTGAAAATTATCAGTGATTAGATAGCTACCAACTTGAATACTTTGTTAGTGCATTGTAGATACCTTTATGAAACGAATCAACTTCAAGAAATTCTTTACCAACAGCTGTGTAAAACTAAAAACTAATTGACATGACAGGCTTAGAAGGCCATTGGCCTACCAGCCGGTTGCAGGCCTCACATCTACTTGTGTTAGTCACAGAGGTAGATGATCATCCAGCCAGTATAGGGGTGACATGTGGTCAGTATATTGGGTCCCCAAGTCATTATAGCTGGTTTTCTCAACCTGAAACCGCTACTTATTGTAGATACCAAGTGCCTCATGATTCTGGGTGGGCACTGGTCCCATACTGGCCGAAATTCCATGAGAAAATTTCTTCCCCCATGGAGACTCGAACCAGCGCAAGTCCTGTTGCTCTGCGCCAAGGCATCCTGCTTAACTGCCTGGCTACAGCGCGGGTTGCTAATAGCTGCGTAGGAACCAACAAGTTTCTGTAATCTCTACCAAACACGAAATTACAATAATAAATATAAAGTCATTATAGCTGGTTTTCTCAACCTGGAACCACTACTTATTGTAGATACCAAGTGCTTCATGATGCTGGTTGGGCACTGGTCCCATACTGGTCGAAATTCCATGAGAAAATTTCTTCCCCCATGGAGACTCGAACCAGCACAAGTCCTGTAACTCTGCGCCAAGGCATTCTGCCTTAACCATCGGCTACAGCACGGGTTGCCAACAGCTGTATAGGAACCAACAAGTTCTTGTAATCTCTACCAAATACAGTGTGTCCCAAATGATGTATACACTCTTTGAAATGTTATTTCTCAGCAACGAAATGAGACAGAAATACAATTTTTCTTGTGTATGATCCACAAGGCACTGGAAAAACATAGCAACACATTCATTGATCTTCACGTCTTTATAAACAACAATGGTGGTGAGATTATCATTCGATGAACATAAGTGGATTCTGAAGTGTTATTGGAAAGTGGAGAATGTTGTTAAAGTGCAATGACATTGGATGGTTGAATTTGGGACACCACCACCAACAAGGATAACAATAACAAGAATCCGAGACAAGTTTGAAGGTGATGGAATGGTGCAAGATGTGTTGAAAGGTCGGTGCGGAAGAAAGAGACGTTCGACTGATAACGAGAGTACTGTTGCAGTCATGCATCGTCTTCAAACTTGTCTCGGATTCTTGTTATTGTTACCCTTGGCGGTGGTGGTGTTCCAAATTCAACCATCCAACGTCATTGCACTTCAACAACATTCTCCACTTTCCAATAACACTTCAGTATCCACTTACGTTCATCGAATGATAATCTCGCCACCATTGTTGTTTATAAAGATGTAAAGGTAGATGAACATGTTGCTATGCTTTTCCAGTGTCTTGTGGATCATACACAACAAAAATTGTATTTCTGTCTCATTTCATTGCTGAGAAATAACGTTTCAAAGAATGTATACATCAATTTGGGACACTCTATATGAAATTATAATAATAAAAAACTTTTTTAAAATAGGAATATGATACAAAAAAATAATTAGAGTACAAAATAAGCATGGCAAGGAAAGTCTCAATCTCTTGATGTGGAAACAGGTTCAGGTACCTAATCCCCGGGAAGAAGGAGAAGAAGAGATATTACATTTTGCCTTTAATGACATTAATTTTATTTTTCTATTCAATATATTCTGCAAAGCATTAATAACACCTATTACTGGCGATCTAAACTAATATAAAATAGTAAATATAGAGAAATTATTATGGTGTGTTTCTGAGAGAATGAAAATCATAACACTATGGGCTTGTGTGTTTTGGTTAACTAATTCAGTAAACACACTATATTGCTAATAGTGTTTATAAACATAAGATTTGGAGAACATGCAGATGGGAAGCCAATGACATTTCAAGGACCTTTTAAGAGTAAAGCACCTTTCACTGACATTTAAGGGATGGTTTTGCAAACATTGCATCATATCTTTGTAGACATAGCAAACAAAATACAGCTCATGAAGAAATCTGAATACTAGAGCAAACCTTTTTAATACTTCCTCATTTGCACTATCGAACCTGTAGGTTCAAGGCCGCACGGACATAAGCTCTCCATACATCCCTATCCTGAGCTAATGTTTTCCAATCATTCCCTGTATAATCTACTTCCCTCAACCTTTATAATAGATGTATAAAAAATTATAAACATATTTTAAATTAATTTTCTTCTTTATTAGGAATTTCTCTACAATACATCAGTTTTCCTACATACCATTACTCCTCCATAAATCCTTACTCTGTATCACTTTCTGTTAATCCTTTCGACGCCATACACCTATACACTCCTTGAATCCACTGTTCTTTTGATCTCCCCTTTCTTCTGTTGCCCTCCGCTTCAAAATTTAATATTATCTTAGGTATCCTGTCATCTGACATCCTCTTTATGTGGCCAAAGCATTTCAGTCTTCAATAACTTGCAGAACGTCTTTTTGAACATCCATTATTTCTCTGTTTACAGTATTTCTAATTTTGTCTCTTCTTGAATTCCTAGAACCCTCCTCCAAAAGTCCATCTCTGTCATCTTAAATTAATATTATAATAATATCCTCAACCTGTGTCCAGCTCAGGGTTAGATCGAGGGATGAGATGAGATGAAGCCCCTATATTTATAGAGGTCTGTGAGTGATAAGGGTGCCACCCAACCATGCCTGATGCACTGTCACAAGGTCAGATGAACAAAACGAGATGAGATGGATGAGTATGGAGAAATGATGGAATGAAATTTATGACAGGGGAAAACAGGAAAAAACCTGAGAAGAACCTGCCCAAGCTCCATTTCAAAACCCACATGGAGTGACTGAGACTTGATCTCGGGACCCCAGCACTGAGAGATGAGTATCTAACTGCTTGCCATGCAAAATTTAGTATTGCCAATTTAATGGTTAAAAATTATCATGAAGATAACAGGAGTGTGTGTGTGTAAGGGGAGGGGGTTATAGTACATTAAAAAATGAACAGTGTTTGTTAACCTTGAAACTGTGAACATTAACTTTGATGGATGAAAACAAAAGTTCTGGAAATAGAAAAGGAAGGTTTGCCTAAGAATAGTCGGCCATTCAGTAACTGTATAAACTAAGCAAGTCAAATTTAGGTCTAATTTAGCTGATTTATGAAATGCCTTTCTTTTGTTAATTAAATTCTATTGATTCAGTTTTGTTGTGAGGAAACAAACATGGTGGCAGAGAGAGCGATTTTTATTTATTTATTTTCTTTTTATTTCAGGTAAAATCCCACTTTTAAAGGTCACATTTTGCTGATTTTTTAGAATAAATCCCAATTTTAATTCAATGGCATATACTGAGTTTTCATTATAGAACATTGAACATTGCGGCAGTTAAAGTGATTTTGAAATTTCTGCTTCATATTAACTCCCATTCCTAATGGTCTGATTTTGTTTGTTAACTAATTTGGTTTTACTTTTTCTTTAATTAACTGATGTTTTGCCAATTACACAAAGTCAATAAAAACCCAAATCACCAATTTAAAAAATTCAAAGAGACAATGCGTTTCAGTAGCGACACTACTGAAGACATTTTAGACTTCAGTCAATGTTAAGTATTGATAATGGTAGCATCACTACTGAAACGCATTGACTCTTTTAATTTTTCAAATTGGTGATTTGGGTTTTTATTGACTCTCTGTAATACAAGTTTATCACCAAGAAGATCCTATTTATTAAATACAATATTTGCACAAGTTTGGTTGCAAAAAAATTGTGGCTTCTAGAGCATTAAAACACACACACACACATATAGCCCTGCATCTTAGCCAATAAGGCATTGTGCCTTGGTGCAGAGCTATGGTATCTGTGCTGCTCCGAGTCCCCATGGGGTAAGAAATTTTCTCGTGAAATTTTGGCCAGTGTAAGATCTGAGCCAACTTAGGATTGTGAATAATTTAGGTAGCTACAATAATTAGCAGCTCTAAATTGCAAAAACCAGCTATAATGGCTGGGGCCCCCAATATGCTCATAATATATCGTCCCTATTCTGGCTGTTACTAACACATGTGGATGTGAGGCCAACAGATGCCATCTGAGCCTGTCGCACCATAGAGCACACACACACAAATATATATATATATATATATGAGGGTTAAAGCAAAAGTGGACCAAGTCCATATTTTTACTCTTTTGAGAAAAATTTATATGAAGTTAAAGGTATACTTTTAATTGTATATGAAGAATTAAACATAAATTTTTTACAGCAAAAAAGAAGAAATGTGATACTTGGTTCACCATTGCTCTGAAGAATTACTGATACTTTTAATCCAAATTCACATAAAACTAAGATTTTCAATTTTTGGACTTGGCCCACTTTTGCTCTGAACCTCTCGTGTGTATGTGTCATGGTCATTTTTTGGTGTCTACTAAGTAAGAACGATGAAGATTTGTAAAAAAATTCAAAAACCTTTTCTTGAGAAAAATTCCAGAATTTGCTAAAAAGGCAGGGGACATATAGTTGGTAAAGAGGAACTATCAAAAATAGACACTGAAAGAAAGAAAAATTAGTTTTTTTTTGTTGGTTTGTAACAATACAACTATTATAAAATGGGAGTTTCTAATAATAAATACAGTTGCACCTTTCACAGTCGTGATTTTATTACTTTCACTTGTAATTGAAAAGCTGCAGTTATGAAACAGATGTTTTGTAAGAGTCAAACACTTTCAGTAACAGCTAAACATTTCTGATATAATCACAGTTACAGGGTGGGTCTCCTCTTGGCTAACACAACCACCTTGTGTATTTTATAATATCATTATCATTTCTCCTATCAGATTCATTTCAGCAGAAGGTTGTGCTCCTACATCTGAGTATTGTATGAGATAATTATTTTTATGACCATATCTGGTGGTGTAATGATTGGCATTTCTGACTAGCATCCCTGGGATCCTAGGTTCAATTCCCAGCTGTGCTATTTTTTTTTTTTTTTTCCCTTGTATGAAGCCTTGTCGGCCGCAGTGGACTAGTGGTTATGCTCCTTGCCTCTGGTCCCGAGGTCGCGGATTCAAACCCGGCCAGGGTCGATGTATTTTTTAGGACAGAAAAATCCAAGGAACAAGTCCTCCGGGAGGGACTTTAAGCCATGGGTCCCAAGTCTGAAGATTTTCAGGCTCGTAAAAAAATCCTTAAGCCTGAATGAAAAGGCCTCTAAGCAAAATTTACCAAATTTTCCCATCCTAGTACTACCTTGGTTTCCTAGATGTCAGTATAAGGCAGAACGTTGACCACGGACCACTCAAAATGTGACATCTATACGAAAACAAGTGTAACTAAATTAGTATGGTTCAAATTCTTCCCTGTAGGGGGAGAGCGCCTAAATCTCTATAAAGGGAAGACATGGGCTTGTAAAAAAAATGAAGCCTTAAACAAAGATGGCAACTTAGTAGCTACTTATATGAGAAGTAATCAAATCCAGCTACAAAAATTTAAATTAAATTTGAGGGATTGCATCATGCTAACCATTTGATTCTGCTTATAATGATAATAACCACTTCAGCTGGTCTTGGCTCTCTATGAGTGTCATGCCATGGATTTTGTATAAGATATCATCATAGATGGTATTACAGCCCATTTTGAGCCCTGGCCGCTGGTAAGATCTTACACCAAGCTTCTTAAGAACCAGTGTAGGGATGAAATGTGGTCAGCATGCCGAGTCCCCCAGGCATCATAGCTGCCTTTCTCTATCTGAAGACTCTACTCACATTTAACCAAAGTGACAACTATCGGCATCTCGTCCCCATTTTAAAAAATAATACTTCTTTTAATGAATCTTTCTTCCAAACTCTCTGTCACCTTCCATCTAAACCAAGCAACAGCAGTTAATACTGAGATCTACTTATTGCTCCATTGAGTTTCGATCTCATTTTGCTCTTTGTAGTTAACTAACTAACTCACTGGCTCTATCGAACCAGTAGGTTCATGGCCACACGGACATAAGTTCTCCATATATCCCTATCCTGAGCTAATGTTTTTCCAATCATTTCCTGTATAATCTACTTCCCTCAAATCATAGTTAATGTTGTTTTCCCACCTCATTCTTGGTCTACCAACTGGGCATTTTCCCTCTGGTTTTCCTACAAGAAGTTTTCATGCATGTCTTTCATTCCCCATTTGTGCCACATGTCCTACCCTTTGCAGTCTATGAGACTTAACTGTTCTTATTATATCTGGCTTCCTATAAAGATCATGTAGTTCACTGTTATGTAATCTTTTCCATTCACCAGTCTGTTCATCTCTCTTTGGTCCAAAAATTTTCCTAAGAACTTTATTCTCAAGTACTCATCTCCTTTCCTCCCTTAAAGTAAGAGTCCATGTTTCGCATCCACGTATAATTTTCTGAAAAATCAACATGTATGGCTACTTAATTTACTGCAATGTTTTCCCCGACCAAGCATTTTTAAATGCTTCTGCTGATTGTCTTTAAGCCAAATTGAGACAGAATAAGGGCAAGTAACTTTTCAGCTGAACTGAACCATCTACCATATTTTCTAAACCATATATATCATGTGGGGCACTCCGTAGCATAGTGGTTAAGGCACTGCGCTACAAGTCGGAAGATCTAGGGTTCGAGTCCCAATGGGGTCAGGATTTTTAAACTGACCCAAACCCTCTGGCGGCACCAGGGCCCTGGGGTCGAATCAGCCTCTAACGAAAATGAGTACCAGACGCTTGATCTGGGGTAAAGGCGGCCGTCACGCAGGGCTGACAACCCGGCTGACATCAAGTGCCGATTGTCCAGAAAAAGTGGGAGCCTTAACCTCCCACTACCCCAAGGGCCTCTCGAGGCCTGTTGTGGGATGACTTTACTTTACTTTTACTTTTTATATATATCATGAAAAATTGTAGATTTTCATGGCAGGTGTCTTGATTCATGTCTTTTTTATGTCTTTCGGGCTAAATGGCGTGGTCTGGTTTTATTAACACTCAACATTTCGTCTACTACTGTGGTAGACATCCTCAGGAGAATCTTCTGTGCTCTATGACCTCCTAACTCTTTAAATGTTGGCCATTTAGTCCAAAAGACATGAATCATATATACCATGTTTACACTTAGCAGAGTGTAGCAAGCAACTGAGTGCACCGTGCATATTATTATCAGTATAAATGAAAGGACAATAGTCAGTCAGTCACGGGACTCTAGCGGGAAAAATATTGACTTTACAAGAAAATGTCATTAATACTTTTTGGTTAGTTATGTACCGATAACATAGAATCCAAAATAAAATTTTAATATATCAATTATTAAGTTGTACAATAATTTTTAAACATTTTCCGTGACTGACTGACTGGTCACAGCATACCGTTAGCAATTATAGGGCACATTTAAGGTACCTAGAACATTAGAATGCAATTAATATTATTGTATTTACAATTAAGAAGGATCTAAGTATCGTTTAACAAAAGAGTTCGTCAAATAAAACAAATTAATATGACCAAATCGTTAAACAAAAAATTTCATAACATGTTGCATATTTTTACAAGTTTGGAATGTTTCAAGTTCTACCACTAATTTTAGATTAAAATAATACTTACTTACTTACTTACTCACTGGCACTATCGAACCCGTAGGTTCATGGCCGCACGGACATAAGCTCTCCATACATCCCTATCCTGAGCTAATGCTTTCCAATCATTCCCTGTATAATCTACTTCCCTCAAATCATAGTTAATGTTGTTCTCCCACCTCATTCTTGGTCTACCAACTGGGCGTTTTCCTTCTGGCTTTCCTACAAGAAGTTTCCATGCACGTCTTTCATTCCCCATACGCGCAACATGTCCTGCCCATCGCAGTCTACGGGACTTAACTGTTCTTATTATATCTGGCTTCCTATAAAGACCATGTAGTTCATTGTTATGTAGTCTTCTCCATTCACCTGTCTGTTCATCTTTCTTTGGTCCAAAAATTTTCCTAAGAACTTTATTCTCAAATACTCGTAATCTCCTTTCCTCCCTTAAAGTAAGAGTCCATGTTTCGCACCCATATAATATAACTGGTAGAATAATAGTTTTATATATTTTCAGCTTAACATTTTTTGAAAGGAGTTGGGACATCAAAAGTCTCTGCAATGCATAATAGCATGCATTTCCAGAATTGAGCCTATGTTTAATTTCTTTGTGCATCTCATTCCTATTTGTGATTATTGTTCCTAGGTATTTGAATTCAGCCAATTCCTCAAAATTTCCCTCATTTGTCATTAGCTGTCCATTTCCATTATATAATGTATTTCTACGTGTGACCATATATTTAGTTTTACTGATATTTACTTCCAGTCCTAATTTCTTAGTGTTACTCAATAGTGTGTGCGTGTTGGCCTTTAGTATCTCCTCGCTATCGGCCAGTAGTACTACATCATCAGCATAAACTAACAGCTTATTAATACCATTCAGTTGTAAGCCTTCCTCATTCTCTAAAGATTTAATGGCATGCTCTAGTACAAAATTAAATAGTAGAGGAGATAGTGCATCTCCTTGCTTCAACCCATTCTGGATTTCAAAAGTGTCTGAAAACTGTTTGCCTACACGCACCCTACTCGTTGAGCCATTTAGACACATTCGTATAAGTCTAACTAACTTTTTAGGAATTCCGAACTCCAGCAGGATACTATATAACTTCTCCCTCTTAATTGAATCATATGCTTTTTTGAAGTCTACATATAGTTGATGTACAGTACCATTATATTCCCATTTCTTTTCTAAAATCTGTCTTATACTAAAAATCTGATCTGTTGTAGACCTGTTTCTTCTAAATGCACATTGATGATCTCCTAGAATGTCATCAATATAGGGAGTAAGTCTGCTTACTAATATATTTGTTAGAATTTTGTACGAAGTTGAAAGTAATGAGATGCCCCTATAGTTGTTGCAATCAGTTTTATCTCCTTTCTTATAAATTGGTACGATAATTGATTCCTTCCATTCATCTGGAAGAGCTTCTTTTTCCCAAATCATAGTAAGCAACCAGCGTATCTTGTCCATCAATTTTTCTCCCCCTGATTTTATCAGTTCTGCTGGGATCTCATCTGAACCTGATGCTTTATACATCTTCAATTTTTCAATTGCCATTTCAACCTCTAATGCACTTGGCTCTGCGACTAGCATTTCTGCTGTCTGTAACTTATCCTCCTCAATGTCCTGTTCTGTATGTACATTTAATAGCTGATTAAAATAACTTTTCCATCTATTTAATATACTCTTGGAATCTGCAATCATATCCCCATTTTCATTCCGAATTATGTTTGTTCTAGCCTGAAACCCTTTCTTCTCTATACTAATTCCCTGATATAATTCTCTAATGTTCCTATTTTTTGCATTCATTTCAAGATCATTAATCTTCTCTCTCAAATATTCCCTCTTCTTACTCTTAGTAACTTGGTGGTTTCCCGTCTAACACTACCCAATTGCTCTAAATTTACCTCATTTGGCTCGTGTAACCATTTCATTTTGCTAGCTTTCTTTTCTTTACGATGTCGGCACATTCCTCATCAAACCATTTCTTGTTTTGCCTCTTTTTTAAACAACCAATGCTTTCTGATGCTGACAATTTAATAGTATCTCTTATAGCCTCCCATTCTTTATTTATATCAGTTTCTTCTTCGTTTGCCACATTGTCATCTGAAGATTCCAGTACTTCAAATCTATTAGCAATTTTGATTTGGTATTCTTGCCGCATTTCATCATTTTTCAAGTTTTTTAATTCATATTTTACAGAATCATCTTTAGCGTTTGTTCCTCTCATAAGCGATAGCCGTTGTCTGATTTTCACTCTGACCAGATGATGATCCGAATTGCAGTCTGTCCCTCTAACTGATTTAACATCGATGATGCTACTGTGCCAGCGTTTATCCACTAATACATGATCTATCTGGTTCCGAGTTTCTCCATCTGGGGACGTCCAGGTGTATTTATGAATATCCTTATGCTGAAATGTTGTGCTCTTAACAATGAGATTCTTTGATGTGGCAAATGTGACTAATCTAACCCCGTTGTCGTTACTATCTTCATGAAGACTGAATTTGCCTATTGTTGGTTTGAATATATCTTCCCGCCCCACTTTTGCATTAAAATCTCCTAAGACAATTTTCATATGATATCGTGAAAGGCTATCAAATAAGCATTCTAATTCGTCATAGAACTCATCCTTGATCTTGTCATCTTTATCTTCTGTGGGGGCATGTACATTTACAATTATAAAATCATGTCGTTTACCCTTTAGAATTATGTATGATATCCTATCACTAACAAACTTAATATCTCGGATAGCGGATAGGATCCTCCTTCTGACTAAAAAACCCGTTCCAAATGCAGGTCTTTCTGCACCCCCATAGTATAATGCAAAGCTTCCTGATTCCTGACTACCTTCTCCTGGCCACCTAACTTCCTGTAAAGCGACTATATCCAAGGGCGATTTATCCAATTCCCGCGTTAATATCTCTAGTGCCCCGCTATTGTATAAAGTCCTAACATTCCATGTTCCTAGGAACATGTCCCTGTGTTTGAGCCTTTGGCATGGGTTCCCTGAAGTAGTCCCCGCCCGGAGAACCGAATGGGGGACTATTTGACCTCTGGAAAATTTTACCCCAGTAGAACCCATGTCCGCATTTCTTGACGGTTTTATTTTTACGGTGAAAGATCGTCACTCTTTCGACCAAGGTACTTATTTCGTCTGGCTTATCACCTTCGACCAGTCCGGCATGGGTAACCCTATCGGCAGCAATGCTACTGCCGGCATAGCTCTCAGGATCATTTAAGCACACAAGCCACTCCACCACGACAAGGTAAAGATACCATGGAGGGTTAGATTAAAATAATACATATTTGAAATATTATCTTGTAGAATCAGAAAATTTTATCTTTAAAGATGAATATTCTGTCTGAAAAATTATTCCTGCGCCAATTTCAAAATTTTCACTTTGGTATGAAATTTTTGTGGAATCACTCAATACTATATGTAGATTTGAAGTATATAAATAAGTGGAAGGTGCTAACATTAAATTCTAATGTTTTAATTTGTGAAGAAAAATTATATGCCCAAAAAGTGATTTGAACCCAAACCTCTAACTATGAATGCTAACCATTACACTAATCCAGGCTTCTAGTGTAAGCCTCGATTTTCCTTTCCTCATATACTGTATGATTCTGTATGACTGAGGCAACCTGGATTAGGGTAATGGTTAGCATGCTATCATACAAAGCTAGAGGTTCGGGTTCAAATCCTGGTTCAGGCATACATTTTTCTTTAAAATTTGATAATTTGTCCATCATTGTGAGTGTTAAAATTTAATTATAACATTGAAATTCTAATATTTTCTCTTAAATTTGTTTTAGTACCTGGATTTGATCAGTTGTTGATTTGCTATTTCTGAAACCACATTGATAATCATCAATACCCAATCTATAGAGACTGCAAAATTTGCCTGAAAAATAAACATTCAAGGGAAATAATTTGTATATAAACTTTTAAAATTTGATTTTTTTTTCACTATGTATATGTAAAAAGGTTGCCCTGTTAAAGTAATCTTATCAGGAGATATGATTATCAAAACCGTTGATATATTTGATGTTAAATGATTAGTGGATAATACTGGGACAAACAGGTACAATTGAAATTGATAGGTCATATAATAGTATTGAGGAACAAAAAGTGGCTCATCAGGTTTTTTAAACCAACCATAAGGAAGCTGACAGAGAGGCAGACCCATATTCAGATGTATTTGCATGTTTAATGACATGAAGAAATAAAATCTCAAGGAGGTAGATCCACATTGGAATGTAGAGCCATTTAAGAAGAAGGAGAATAAGAAGAAACGGACACAATCAAAATTTTAAAAATATGAAATATCTAAAAAAAAAAGTATGCCATGCAAGAACTAAAGTGAATTCCTTAGCAAGTTGAATTTACAACCCAAGTTTATTGGTTTATGGAATATATATATTTATTCTGTCAAATTGGAGAAACTCAATTTCTGATGCTAGCTGATTTTAAAGTGTCCAGGCTGCAGTGAAAACAAAGATTGATTTTTAATTTCGGATTTCAAGTAAAACCTCATTTCTAACTGTCGAATTTCACTGATTTTGGAGAATACCTTAATTTTATTTCAATAGAATATACTGAGCTTTCATTGAGAAATGTTGAAAATTGCGACTGCTACAGCAATTTTTGATTTTTTGTTTCAGGTGAACTCCATGCAATAGTCCGATTTTACTGCTTATTAATGAACTCCACCTTATCTTTTTATTGATTACTATATTGACACTAAAATCCCAACATTACATAATTTCATTTTGCCAAGTTTTCAGGGAGAAAAAAACTCTCTTTTCATTACTATACACTTTATTTGGAATAATTAAGATGTTTGGTCTGTGTAGTCTTACCTCTTATTGTTTTTTTAACATATGTTTTAAGGCTTGAAATTCCCAGAGAAAAATACCTCATTAGCAAGTTCATTGGACCACAGGCAGAGGGAGCAGGAGTCAAGAATCAGGACTGACAACTTGAGAAAAATCAGTCTGTAATCTCTGAGGATGGGGCTCACAAGTCTTGAAACATATGTTCAACAAAAACAATCATAAGAGATAAGAATACACAGATAAAATCAAATGTTTCATACCTCTCCTCGTACTAATCTTCTAAATAGATCGCAATTTCAAGACCATAGCGATCCCATCTTCAGTACCATCTTGATGACTCTTAAATTAAACCTCATAGTGATTTATCCCTATATAAGTTCAAGAATACACAGAACAAATATCTTAATTATTAAATAAACCTGTTAATTATATTATTTTAGTCTGAACATCTTACCTTTCCAGACTGGTAAAGCTGACGATAAAACAGAATTGTTTTGAAACATGTTCAAGAACATATCAACATTAATATTGAGGTAAGATGTTCAGACTAAAAAGAATATAATTAAAATAACCTCGAAATATAACTTCCTAAAATTAAATATTAAACCTCTTAATGTTATTTCCTAATGTATTTTAAAAATTATTTGGAATATTATGGAAATTATTTATTTTATTTATTTATAGAGTTAAGGCCATGTGGCCTTCTCTTCCACCCAACAGGTCAAACATATGTTACGTTAGAATATAGAATATAGCAATTATTGATTACTATATTGACACTAAAATCCCAACATTACATAATTTCATTTTGCCAAGTTTTCAGGGAGAAAAAAAACTCTCTTTTCATTACTATACACTTTATTTGGAATAATTAAGATGTTTGGTCTGTGTAGTCTTACCTCTTATTGTTTTTTTAACATATGTTTTAAGGCTTGAAATTCCCAGAGAAAAATACCTCATTAGCAAGTTCATTGGACCACAGGCAGAGGGAGCAGGAGTCAAGAATCAGGACTGACAACTTGAGAAAAATCAGTCTGTAATCTCTGAGGATGGGGCTCACAAGTCTTGAAACATATGTTCAACAAAAACAATCATAAGAGATAAGAATACACAGATAAAATCAAATGTTTCATACCTCTCCTCGTACTAATCTTCTAAATAGATCGCAATTTCAAGACCATAGCGATCCCATCTTCAGTACCATCTTGATGACTCTTAAATTAAACCTCATAGTGATTTATCCCTATATAAGTTCAAGAATACACAGAACAAATATCTTAATTATTAAATAAACCTGTTAATTATATTATTTTTAGTCTGAACATCTTACCTTTCCAGACTGGTAAAGCTGACGATAAAACAGAATTGTTTTGAAACATGTTCAAGAACATATCAACATTAATATTGAGGTAAGATGTTCAGACTAAAAAGAATATAATTAAAATAACCTCGAAATATAACTTCCTAAAATTAAATATTAAACCTCTTAATGTTATTTCCTAATGTATTTTAAAAAATTATTTGGAATATTATGGAAATTATTTATTTTATTTTATTTATAGAGTTAAGGCCATGTGGCCTTCTCTTCCACCCAACAGGTCAAACATATGTTACGTTAGAATATAGAATATAGCAATTACATTTAACTCTAATATTAAATACTAAATAAAAATTCTATCAATTAGATAATATCTATAAGGTTAAGATCAATAACATAATGTTAATGATTTTTAAATCTTAATGTTAATCATCATCATCATCCATGCAAGTATTAGGCCGTGTGGCCTGTTACGGTCTCAAAGAGGAATTTTCCATCCAGCACTTTTTTGGATGTCCCAGCAATCTTTTGCCTTGGGGGCAGTAGCGATGTATGGTTTTTGGAATTCTATGAGATGGCATTCGTTGTGATGGGCTTTCCAGTTGTCCTGGTAGTTTTGTATATGGTGAAGAATGGGTTCTACATCCGACTCTTCCATAATTTCGTCATTTCTTTTATGGTCCCACTTTGTGTAGCCTGCTGTACGGTGCATAAATCACATCTCATTTTTTATTTAACTTTTATAGGAATTAATCACTATGAGGTTTAATTTATGGTGAAATTAAATGTTTCTTACCTCTCCGCATCTCATTTGCTTCGTATTGTCCATGCTTCACTACCATCTTAACGTTAATGATAATTAAAATTAAGAATAAAACTAATAATAATAAAATGTACACAAGCAAGATAAATTAAATTGTCTGGTGGAATGTCCCTATCTAATATACAGCCTTTGAAAAAAAGTGATGGTGGAAAGTTAAAAGTTTTGAAGAGCGATTCACACTAGTAAGTTGTTACATGTGCTGTCTCCTTTGAGATCAAATCCGGCGGCATAAAGGGCCAATCATAGAGTTATACCAATCGTTATTGAAAGAATTTCAACAAATAAATGTATTAATTGAATTTCTAAGTTAAGAGAGTTATCAGATGACTGAAAGCAAGTAATAGTCCCTTAAACCAATCAGTAGTAAATAAGCGCTTACTTCTGATGCAGTACTTGGATCGTTCGTTTCAGTAGAGCAGTTGGTAAGATGCTTTCTTGCGACGACGCAGGCCCAGGTTCGATCCTGGTCAGGAATTTTTTTTAATAACGTCGTTATTTTTTATATTGCCTACATGTTACCAGGCTACGTTATATAAATAAATTTGTATATATAGGGAAGTTAATTAATTAAAGGAAATGGCTCATATATATATATAATGAATAATGATTGTAAAATCTCATTACTTTGTTTAAAAAACACAAGGCATAACAAGATTGTATATTTCCACTACTAATGTAAAATGCGTCTGATTAATTTAAATTAAGACAAGTTAATATATAATTTCATTATAGAAGTAAGTCCTGGAGTGTTGCATCGCTTCGTATAGACAGTTTCTAGCAAGGAACGGTTATGGTCTATGCAGGAGGTCGCATGTTCGATCCCGCTGTCATGCTTTTTTTCTCTCTCTCGTCCTTATCCCAATTAATTTTCTTTGTTTTGTTTTATTTATATATATTTTATTTGCTTTTTTTTATTTACAGCATTTACCGCACTACTTTTATACGCGAAATTATTTTCCATTGTACGATACACAACGAAATAGAACGGATTTTAGTTTCTCAAATAGTTGTATACTTGTGAACCAAACAACTGACCTCTGGTCATGCGCAGTGGCTTCGTTCTGGGACTTGAAAATTACCTTGCACCAACAATTATTTCAAAGACTGTACATAAAAAAAAAAGAGATATAATAAACATTATTTTAAACAACTGAACATATTTGTTAATCTTAATACTATTTTAATAAAATAAATTAAATTATCATTAATTATTAAAAGAGTACTATCAATTAAGTATATAAGTTAGTTTATTATGTCATATTAGGATTTTGGCATCGAGATGCTATCACATAGGTCTACCAGATAATGTTTATAGTAAAGAAAATAGAGAGTTTATTTTTTACTCTCCTGAAAACCTGGCAAAATGCAATTATGTCACGTTGGGATTTTGGCATTGATATGCCAAGTTTGGTTCTGATAATATTGCAGCTGCTAAAGCAATAACAGACACATTATATATATATATATAATATATGTATATAAAGTTTGAACAAAACGGCCATAATGGTCTTTAGGAAAGGAGGCAAAATGAAGATCGAAAACTGCATTAGAACAGAACAAGGGGAGTTAGAGAAAGTCAGCCATTATAAATATCTCGGCATTACCCTTCAGACCTCCGGCACCACCTTCAAGATACAAGTCAGAGAGTGAGAGAAGCAGTGGCTCTAAGAGCCATGAATGAAATAAAATCACCTGCCCTTCTATCAATAGATACAGCTGTACAACTCTTCAATGCAAAAATAGTGCCGATAATTGCATATGGGATAGAGATAGTTTGGGAACATCTGAAGACAAGCAACTTAAAAATCTGGGAAAGTAGATTCACTCCTTCAAGACTAGTCTATGTACTAGCAAGAGAACACTTCTTCCCTGGAAGACCTCAGAATGCACTACTACCTGCCATCCACTAAAGCATACAAGCAATTGGTGCAAGAGAGAAGACAGAAGTGGGATGACGTTTCTGAAGAATTCTAGGGCATGCCTGCCATGATAGATAGGTGGTGGTTTGGATCAACAAGGAACTAAGACACCAGATAAACTGATATGCAGTCCATGGCTTCCATCACAAAGAGTGTGTGAATGATCCTTATCATCAAATCGAAGACAGTTGCAGATGTAAACTATGTGGACTAAAGTGTACAAGATATCATCTGGAATTGTGTTCCAAAGTGACAATGACATTAGCGCAATATGCCAATTAATTAATTTTGCATGATTGTGCGCAATTATATATATATATATATATATATATATATATATATATATATATATATATATATATATAAAAAGTTTGGTCATGGTAATTTTTGGTGTTTACTAGACATGATCAGTGAAGATCTGTAAAAAAATTTTAAAAATCTTTTCATGTGAATAACTTGAATAACTTAATTCCTTTGGAATTCGCTAAAAGAGATTTAATTACACACCTGTATATAGTGTAACAGTGCCACATGGCTCACCTTGAGAAATGATGATGTTAGCTTAATTGTGCATGGGAAAATGAAGCAGATAGGTAATCAGCACATTTCCTGTTGATAAGCATTATATGTCACAGTATTTAAGCTATTTATAATACATAAGTGCATATTTATAGGGAGATAAATAATTTGCATTATGAGAGTGAAAAAGATGTAAATGCAGAACTTTTCTAGTAGAAGAGTTTTATCTCCTTAAAAGATTTACAACCTTTCACCTTAATCTCAGCCATTCCAAGATCATAAACTGGAAAAATAAATAAATAATGACTTAAAACTCTGCCAAGTCTTAAGCACACAAAATTGAATATTTATAATACTCTAGCAATTATTATTGAACAATGTTACAGTATATCTCTTTTTTCGGGATTTGCTAATATTGTTGGCAAATGAAAATATACAGTTCCTAAGTGCTCTATATTTTATAGGTTTTATCAGATATTTATACAAGTATTGTGATAGATTTTGATTATATATCAAAGTGAAAAGTAATAATATATGTTTTATTGGTTGTTTACAACTTCAAAAGCCTAAAAATATAGAATTAAAATTTGTTTATCTTACCAACTATATGAAATTATAAAATTGTATAGAATATTTTATAAATAACATTTACATATTTTTGTTGCCTGTTTTTTGTTTGTGGAAATATTAGTGACTATTTAATTCATAGATCGATAATTTTACCTCCTCCTGTTGATAAAATTGCCTCTTCCTGTCAATAAAATTTCCTCTTCCTGTTCGTAATGGGATATATCTCCACAAATTAACTTCTTTGACAAGGATACTGAGTCTCAATTACAATCAATAATGATACAGCAAGATATTCCAAAAGAAAACAACTTCAAAAATTACCAAAAAAGAAAGTTCTGTTGCTCTAAAAAAAATATTAAATGTTGTATAATGAATCTGCATTATTGTTAATAGTTATTTCTCACACAATCATCTGTTATTGATTTTCCAAGCCCAAAGAGATTAACAGTAAAGATATGCTATTTATAGCTATACAGCCAGCTTAGAATTTGCCCAGAAATAAGATCAGAATACATAACCTCACATTTGATAAATATTGAACATTATAATTATTTTTAGCTTCTGATGTTGTATTATTCACTAAATAATCAGTTCAAATCCAACGTGAGGTTGAGTTTTTCGTTAGACAAAATCAACCTCTTGTTATGATTACTGTTGATAATTTTGTATATGAATTTTGAAGAAAGACACAATTTTATATATTTTTTACATTCTTAACATCATATTGTTTATGACTGCTTTAGTAACTGTGAAGTCAATGTGTTTAATTTAACTTCTCCTCAAGGAAAGATCATTACTTTTTCAATTGATCAGAATTTCTAACATTAAATGTGTGTAGCGATCCAACTTCTCATGGTGAACCAGAATAACGGAAAGAGGATTATAATATGGCAAGCTTCCCAACAAGATGATCTTTCATCTATAAGAAATGCCTTCTCAGCTGCAGAAAACTAAATGAAAATAAAAAGAAAACTAGAAACTTTATTGGGAAGCTAGGGAAAAAATTACTTAGGTTAACAATCCCGGAAACCTCTAGCAACAACATGTTACAGTGTATAAACATTTTCCATGCTATCAGACTCTGGTTTTTTTTTTTTGCCTTATTCCTGACTTAATTCCAGCTTCTGTTGTTACTGTGCTGCACCATATATTTCTTGGTCTTCCCCTTTTCCTAGACAATCCCTGCAGATTCCATTTTAGAGCTCTCTTTGGCACACTATCTAGTTCTCTTCTGCGAGTGTGTCTAATCCATTTCCATTTACAATATTTAATCTGCTCCAAGATTACATTTTGTGATGTTATCTTCCATAATTTTTTGTTTGATATGGCTTTTGGCCATTGGATTCTCAAAATAATCTATACCTGGTATAGGAATGGTACTAATTCATCATTTGTCTTTGAGTGCTACTATATGAAAAATAAATTGATGGCATGCAGATATTAAATTATTTTCTTTGTATGAATCACAGATGTAATAGCTTTCACCTGATCTTATTCTATTAGATATCATGTGGACAAAGTGGATAAACTCAATATTACATTAGCACTGATAAATTCAGCCTGGGTAATCTTCTAATAACCAATAAAAAAATAAGATGAGTCTGTTATATGTTTTCTCATAAAAAGTTTAGTTCTTTTGGACATGTTTCAATATGTCTGTGTATCATCTACAGATTGCCCAGACTGTTGAATTTTTTGCTATCATCTTTGGATATCGACTTCCACTCAATCTTTTTGGTGGACCGAAGAACTTGCAAACCAAATTCCCAGGAAGAGGGATTTGATTTGCAAGTTATTTGGGCCACCAAAAGATGGAGTAAGAGTCAATCTTCATTCAGAACACGGATAGATTAATTAATTTTGAAATTCCTAGGGAGAGGGATTTGATTTGCAAGTTCTTCAGTCCACCAAAGATGGAGTGGGAGTCGACATTCAGGGCTGAAAACATAAAATTCAACAATCTGAAATGATACACTGGTGTATTGAAACATGTTTAAAAGATTATAAAAAGTTAATAATAAAATCATGTTTAAAAGACCTTCACTTTTTATGAGGTAGGATGTAACAGACTCACCTTATTTATTAAGAAGAACCTCATAATGTTATTTTCTAATGTATTATATTAACTAAAAATTTAATACTGCAGATAGTAAAAAATCTGGAATTTTTCAAATTAGTTGTAGTGACTGTAATAAATTATGCATAGGAAAAACTAAAAGAAATTTAGATACTCATATGAAAGAACATTTTAGAAATATAAAGAATGGTGAAATTGAAAATCAGCAATTGTTGCTAACAGTTTGCTAGAGAATCACTAAACTGAAAAAAAATCAGTTTTGAAATTTAGAGAATCCTATGGAATTGACAGTTTGGGAAAAGGTATACATTCAGAAGAACAAATATTGATTCATGATTTTTTAAGTTCCCAGCGAGCAAGATTTGATCTCAAAGTTCATCAAACTGGCACCAGATGGCAGTTGGAAAGCAAATAGAGGATGCTTTAAGCTGTTGAACATTCAGAGTAGAACTATAAAATTTACCATGGAAACTGAAAATGAAAGAGAAATCCCGTTTTTAGATCTCACTTTAAGAAAAAACGAAGAAAGCAAGATAGAATTTGGAATTCATAGAAAGGATACACATATTGACAACTATATTAAAAACTTCATGATTCAACCATTTGCTCACAAAGAAGCAGTATTCAATAGTTTGACACATAGATTGGTAAATACACCTATGAGCAAAGAAAACTATGAAACAGAAAAAAAAAACATAATTAATGTTGCAATAGATAACGGTTATGAAGAAACTATGGTACACAAGAAAAAAAATAAATATAAAATTCACTTACCATCCATTGAAACACTAAACATTTCTAAAAGTTTAGCACCAAAGAATGAATACAGCCTTAATAGTATAATTAAAACCAATAAAAATGAAAGAATTGAAAATGAAAACAAATCAGGAATTTATCAGATCAAATGCAGGGATTGTGACAAAATTAATATTGGAAAAACGAAAAGAAATTTGAAAACAAGGGTGAAAGAACATCTTAGAAACATCAAAAATGGAGAAGTGGAAAAGTCAGCAGTAGCTGCTCATGCTTGGTCCAAAAAACATTTAATTGAATCAAAAGCCAGTCTGATTAAACAAATAGACAAACAAAAGGAACTCACGGTTTGGGAAAAGATCCACATACAGAAAAACAAAGGAAAATTTATGAACTTCGAAATTCCTGCAAATTTTGACCTGATCCAGAGGTTCATCGGTCCACCAACAGAGGGAAGAAGAAGAAGAGTTTCTTCCAATCGACATAACATCAGTCGCCAAGAAAGTACTGAGGATGAGACAGTTGTGGTCTTGAAATCGTGATCTACTTAGAAGATATATATGAGGAGAGGTAAGAAACATTTAATTTCATCATAAATTAAACCTCATAGTGATTAATTCCTATAAAAGTTAAATATTTTAGATTGTTATTTTGAAAAGAAAAATTAACGCCTGAATCAGGATTCATTTTTCTTTTCAAAATAATAATTGTCCATTATTGCAATTATTAAAAATTAAAAAAAATAATACATCAAAATACTTTTTGGATTGTTGGATATTTTTTTTAATTGTACAGGTAATTTTACACTGTTTTTCCTGTCATTTTTAAACATTTTTAGGTCATCAAAATCTGTGCACTGCTAATGATATAAAAGTATATGACATTCCATGAAAATAAAATAATTTATTCACATTATTAATCCATATTGGAGTATCCTTCACAAAAAAGGTAAATTTTAAGTAAATACATTTTCTCTTCATGTCTAGAATTGCATAATGGATAATTTGCTTTGGTAGTCAAGGAATAATGGATCTCATGGTTCATAGTTTAATGCTTGCCAAGTCGATGAACATTTTCCACGGAGTAAAATTTAAGCAATTGATTTTCTTTGCAAGGAAAATTAAAAATCAGAATACAGTGTCACAGAAATATATGAAACATAAAAATAAGTCTGCAATGCAGAAATTCCATAAACTAAGCAAATTCCTCTGCAAGTCTGAATTTATGGTACAATTTTGCTGGTTCCTTTTGTTAAATTGGAGAAACTCAATTTCTAATGCCAGCTTATTTAGAAGCTAATTATTGCATATTGTAAAATTTGACAATAATTTAAGTGATATATATACCAATTCTTTTTTCCATTACTTTATTAAAAATATAAAATAAAATTAATGTATCTTTTAGGATACATTGCTAATTTAAAGATTAATTAAACTGTATTGTCTATTACATTGTGATGAAGTAAATATAGCGATCGCTATAGAGAATTTTTAATTTGGGTTGCAGGTAAACCTCCACTTGTAATGGTTGGATTTTGCTTATTTTTGGAGAATAACTTCCTTGTTTTATTTTCATAGTGTGTACTCAGTTTCACTGCAAAATATAAAAAATTGTGACTATTAGAGCAATTTTTAAATTTTCATTTCAAGTCAGATTTTGCTGGTTAATAAACTTGGCCTTACTTTTTTTAAATGATTGCTATGTACCAAGTTTGATTCTGATAAAACAAAAATTGTGGCCACTAGAGTGTTTAGGGACACACACACACACATATATATATATCTTCGGGTTTTTACAGCTGCTGCCGTCTTCCCGTGCCAAACCTCCAAAGCCTACGGTCTTGGGCATCTTCGATGCTTAGCCCTTTAGCTTGCATTACTGCCTTCATGTTTTCCTTCCATGTTAACCTTGGTCTCCCTCTTTTCTTCTTTCTGTTCGGATGCCATTCATATAGTTGCTTCGGCCATCGCTCATCTTCCATTCTTAAGACATGTCCTAACCACTTTAATTCCTTCTCCTCAATTCTTTCAATTATGCTTTCTTCTGCTTCCATTATGTTTCTAATTTCCTTATTTGTGACATGTTCTAATCTAGACTTTCTGGCACTTCTGCGTAAATAATCCATTTCTAGAGCTATTAGTCTAATATATATTTATGGAAAACCCAAGAAACTTTTCTTAATCACGTATGTATATGTATAAAAAACTCTGTGGCGCGACGACCCTAGAAGGCACTTGGTCTACCAGCTGGCTGCTGGCCTCATACCTACATGTGTTAATCACAGAGGTAGATAATCATCCTGCCAATATAGAGGTGACATGTGGTCAGTATGTCAGGTCCGCTGGTTTTCTCAGCCTGGTGTATAATTAACTAAACTAACTCACTGGCACTATCAAACCCGTAGGTTCATGGTCGCACAGACATAAGCTCTTCATACTTCCCTATCCTGAGCTAATGTTTTCAAATCATTCCCTGTATAATCTACTTCCCTAAAATCATAGTTAATGTTATTCTCCCCACCTCATTCTTGGTCTACCAACTGGACATTTCCCTGTGGTTTTCCTACAAGAATCTTCCATACATGTGTTTCATTCTCCCATTTGTGCCACATGCCCTGCCCATCGCAGTGTACAGGACTTAACTGTTCTTATTATATCTTGGCTTCCTATAAAGACCACATAGTTTACTGTTATGTAGTTTTCTCCATTCACCTGTCCGTTCATCTGTCTTTGGTCCACAAAATTTTCCTAAGAACTTTATTCTCAAATTCTTGTAATCTTCTTTCCTCCCTTAAAGTAAGAGTCTATGTTCGCATCCATACATTATGACTGGAAGAATAACTGTTTTATATATTTTCAGTTTAACATTTTTCATAATGGAGTTGGGACGACAGCAGTCCCTGTAATGTATATTAGCATGCATTACCAGAATTGAGCCTATATTTAATTTCTTTGTGCATCTCATTCCTATTTGTAATTATTGTTCCTAGGTACATGAAATCAGCCACTTCCTCAAAATTTCCTTCATTTGTCATTAGTTGTCCATTTCCATTATATAATGCATTTCTATGTGTGAACATATATTTAGTTTTATTGATGTTTACTTCCAGTTCCAATTTTTTAGTGTTATTCAATAGTGTGTGTGTGTGTTGGCCTGATGTATATATATAAATTTTGGTCAGAGTCATTTTCGGTGTGTACTAGAAAGGATTGGTGAAAATCTGTAAACATTTTTAAAAAATCGAACAACATCAAAGCTTCCTTTGGAATTCGCTAAAACACTTAAATATGCAAAGCACATCCCTGGCAAACTTCCCAAATGTCAACTTCACACATGTACACACAGATACATGAAGAGATGGTCTTACTCATGCATTATGACATAGAAAACAGCAGTTTGTAAAGTAAAGTTTCCAAGTTTTTTCTTCTTCTTCTTTTATAGGATATTTCATTTTCCTTATGGGTCTTCTGAATTAGCTTCCTCCTGATATGTATATCCTCCCAGCATTTTTCATGATTGTTGTCCATTCTATTCCTCTTGTTTGTACATTTTCCTGTATCTGGTCATCATCATCATCAGCAGCAGCAGCAGTAGGTTTCCTTAATAATTTTTCTCCAGATTTCTCTATCTCTGGTAACCATCTACCAGTTCTTGAGTTTTAGAGACTTGACATTCTGTAGTGCTCCATCTATCCATCTCAAATTTGATCTTCCAGTTCTCCATCTTTCTTCTGGCTTATCATCTATAATTCTTCTAACTACTTCATTTTTTGAAGGTGGCCCCATGGTGCAAGCGGTTATATGCTTGCCTCTATGTGGGTTTCGTGGTGGACGAAACGGAGCTTGGGCAGGTTTTTCTTGGGGTTTTCTCCTGTTTTCCCCTGCCACAATTTCATCCCAGCATTTTTACATATTCATTTCGACCATTTTGTTTCATTTCGTTCATATGTCCCTGTGACAGTGCATCAGGTGTGGTCGGCCGGCATCCTTGTTTTCACAGACCTCTATAAATATAGGTGTTTCATCTCATCTCATCCCTCGACCCGACCCTGAGTTGGACACGACTTGAGGATATTTATTTATTTATTTACTTCTTTTTTTGGTCGTCCTCTGCATATGTCATGCCCATTTAGTCAATTTACTTTAATATGTGTAATGATATCTGATGATTTATACAACTCATACAATTCCCTGTTATACCTCATTTGCCACTCTTCATTTTCTTTAATAGGTCCATATATCCTTCTAAGTATCTTTCTTTCAAAAAGAGTCAATCAAGATTTATCGTGTTCAATCAGAACCCAGGTTTCACTCCTGTATGTTAGCACTGGTTTAATTAATGTTTTATACAATCTTGTTTTTGTTCCGCATGTCAGATATTTTTATTTAAAATACTTTATTATTGCAAAATAACATTTATTAGCATTTTGTATTCTTTTATTTATTTCATCCTGAATATTATTTTGTTTATGTATTAAATCTCCAAGGTATATGAAAGTATTTACTTCTCAAATGTGTTTTACTGTAATCTTTATATGTTGTTCAGTTTTTCTGTATTTACTATTTTCATTGTTAATCATATATTTAGTTTTGTCTTTATTTATGTTTAGTCCTATTTTCTTTTGGCTGATTTTTGTACTGCTAAGAATGTTTTCGTCACCTGTATCTGGTCTATTTAACTCAATCTTGTTCTTTCCAATGGTGATTTTCTATTTTTTATTCTCATTTCCAATGTTGTTCTTGATAGTCTCTCTAATGCTAAGTTATAAGGAGCATAAGTAAAATTGAATATTGACAATCAATATGAGTGTAACTGTCTCGAAGTAGAAAGAGCAATTTATTTAATATTTAAAGGAAGTGACACTATGAGGTTTCCATCCATCCATAGTAATTCTGCCCGAAGGCAGGTCCTTCACTGCAATCATAGCATTTTCATGCTATGCTTGCAGCTTTACTAGGGAATTGTAGGTGTGGTAGCTTCCCGTTGCTTTCCACACCGGTGAAGGATGATGATAATGATAATGGTAAGGATGATAATGATAAGGATGATGGCCATATGATTTCGGGGACCGTTTGGGCCTTAAAGTTTTCCTGACATTTGTCTTACAGGTGAGGAAAAACCCCGATAAAACCTCACCCAGAAAAACTGCCCCGACCGGGGGATCGAACCCAGGCCCGCTGCGTGACAAGGCAGCACACTACCTCGAGACCACAGCGGTGGACCTATGAGGTTTATGTTAAATAATTTGAGTTAGAAAATGCATGATTCATCTCATATTTGTTGATTTCTTGATTATTTAGAAAGAGCAATATTTATCATGTTCATATTAAATTTATTTCATATCTTGTTAGGGACATAGGAAATCTGAGTGTTGGTAAAGAAGCATCAAAGAATAAGTAATTTATGGAAAATAAATCAGAAACTGAATAACAACTTCCATGGAATTCATGACATTCTTTGTGCTGGAGAAATTGACCAACTCTCTCCTGCAGGATATCTAGACCAGTGTCTGCTGTACATGCATGCTAAAAAACTTATCTCAAGAGTATAAATAACTCACTAGCACTATTGAACCTGTAGGTTCATGGCCACAGAGACATAAGCTCTGCATGCATCCCTATCCCGAGCTAATTTTTTCCGATCATCCTCTGTATAATCTACTTCCATCAAATGGCCTTAACTTTGCTATTTTAAATATGGTGAATTCCTCATAAAATTAGACATAACACATGAAAATTAGTTATTTCCCTGCTTCACAAAGTGGTGTATGGACTGTTAAAAATATAAAATAAAATCAAATGTTTCATACCTCTCCTCACATTATTCTTCTAAGAAGATCTTCTAATCTTACTTAGAAGATTAATATAAGGAGAGGTATGAAACATTTGATTTTATCTTAAATTAAACCTCATAGTGATTTATTCCTATAAAAGTTCAATAAATGTTAAAAATATACTTTACAAGCTCGAAGATTGGGGTTCAAGTCTCGGTAGGGTCAGGTTTTTTAAACAGACCCAAACCTTCTGGTGGCACCATGACCCTGGGGTAAAGGTGGCTGTCTTGTAGGGTTGACAACGGGTTTGATGAAAAAATGGTACACAAAAGGATAGAAAAGTGTAAGAAACAAAAAATGATCAACAAAAGTACTCTTGAAAAAGAAAAACCACCTATGAAAAAATACAGGAAATTCACATATCACCCTTGGGCACACAATAAATTCCAAAAGATATTTGAGGAGTTTAATATTAGATTAGCACCAAAAAATAACCACAGTTTAAATAAACTAATAAAAATCAACAAAAATGAAACAACTGATAAAAATAAAAAAATCAGGAATATATCAAATTGAAGGCATGGGTTGTGAAATGATATATATAGGAAAAATAAAAAGAAACCTACAAATTAGAACTAAAGAACACATAAGAAATATTAAAAATGGGGAAATAGAAAAATCTGCAGTTGCTGCTCATGTTTGGTCTGAAAACATAATATAAATTCGGACACTAAATTATTAAAACAGTTAGAAAATACAAAAGAGCTGACTATTTGGGAAAAAATCTTTATTCAGAAGAACAAAAACAGAGTTATGAATTTCGAAATACCGACGGAACGTGACCTCGTTTGGAGGTTCTTTGGCCAACCACAGGAGGGAGCTGACATCGACATCCAGGGTTTACAACATAAATGCAACCAGTCTGGGCAAGATACTGAAGATGATTGATATCCAATCGAAACATGTTCAAGAACAAATCAACATTAATAGTGAGGTAAGATAAACAGACTCCAAATAATATAATTGACAACTCTATTGGCATCAAGTGCTCACTGTCTTGAAAAGTGCGAAACTGAACCTCCTACAATCCTAAGGTTCTTCCAAGGCCTGTAGTGGAATCACTTTACATCCTAGAATATTGTAGAATATGAACAAACTGATATGCAACAAAAAATTGTTATTTATTTTAATTAAACTCTTACACCATGCAAAAGCATTAATTGTAATGCTAGTTATCTTTATTTTGTATAATTAGTGACTAAAGTTTATTAGAACATAAAACATGTATTTTGTAACTCCTCCTACATGTACTATATTCACAATTGCTTGTTGAAATAAAATTGAAAACTTCCCAGAGATTATATTTGACTATTTAACTCATGCCCCAAATGGCAGTCAATGACCAATCACATTTCAATGATTTCTGTTTTACAACCAATCAGAGTCGTGTTTCACGAAATATTTATCAGTGTTATATATACCATATTAAAGAAAGCTCCTCCTTTTTACACGCTTTATATTAGCTTGACCTGTATCTATCTATGTAACTGAATCTTTCAATGCGATTTTCACCCACTTAAAATCATTGGATCGACTTGAAATTTTGTATGCTTGTAAAGGACCCGTGACAATACAATAATTTAATATTTATTTTCTAAAATCCTGGCCAGAATCATCAGAAAATAAAAAAAAGTGAATTTGTATTTATGTAATGGAATTTTTTAACACGATTTTCACCCACTTAGAAACATAGGATAGACTTGAAACTTTGCATACTTGTAAAGGACCCGTGACAATATAATAATTTCATATTTATTTTCTAAAATCCTGGCCAGAATCATCAGAAAATAAAAAAAGTGTCTTTGTATTTATGTAACGGAATCTTTGAACACGATTTTCACCCACTTAGAGACATTGGATCGACTTGAAACTTTATATACTTGTAAAGGACCCGTGACAATACAATAGTTTCATATTTATTAATATTCTGAACAGGTCTGACCATTATTTTGCAGTGACTGAGCCTATAAGAAATACGGCTATCAGATTGTATATATAGTGCATAGATGTCAACACATAGCACTTGCAGGAGTTAATGTAAAAACATTTGTAGCAATTTATTATACCACCAAAAAAAAGAAACCACTGTTTGCACTTTCTTAAATGTATTTTTTCCCAGGTAATAATCCAGAAAAATATAATTGTCATATTTACATCATATGACATCAGACATGAATTAATATACAGTTTGATGTGTTTAATTTTTTCTCCACTAGAGAGCATTCTTACAATATTGCGTTCCTTTGGCAGTAAATAGTATGATCTGGTTGCAGTGATAAACAAAAGAAGCAGATGAAGCATACCTATCGTTTTTCATTTGTTTTCAAACATCGCCGTTTACATTAAATATATAAATATTTTAAAATAACTATAGTTAAATAATGATTTGTTAGTAAACAGCTTAATTTTATTCGTTAAATAGTCCTAACAAATGCCACTCTTGATTTCCAAATTCTCTAGATAAATTGGAAATCACTCGTGGCATTACTTATGAAAAGAAAAATATATGCCTAGACTGGGGTTTGAAGCTAGGACCTTTGACTCTCTATGTCAATGCTCTTCCAAGTGAGCTACCTTGGAAGAGCATTGACATAGAGAGTCAAAGGTCCTGGGTTCAAACCCCAGTCTAGGCATATATTTTTCTTTTCAAATATAATTTGTCCATCATTAAGATGTTTAAAAACGAATAATAAAACCACCACTTCCCAGAGATATTACTATTTTACTCTCACTCTGTATAACATGTTATTCTACAGTTATGTCAGTTACCGAATATAAAATCATATATATTTTAAGTACAATTATTAGAGATAGAAACTACATATTTTCTGTTAAAGTGATTGAAATCTATGTCTAAAAAATGTTTTAAAGTGAAAAAGTAGTGTCCTACTATCTGAAGGCTAAAAAAAAATTAAAATGTTACTTTGTTTTGTTGCAATTATATCAGTTACCATGGAATTCACCATATACTAATTATTATTATTATTATTATTATTATTATTATTATTATTAAACATTATAATTATTATTATTATTAAACATAATAATAATAATAAAATTATACTGTAATTGTCACCAATTAATACATTTACATTATATAGATAAAAGTTAAAATAATATTCAAACCAAAGTTAAAGCAAATATATATTTAGATTTATTTTAAACTAGCTAATACCGGGCATGCACTGCTAAGCCTAAATAAAATAAATGTTTTTTTATGTTTAGTTGAATAAGTGAAAAGAAAAGTAATTATAAATTTATATCATAGTTATTTTTATGTACCCTGTGCTGATTACCAGGTGTTGCCCAGGAATCTACTATCTCGATCTTCTTGGCATCAATGAGCTAAAAGGCAAAAATAGTTTTGAGTTACCTATTGCAGACTTTTTTAATAGAATTTTTTGAGATATTCAATTCTGTGTACATTAATTTGGTGTATTTGTTATGGTTTTAGGCAGCATAAGCCAATTAAGCATCCAAAAATAGACTTTTTTAGTACACTGATGCCCCCCCTTTTTTTTTAACTCTGGCCCTATAGTAAAGTGAAGTAAAGTGATCCCACTACAGACCTCGGGAGGCCCTTGGGGTAGTGGGAGGATAAGGCTCCCATTTTTTCTTGACAATCGGCACTTGATGTCAGCTGGGTTGTAGCCCTGCATGACGGCCGCTTTTACCCCCAGAACAAGTGCCTGGTAATCATTTCCGTTAGAGGCTGAGTCGACCCCAGGGCCATAGTGCCGCCAGAAGGTTTGGGTCAGTTTAAAAATTCTGACCCTACCGGGACTCGAACCCTTGACCTTCCGACTTGTAGCGCAGTGCCTTAACCACTATGCTACGGCGTGCCCCGGCCCTATAGTACATATGATAATATGTAACATATGTTAATTGTCCCAAAAAAATATCTAAATGATGGTAAAAACTTCATTCAAATTGGTAGTTTACAAACAAACAGACTCCCACTCATTTTTTATAATTAAAAATCATTTTAATATCTAGCTGTCCTTGATTTCAAGAGGAAGGGAATTCCAATTGTGGGAAATGTAGATGGTATATGATGTAGGCAATGAGATGTCCTGGGTTGAGATGAATTAAGAAAGAAATTATGATGTGATCTTACTTACTTACTCACTGACACTATCGGACCCGCAGGTTCATGGCCGAACAGACATATGCTCTCCATACATCCCTATCCTGAGCTAATGCTTTCCAATCATTCCCTGTATAATCTACTTCCCTCAAATTATAATTAATATTATTCTCCCACCTCATTCTTGTTCTACCAACTGGGCGTTTTCCCTCTGGCTTTCCTACAAGAAGCTTCCATGCACATCTTTCATTCCCCATATGCGCAACATGTCCTGCCCATCACAGTCTAAGAGACTTAACTGTTCTTATTATATCTGGCTTCCTATAAAGACCATGTAGTTCATTGTTATGTAGTCTTTTCCATTCACCTGTCTGTTCATCTTTCTTTGGCCCAAAAATTTTCCTAAGTACTTTATTCTCAAATACTTGTAATCTCCTTTCCTCCCTTAAAGTAAGAGTCCATGTTTCACACCCATATAATATAACTGGTAGAATAATAGTTTTATATATTTTCAGTTTAACGTTTTTTTGAAAGAAGTTGGGACATCAAAAGTCTCTGTAATGCATAATAGCACACATTTCCAGAATTGAGCCTATGTTTAATTTCTTTGTGCATCTCATTCCTATTTGTGATTATTGTTCCTACGTAGGTATTTGAATTCAGCCACTTCCTCAAAATTTCCTGCATTTGTCATTAGCTGTCCATTTCCATTATATAATGCATTTCTACGTGTGACCATATATTTAGTTTTATTGATATTTACTTCCAGTCCTAATTTCTTAGTGTTAATGATCATGTGTTTAAATTATGGTTGTCAGATAAATACTGGAAATGAGAGGCTCAGAGGGGGAAAAAAAAAACTAATAGAGTAAATATGGTACTGCTAGGATTACAATAAAGTGATAACGCTTGGATTAATCTCATTTATCATTATTAATTTGACATTGAGATAATAGTTTATAAACTGTAATCAACTTTATCTTTATCTGAATTATCTTTGATTTTTTTAACAGCACAATAAAACCTAGGTTTGAAATCAATGTGGATTAAGCTGTTAAAATTCTGGGAATTTTTAAGCTTTAAAAGACTGTACAATCCTGCACCATATCCAAACAGTCTAAGTCAGCCACTATCACCTAGTGAGCCACTCGTTCTGGAGGATGATTCCTCAGTAGTTGTAAGGAGAGAGACAAACTGGCTGAGGAGTTGAGAGGAAATGTAAATAATATTAGCTTTATTTTAATAATAATAATAGTTTTATTTTACCTGGCAGAGCTTCTGACTGCAGTTCATGAAGTCTCGGGTTTGATTCCCACTCAAACCACAGGAATTTTTTCCTTAAAGGGAATTATTTCTGTGGTCGCCCATGGTCTGAAATTTAGATTAAGCTTACGTTTAAAGACTCTCCTGGTGCTACATTATCATTTATCATCCATTATATAATTGTCCCTAGTAAAGCTGCAAGCATAGCATGAAAATGCTATGATTGCAGTGAAGGACCTGCCTTCAGGCAGAATTACTATGGATGGATGGATATAATTGTGGTATATAATTACCTTCCAGATGCCCCAACCTCAGAAATGGATTAGAATTATACCAATGCCAGGAGAGAATGTCAGAAATGTTATAACCTGTGACATTGGACACAGAAAAAGTGGCTGCCATAAAACAAATTTTTAAAATTTGTTTCCTGATTATGTTATTAAGGATCAATCTTTTCCTCCTTCCTATGCCATTTTTTTTAAATATAAAATGTACTCTTTTCTGCAGAATTACATGGTGCAGTTAACTAACTAACTAACTAACTAATTCACTGGCACTATCGAACTCTAGGTTTATGACCGCATGGACATAAGCTCTCCATACATCCCTGTCCTGAGCTAATGTTATCCAATCATTCCCTGTATAATCTACTTCCTCAAATCATGGTTAACGTTATTCTCCCACCTCATTCTTGGTCTACCAACTGGGCGTTTTCCTTCTGGTTTTCCTACAAGAAGCTTCCATGCACGTCTTTCATTCCCCATCCATGCCACATGTCCTTCCCATCACTGTCTACAAGACTTAATTGTTCTCATTATATCTGGCTTCCTATAAAGACCATGTAGTTCACTATTATGCAGTCTTCTCCATTCACCTGTCTGTTCATTTCTCTTTGGTCCAAAAATTTTCCTAAGAACTTTATTCTCAAATGCTTGTAATCTCCTTTCCTCCCTTAAAGTAAGAGTTCATGTTTTGCATCCATATAATATAACTGGTAGAATAACAGTTTTATATATTTTCAGTTTAATGATAAAAAATGAAAATGTTTCACCACTCTGTATATACATGTCTATAGGTGTAATGTAATTAAAATTCTCATGAAACATTTTGTAGTTCTTATAAATGCAAAGAATGTAAACTTATCTATGATATTTATGAACAGATGCTAGAAGAATGTCATTGTCAAGGAATTGGCCTTGTCTTGGAATGAGGTGGTCTGGTTCAAGGAAAGTATTTTTTATGTTTAAAGCAGTTACAATAGGGAAAGTATTAGTCATCATTTGACCTAATGAAAGCTTCCATTTCACCGCATTTTAGCCAAAATCTGGTAATTATTGTAATTAACTTATTCTTCTTAATAAGGTGCTGCAGCTTCAATTGGAGAATGCTTTGGCCTTCTCAATGAGTTCTTTCCTCACTTTTCTATTCTGGACACGTTTGTTCCAGTTTTTTATCTTCATCAATTTTATATAATTTACAAACATCATTTTCCCATCTTTTTTTTTGGGTTGTTCAATATATTTAGGGATTAATAGCTTCCATTTATAGATTTTTATCATCCATTCTATATATATATATATATATATATATATATATATGTCCAATCCAGCTTAATCTTTGCACTTTAATGAAGTTAATTATATTTCTGTTTTTTATAATTCTATTTCTTTCTTAATTTTTTTGAATTCTCCATGATCCATCCTGATTCCTTATTGCTCCAAAGATTTTTCTTATTACTTTCAAGACTAAAATCTTTTACTTTTCTGTTTCTTTAAGTGTCTAAGTTTCACTAGAATAGGTTACAACAGGTCTTATAACTGTAAAGTATAATTTAAGTTTGGAGTTTTTAGAGATTAGTTTACTCTTAAGTAATGGTAATTAACTTATATAAAGTATAATTTTATTTTACTTTTAATGATGGCTTAAATATACAGGGTCGAAGTAATATAAATGCACAGATTTTAAGTATGTATTCCTTGGGTAAATATAATCAAAATGTCTTATACATTTTGGACTGCAAATGAACAGTTTTCTCAAAAAAAAAAGTACAGAAATTTATATTGCGTTACTTTATAATGCTGGCAATATTAGTCTATTTTCACACAGTATATAATTAACTAACTCACTGGTACTATTGGACCCATAGGTTCATGGTCACACAGACATAAGCTCTCCACACATCCCTATCCTGAGTTCATCATCATCATCATCATCATCATCCAGGGATTAAGCCTGTTGGCTCGTTCCGGTTTCATGAAAGCTAGAATTGTTAAAATTGTTCAGACCATCTTCTGTGTGGGCGACCAACATTTCTCCTTCCGCGCGGTTAATAATTTAGCAATAATTTTGGAAATCTTCCTTCTGGCATTCTATCAATATGTTCTTTCCAGTCATTCCTATATTTAATTATTCGGTCTGTAAGTTTGAAAATATTTAGTTCCTTTCTTATATCTTCATTTCTTTTCTTATCCAGCAGAGTATATCCTGCTATATTTCTTAAAAATCACATCTCTGCTGCTTCCAATCTTTGTTCCTGTCTTTTAGTGATCGTCCAACATTCTGATACATACATCAATATAGGAACAGCCATTACTTTATAAAATTTAATTTTTGTTTCTTTTCTTGTGTTTTTAAGGGTTCTTTTAATGGTGCCACACATTTATTTATTTTGTAATTAATATCTTCAATTTTAACATATGATAAATTGAAACCTAGATATTTAAAACTGTTCACTTGCTCCAAAATGTTATTATCAATTACTATTTTTGCTCTTAAGGTATCATGTCCTTTAAATGCTAAAATTTTAGTTTTATTATTTGAAATTTTTGAATTGTAATTGGCACTTATTTTTTCCAAATTAAAAATAGCTCCTTGTAGATCATCTTATGAACTGGAAATTACTACTTGATCATCAGCAAATAATATTGTATCCAACAGTTTATTATTTATTTTAAAATGTTTATTTAAATTAATCTGCCACTTTAACATTACTTCATCTATATATAAATTAAAAAGAGAAGGTGATGAAGGACACCCTTGTCTGACACCACATTTTATTGTTACCATTTTTTGATGTTTAGATTTAAAACCCCTGTCTATTAAAATTTTATTATTTACATATAAATTTTGTATAGCTATAATCAAATGTGGAATACCTTTATTTGTCATTGGGCCGCATGCAAATACATTAGTCTCTACTCAAATTACTTCCAATCACTGGTGAGCTGATTCACCGTGAGCAATTGCTGAGATTGAATTAACGGCCGACTTACCGGTCATGCATGAAAGTCGACGTTTTCGTAATATTGGCAACGAATTACCCAGAATTCTCAGCGATAAAACCACTTCCGTTATTTTCGTCTGCTATAGAGGAACGCATTTACGCTTGCGTCCCGCAAATAATACCGTATACAAGAACGTCTGCATCGTGCAATATTACGCCGATTCTCCTGTTCTTCCAGTTGAATTCTTTGGTAGACTCTTATCAAATTCCTCTTCTCCACATATACCAAAAACATAATCGAAGTCTTCAAGGTCCGACATCTTGGATAAAGCGGCAAGGTTTCAAACTACATCGGTTCCCTTCGGGATTCTCACGATAAGTTTCTATCTTGAGCTATGATCTTAAGTTACCTCGTCAGGTAGCTTACAATTATTATCGCATGAATAGATTTCTGAGTAAGCAAAATGTATTAGGATAAAACTTTCTTAGCAGAGAACGCCTTTTACGGTCTAATGAGTTTATAAATTCGACCCATTTCTATTTACCATATCAGAAGCTTTTTCATAGTCTATAAATCCTATATATGTTGGGATGTTAAATTCTATACGCTTTTCAAATACCTATCCTGAGTTAATGTTTTAAAATCATCCCCTGTATAATCTAATTCCTCAAATCTTGGTTAATGTTTTTCTCCCCACTTGATTCTTGGTCTATCAACTGAGGATTTTCGTACAACCAGTTTAAATGCCCCTCTTCATTCTCCATTTGTGCCACCTATCCTGCTCATCACAATCTAAGAGACTTAACTGTTCTTATTATATCAAGTTTTCTATATAGATCATGTAGCTCACTGTTATGTAGTCTTCTCCATTTGCCTGTCTGTTCATCTCTCTTTGGTCCAAAAATTTTCCTAAGAACTTAATTCTCAAATACTTATAATCTTTTCTCTTCTCTTAAAGTGTGGATCCATACAATATAACTGGGAGAATAACAATTTTATATAGTTTCAGTTTAACATTTTTGAGAGAATGACAAGAGTCTATATAATTCATAATAACATGCACTTCCAGAATTGAGTCTATTTAATTTCTTTGTGCATCTCATTCCTATTTGTAATTATTTTTCCTAGGTATTTGAATTGAGCAGTTTCTTCAAAATTTTCCTTATTTGTTATTAAGTGTCCATTTTCATTATATAATGTATTTCTATGTGTTCACACAATTCAGAGGAGATGTAAAATGGAACACCTTTTCTTTTTAATATGCCCCTGCAATGTTGTCAATTTCCCCTTGTATAAAGGGCGCACCCCATAGCATAGTGGTTAAGGTATTGCGCTACAAGTCGGAAGGTCGAGGGTTCAAGTCCCGGTGGGGTCAGGATTTTTAAACTTACCCAAACCTTCTGGCAGCACTATGGCCCTGGGGTCTACTCAGCCGCTAACGGAAATGATTACCAGACGCTTGTTCTGGGGTAAAGGCAGCCATCATGCAGGGCTGACAACCCGGCTGATATCAAGTGCCGATTGTCTAGAAAAAGTGGGAGCCTTAACCTCCTACTACCTCAAGGGCTTCCCGAGGCCTGTAGTGGGGATTACTTTACTTTACTATAATATCAATAAAAACATTTATTTAATTTCATTTCCATTAATTTAATTTGTGCTAATACACATAATAGGACGAAATATACCAAAAGAAAAAAATTGTTCCATGTAATGTCTCCTGTGTACTGTGTGAAACTCAGACCATTACTTGCCACAATTATAAAATAATGAACCAGTAAATTTCTGTACGAAATTTTTTTTTTTTTTTACATTTGCAGAAAATTAAATATCTGTGTACAGGAGAAGAAAGGTAAAATATAAATTTCAACAATGAAGAAGAACTAAAACCTTGTATTGAATGCACTTATTTAGGAACAAAATTAGACCATTCAGGTGATAACACAGTGGAAATTAAAAACAGAATCACAAATATAACAAGCAATAAATGCTTTAAACTCTGTTTGATGTAGCAAAAATATTACAAAAAATAGAAAATTACAAATATATCAAACCATAGTTTAGAGCTTTTTAACATATAGTGCTCAAGTTTGGCTAATTCCTACCAGGGAAATGAAAAAAATTTAAGTACAGAAATGGATGTTTTAAGATCAGCTGGAACATCTAGAATGGATAGAATATGAAATAAAGAAATAAGGGAAATTATGGGTGTACAAGAGGAGCCAGATATCATAGACATTATAGAAAAGAAAAGATTACAATAGTATGTCAAAAGAATGACAGAGGAAAGATTGCCTAAACGTATTACGGAATGGATCCCAAAGGAAAGGAAGACTACAGAAAACCTGGATAGAACATGTACAAGCAGCTATGATTATCAGAGGATTGGAGGAAGATCAATGGATGGACAGAGAGGAATGGCATTTGGTTTCTGGATGATGGCGGCAGCTGTCATGATACCAGATGATGATGATGATATTTGCAGTCCATAATATATAAGATATTTTCATTATAATAGCTACAGGGAATTCATACTTAAAATCTTAAAATATTACTTCCACTCTGTATATAAACACACATTTATTATTATTTAGGATTTTTTTGACAATATTCACAATATTGTGGTTTTTCTACAACCTGGATAAGGTCTCTACATCATCTTCATTCATTATTATTTGTTGTTCATGCCAATTCTTACTCAGTCCATCCATTGTTTGTTAGGTATCTTCCTCCCTCTTCTGCCTTTCACTGTCCACTCCAACATAATTTTTAGTATTCTCTCTGTTGTCATCCTTCATACATATTTAAACCATTTCAATCTCATTTCTTCAGTCACATCAAATATATTATTTTTTCCTTGTCTATTATTTCTCTATTTTTTTTAATGTCTTTTATGACATTTCTGACTTTCTCTCCTGGCATTGGTAGAATTGTAATCTATTTCTTAGGTTTCCAATCTGGAAATCCTTGCAGTCCTCCTTCAAATGTTCATTTCAACAGCTAACAATCTGTGAGCATGTTGGTTGTTTAACATTCATGAAGCAAAATACTCTGCATTATTGCACTATACGTACAACAATACCATAACACCTGGAAGAATCATTTGTGACGAATGAGTTCAGATATAGTTTCCAAAGCCATGCTTCGTTATTGTCCAACAGGGAAAAGATCTCTGGGCCATCCAAAGAAACACTGGATACAAAATTCATCAGTGAGATTGTAACAACCCTCTAGGCCTAAGACTTGTATGTATGAAAAAGAAGAAATCATTTTTGTTTTGTTTTATAAAATATTCTTGCTGCATAAACATATAAATGTACGATGCTGCAGTTAAGCAGTTTAAAAGAATCATGCTTTGTTGCAGAGCTATGGAGCTATGGGATATGGCACTGGTTCCAGTCCCCATGGGGGAATAAGTTTTCTCATGGAATTTCAGCTAGTATAGGACCATATATTTATCATTGTGAGGCAGGGTAGCTACAATAAACAGTGGCTCCAGGTTGAGAAAACTAGCTATAACGGCTGGGGAAATTGACATTCTGACCATGTGTCACCCCTATACTTGCTACATGTTCATCCATCTCTGTAAATGGCAAGTGGATATGAGGCCAGTAGGCAACTGGTAAGCTGAGAGCCTTCTAGGACTATCACTCCTTGGGGTTATATATATATATATATATATATATATATATAGAGAGAGAGAGAGAGAGAGAGAGAGAGAGAGAGTGAGTGAGAGGTCAGAAACTTTTTTAAAGTTTCAAAAAGAATTCTAAATTATTTTCTATGGAAACTGACTTTTGAAGATCAGGTTTACAATAAAAAGAGATTTGAAAAAATGTAAATTAAACTAAAATGGGAGTAAAAAAGTCTACATTGGACTACGTACAACAAAAAGAACTTTAGTGATACAATCATGTGACAAGAATAACTTCCGATGAAAGTGTTAGAATGGCTGTCAACTGAGAGGTTAAAGAGAGGGAGACAAAATGCTACTTTGATTCATGGTATAAAAACAACAATGAGAGAAAGAAAAGTGGAGGATGAATAATGAAGCGATAAGGAAGACTGAAGAAGAAATTTAAATTTCAGTATTTAACATACACAGCATTTATCTTGTATCTTGTAAGCTCTTGTTTCCATCAACGAGATTTAGGCGCTCTCCCCCTACAGGGAAGAAATTGATCCATACTAATTTAGTTAAACTTGTTTTTGTATAGATAACATTGGAGTGGCCCATGGTCAGCATTCTGCCTCATACTGACATCTAGGAAACCAAGGTAGTACTAGAACAGGAAAATTCGGTAAATTTTGCTTAGAGGCCTTTTTATTCATATATATATATATATATATAAGTCACTGGTACTATTGAACCTGTAGGTTCATGGCAGTGAGGATGTAAGGAGAGCTTACATCCCTTTCCTGAGCTAATGTTTTCCAATCATCCCCTGTATAATCTACTTCCCTCCACTCATGATTGATGCTATTCTATCACCTCATTCTTGACCTACCTACTGGGTGCTTTCCCTCTGGTTTTCTGACAATAAGCTTCCAAACCCCTCATTCATTCCCCATCCGTGCCATATGTTATATACTACGAAATTGTGATTATGATAAAATGAATCCTGTTAACTTAATTCCAACCCATCAATTACCTTCATGACTGAAGAAAAGCAAAATAACACTTGCTGACATTGGGGTTTGATCTCAGGACCTCCTATATTTAAGTCTCAAATGCTACCAATTGAGCTAATATGCTTACAAGGGAACTGTCAACAATTGCACATCAAAATCCACCTTGAAATTTCTCCCAAGGCCATGTCCAAAAAATTATCTGTTGTTTTTAACTGTAAGGCACAGAAATCAAAGCCAGAATCCAGTAATGGCAACCCACTGTACAGAGCAGATGGACTCCCTGCTTGCATAAGAGTATGGTGGAGTGAGGTGGGACCCGGTACAGACAGCAGGTAGTGAGGGTTATCCAGTCTGCTGATTCTGGAGTTGTATTACTTCCCTCTAGTTTAAATGAAATATTTGGTGCTGAATTTTAGTGCCTTGCAGATAAAAATGGCAGATAATTTTCTTTTTTGACACAGTATTTGTACATCACAATGCTTCTCTGGAAGATACGTCAAGAAAGCTTTTCACCATGCAATAATTGAAAGTTTCCTTGTTAGTTCATTTTTTTTTGTATTCATTGCAACAAAATAAATTTAGAAGATTTTTTAGCATATGGTTCATACACAGAGATCTCGGCTTATACAAAACATTCATTAGTACCAGTACGGTATATATCCAGTTACGTTTCGAGAAAACAAAATGGCGGCCGCTAGAGAGATTTTTAATATATAGCTTTCTCTAATTTTGGGATTTCATTGATTTCCTGAGTATACCTTTCTAATTTTATTTCTGTGGAATATACCCCGTTTCGTTGCGAAAAATCGAAAATTGCGTTTGCTAGAGCGATTTTTTAATTTTCGCTTCAGTTGAACCCGGACTCCTAGTAATTCGCCTTTTTTTTTGTCAAAATGTTTGCTATGTTAGACTGTTTACTAATGGGAAAGATGAAGGCAATTCAATTTAAACATTTTTTCGTGACAACCTCAATAGCTTATTTCTTTGAGAATTCGCGAATATGTAGGTCTACTGTACTACTTTGGGGACACGCCGTAGCGTAGTGGTTAAGGCACTGTGCTACAAGCCGGAGGGTCGAAGGTTCAAGTCCCGTTGGGGTCAGGATTTTTAAACTGACCCAAACCCTCGGCGGCACTATGGCCGACTTAGCCTCTAACGGAAATGAGTACCAGACGCTTGTTCTGGGGTAAAGGCGGCCGTCACGCAGGGTTGACAACCCGGCTGACATAAAGTGCCGATTGTCTAGAAAAAGTGGGAGCCTTAACTTCCCACTACCCCAAGGGCCTCCGGGCCTGTTGTGGGATCACTTTACTTTACTACTGTAGAGAGAGTATGCAGAATTTGTATTCTTTGTTACAAAACTTGCAATGTTTACATAAAGGTTCTAAATTATGAAGGAGAAAAGAAACGGTTGTTAGTTTGTGAAATTACTGGCAAAAAATAGTTGGGTGATAATGTCGATGGTGTCACTATTTAAAACATGGAGAACGATTTAAAATGTTTAACTCAGGAAATTTTGCTTTGTACAGATACATTTTGTTATACTAAAAGTATCAAAATAGCACTGATTTTATGTTATTAATAGATCTAACATAGAGCACCGTGGTATCTAATGAGCCGTGTGTATAATTTTTTTTTTTGTATGTGTGGGGAATTTTACTAGTAATGTCGGGCAATTTAATAACAATGTTAAAAGTTGGCGAGATTGATTACATTTAGTCATTTTAATGGTGGTGCACTCTTGAAGTTTTCTTGTTATGCAGGTAAAATTTAAACAGCGAAAAGTTTTTAGAATAAGGTACAGAATTTTAATTGTGTCTTATTCATAAACGTAACGATCTTATACTTGGAAAGTTTATATGAGTATAATCTATTTTTCTTGGTCGAGAAATTATTGTGTTTGGAATTTTCGTTACCGAAGTTTTGAATATCAACACATTTGTTAAAACGACAATTTCTGCTTCATGACTTCATCTTTGTAATTAATATGGTTGAAATGGGCTTTTTAATATCGAACAGGGCTTGTTGCCACGCTAGTTGAATGTAACACGGACGCTTTATAAACCATTACAAAACGTTCATTTGGATGGAAAGATTGGAAGTAAAATATCTATTTTATCCACATTATACTAAAATTATTCACAATTCTTTGAAGTGTAGATCTCAATATGATTGGGAATAGATGTGTTAATAATTTGTTATACTAACTTTCGAACTGTTCATAGGTTTACGTTAAAATAAATTAATTTGTAGACTTTGTGGAGGATGAATGTTTGGCTCAGGGACGTTTTTTGGCGGACACAATTCTACACTTACATTCTTATGCCACTAATGCACTAAACACTTGTAAACATGTTCGTAATATTTTAAACATTTTCGAATCATTTTATAAACATTTCTTACGATTATTAAATATTTATAAATTATGCGAAACTTGTGCATCTCGTTCATGTAACATCCGCTACGTGGCTCTCAAATCGGAGTTACCAACATTTGAAAATAATTTCAAACCATATTTAGTGTTAGTGTACGTAAAATTAGTTTATTAAATGATTTGCATGTAAATTATTATGTTAGGAAATGGGAAGTTGGTTTACGTCCATTTTTTTTAGCATTTGGGAATAAATAATATGCATGTAAATTGTTTTCTTTGGTTAGGAAATGGCAAGTTAGTTTACGTCCTTTTTTTTAGCATTTGGGAATTTATTCCCAAAGTTGGTAAAGCCGACTGCAGAGCCATCTACCGGAGGCTACATTAACCATTACAGCAACTCGTGCATGTACACTGCAATTCTGTGGCACTTAAAAGAATTCATGTCCGCCAAATACCCGACATTTTCCTAATGTTTTTTTTATCTTTATGAATGGAAGGGTACTCTTAGCTCAACTTTAGAATATTTCGTTCTATGACTTTTCGTACTATACTTTTATGATACTGTAGCTCTACGTACTTCCATCTTGACTAAAAATTTGGGAAAAAGTGTACTATTTATCTCACATGAATTCTTCTAAGTTCTACAGAATTGCAGTGTGCATGCGCGAGTTGCAGGAGTTGCTGTAATGGTTAATGTAGGTTCCGGTTGATGGCTGTGAAGCCAGCATTACCAACTTCATCATCATCTTTATGGTATAGGCTCCATGTCCTATTCTGGCTCACTACTCCATCGCTTTCTTGGTCTGCCAACTTTTGGAGTAAATTCCCGGCTAAGGTTGACTTTAAGATACACACAATTTTCCATCTAACATTCTTATGCCACTGATGCATTAAACACTTTTCAACCATTTATAATAACGTTTCGTACTATTTTAAACATTTTGGAACCATTTTATAAACATTTCTTATAATTTTAAAATATTTCTAAATTAGGCAAATATTGTACATCGAGTTCAACAGACGTGGAAATGCTTCATGTAACATCCGCTAGGTGGCTCTCACATTGGAGTTACCAACATTTGAAAATAATTCCCAACCATATTTAGTGTTAGTGTACGTAAAATTAGTTTATAGTTTATTAAATAATATGTTTGTAAATTGTTTTGTTAGGTTAGGAAATGGGAAATTAAGTTTATGTCCATTGTTTGTTTGTTTTTTTTTTTTTTTGCATTTGGAAATAAATAATATGCATGTAAATTGTTTTGTTAGGTTAGGAAATGGGAAGTTAGTTTACATCCATTTTTTTAGCATTTGGGAATTTATTCCCAAAATTGGTAACGCTGACTTCAGAGCCATTATTAATCAGAGCTATTATTAACCATTACAGCAACTCCTGCAACTTGCGCATGCACACTGTGATTCTGTAGAATTTAGAAGAATTCATGTGTAACCTGTATTCATGTAGACTTTCATGGCTGGAGTTGCTATGATGATCTTGAAGAAGATTTTCGGGCTGTAGGCCGTGGTCGTGAGGCTTGTAGTTCCCCGATGTTTCGCCAGAGACTGCGTCTGGCATCCTCAAGGGCTGTCTTGAGACTGGCAATTCTGTCCGCTGTCTGTCTTATTTATACGTTCACCGCGATGTGTTCGTAAGTTGTATCTGCCTTCTGATTGGTCAGCGTTAGGGACTTCCATTGCTCCAATGAGATTGTTGTTTGATGGTCTAGTCGACTGTACGTTATATCTGTCTTCTGATTGGTCAGCGGTAGGGACATCCATTGTTCCACTGAGATTGCTGTTTGATAGTCTAGTCGATTGTGCTTGTAGAGGTTTACATTTTGTGTTTTTTAGAACCGGTATCCATACTTTGTTGACTTTTAATGATTCTTCTTTTCTGTTGAAACTGTTATTATGTTTGAATATTTCAATGGCTTCTCGTTGTAGACGGGTAAAATAGTGTTGCAGTTAGATAATATGTCTGTATAATAATATTCTGGTATACCAGAATACAGACATGTTATCTAACTGCACACACTATTTTACTCGTCTACAACGAGAAGCCATCGAAATATTCAAACATAATAACAGTTTCAACAGAAAAGAAGAATCATTAAAAGTCAACAAAGTATGGATACCGGTTCTAAAAAACGCAAAATGTAAACCTCTACAAGCACAATCGACTAGACTATCAAACAGCAATCTCAGTGGAACAATGGATGTCCCTACCGCTGACCAATCAGAAGACAGATATAACGTACAGTCGACTAGACCATCAAACAGCAATCTCATTGGAGCAATGGAAGTCCCTAACACTGACCAATCAGAAGGCAGATACAACTTACGAACACATCGCGGTGAACGTATAAATAAGACAGACAGCGGACAGAATTGCCAGTCTCAAGACAACCCTTGAGGATGCCAGACGTAGTCTCTGGCGAAACGTCGGGGGACTACAAGCCTCACGACCACGGCCTACAGCCCGAAAATCTTCTTCAAGATCATCATATGTAACCGTTTCTCCACCTTATCCCAAATGCTAAAAAAAAAAGGACATAAAGTAACTTCCCATTTCATAACCTAACAAAACAAATTACACGCATATTATTTATTAAACTATAAACTAATTTTATGTACACTAACTTGTCCCATCAGAATCTAACAAAATTAAGTTAAATTTTGAAATTTGGTTTGGAATTATTTGCAAATGTTGGTAACATCGATTTGAGAGCCAGCTAGCAGATGTTACATTAAGATTTGCGCATCTGTAGACTCGATTCACAATATTCATGTAATTATATAAATATTTTAAAATTGTAACAAATGTTCATATGGTTCCAAAATGTTTAAAATTGTATGAAACTTGTTTAAAAGTGTGTAGTGCAACAGTAGGATTAGGATGTTGTATGGAAAATCGTGTGAGACAAATAGGTAACCTCAGTCAAATTTTATACTATTTTAAACATTTTGCAATGATACTTAAAACATTTTTTTACAATTAAATATTTATCTATGCATGCAAAATGTGACATTTATCTCAAAATTACCTTTTTCAAACTTGTATAGAATCGTAGTGTGCATGTTCAATCACTTATGCAATTGCCGCTAGATGACAGGATATACCTGTAAAATTGCAATGAACAACATTTGCAATTCAAAAGCGTATTTTAAGAAATGAGTGTTCATACACTTCATTTTGTTAGCTTTTGATCAGACCAGACAAGTTAGTGTACACCGTATTAATTTATAGTTTATTACATAATACAAATGTAATTTATTTTATTAGTCCATCGCTGTGGTCTCGAGGTAGCGTGCTGCCTTGTCACGCAGCGGGCCCGGGTTCGATCCCCGGTTGGGGCAGTTTTTCTGGGTGAGGTTTTTATCGGGGTTTTTCCTCACCTGTAAGACAAATGTCGGGAAAACTTTAAGGCCCAAACAGTCCCCGAAATCATATGGCCATCATCCTTATCATTATCATCCTTACCATTATCATTATCATCATCATCCTTCACCGGTGTGGAAAGCAACGGGAGTCTACCACACCTGCACAATTCCCTAGTAAAGCTGAAAGCATAGCATGAAAATGCTATGATTGCAGTGAAGGACCTGCCTTCGGGCAGAATTACTATGGATGGAGGTTATAAAGTGGAAGGTTAGTGTATGCCCACATACATCTTATATATATATATATATATATATATGTTCGGAACTTATTGTGAAGGTTAGTCATACTGATTTCACAGATATGTGGTTTCATCTGGCGACAATTCCATAAATGTTTATGCATGTGTACTGCTATTCTGTAGAACTTAGAAAAATTCATTGAACGAGTTATTCAAAAGTTTAATTCTTTGGGGATTTCAAATAAAACAGAACAGAAAAACACAATTTATTGTTGCACTATATGAATAACTACCTGAGAGAATTAAATATGTTGATTTTCCCAAAAAAATGTAAGAAATGCCTTAAAATTATGTGAGCCCATTAATGCCAAAATTTAAATTCTATGCTAATTACTGGGTAGTTAAAGAGTGATGTTAAATAAGTAAATTAGGTTCCCCATTCATTTAACTAACTGTAAAATGTAAATGAAAATTTGTGTAACTCAATTTAGCGGATTAATGTACCTCAAATTATTATATAAAGTACGGAGGGATCCTGATGCCACCATGCGATCTATATAAATTCAAATAAAAAAACTGAAAAACACACAATTTATTGTTGCAGTATGTGAATAATTATCATAAGTACCTGTAATGCCATGAGCGATTTCAAATTTATCTAGAGGATTTGGAAATCAAGAGTGGCATTTGTTAGGACTATTTAACGAATAAAATTAAGCTGTTTACACAGAAGCCATTATTTGAATATAGTTACTGGTATTTGAAAATATGTATGTATTTAATGTAAACGGCAATGTTTGAAAACAAATCAGAAATGTGAGGTTATGTATATTCACTGCAACTTGATCATATTATTTATTGCCAAATAGGATTGCAATATTGTAAGAATACACCCTAGTGGAGAAACAATGAAACACATCAAACTGTATATTATAATCAACATTATGGGTTATTAATTTATTTTTTTAGTAAACAACTCAGTAAAATCAAGGAATCTGTTCATTATTTACTATATTCAATGTATTTGTTGGAGTAAAATAATGCTTTGAGCTGTTCAGAATATTAAAAAGGAGAAACTTTCTTTATCATAAAAGCAGGATCTGATAAAGATAAATTGATAAAGGGTGAAGTGAAATAAGACTGTCATTGGTTGTAAAACAAAATTCATTTAAACGTGATTGGTCATTTACTATCATTTGGGGCATGAGTTAAATAGTCTAAGAGAAATATATATGTTGATTTTTTTTCAAAAAAATGTGAGAAATGCATTAAAATATGTTAGAAGTTGAGCTCAAAGTAATCTAAAATAAACATATTTGAAATGTAACATATGTATTAGTCATTGCTCAGACAGTGTAGCCAAATATTCACAAAAACCTGCTAGCAAACAAGTGAATGCTAAACTAATCTGGTGTATTGACTTACCCATTTTCTTATCCAAACTTGCCCAAACTAACATTAATTTGCCCATATAATACTAACTTATCCATTTTCTCACCCTAACTTGCTCACTAGTGTAGGTGGACTCCTATGATAGAATCCACTTATATGTGAGTAAACTTGTTTGTAATTGGATCTAGCGGGAACATGTGTTATCACATTGGGCAATATGAAGCTAGCAGTCACATGTTCTGCGATCGAATATTCACAGGTGGTACGGTGGCAGAGATTAGCCAAGTATAGGAATGCTAGGGCTCTCTAGTTTAAATGACGAGAATCAGAATGATTGTAAGGTTAATCCTGTAAGAATTGAAATGAAGGTAGTTTGAATTAGTAGAATTATCTATCTTTCTATCTAAAATCAACTACTATCACACTCTATACAACTCATCCCCCCTCCCCTCTTCATTTGGCAGCACGAGATGTAATCAAAGAAAAATTGTTTTATTTTCCAGAGATTTGAAGTTCCATCAATATGAGTATCGATTCAAATTGGGATGTGGATAAATATAAAACAGAATATGAGAGTGAAGAACATTGGGAGTTAAGAAGAAGTTTCATGGTCGCACATAAAAACAAATATTCAGAGGAGAGATTGGTTTGTCTAGCTCAAGTGTTCACCAATATTGAGTTCATGGGATGCAGGTAGGTGATGCGTACTATTGAGTTATTGAGATGCCAGGTGATTCATACTGGTGACTTAATTAATTTTTTTTTGACAATTAAAAAAACTAGTTTACAACCCGTGTTTTACCTAGAGATATTTCACAGAGTATTTACAGATATTTGTACATAATTTTAATATTTAATTTTAGGAAGTTATATTTTGAGGTTATTTTAATTATATTATTTTTGGTCTGGACATCTTACCTCAATATTAATGTTGATTTGTTCTTGGACATGTTTCAAAACAATTCTCTGTTTTATCTTCAGCTTTCCCAGACTGGTTTTATTTATGTTGCATTATGTTGCACCACCTGGATGTCGATGTCAGCTCCATCCTGTGGTTGGCCAAAGAACCTCCAAACAAGGTCACCCTCCATCGGAATATCAAAATTCATAACTCTGTTTCTGTTCTTCTGAATATAAATTTTTTCCCAAATAGTCAGCTCGTTTGTATTTTCTAACTGTTTTAATAATTTAGTGTCTGAATTTATATTATGTTTTCAGACCAAACATGAGCAGCAACTGCAGATTTTCAATTTCTCCATTTTTAATATTTCTTATGTGTTCTTTGGTTCTAATTTTTAGGTTTCTTTTGTTTTCCCTATATATATCTTTTCACAACCCATGCATTCAATTTGATATATTCCTGACTTTTTATTTTTATCAGTTTTTTCATTTTTGTTGGTTTTTATTAGTTTATTTAAACTGTAGTTATTTTTTGGTGCTAAATTTAATATTAAACTTCTCAAATATATTTTGAAATTTATTATGTACCCAGGGGTGATATGTGAATTTCCTATATTTTTTCATAGGTGGTTCTTCTTTTTCAAGATTACTTCTGTTTATCATTTTTTGTTTTTTATACTTTTCTATCCTTTTATTTACCATTTTTTCATCAAACCCATTTTCTCTTGCTACTTTGATTATGTGTTTTTTCTCATGTTTGAAATCTTCTTCGTTTAAGGGTAAGTTTACCAATCTATGAGTTAAACTATTAAATGCTGCTAATTTATGTCCAATTGGATTGAACCCTGTTGATTTTATAAAATTTTCCGTATGAGTTTCTTTCCTATGAATCCTGAATTCAATTTTTCTTTTTTCTTCGTTTCTGACCAATTTAAGATCCAAAAAAGGTATTTGTTTATTGTCTTCTATTTCTTTGGTGAATTTAATGTTTGTACTCTGTAAATTTAATAGATCAAAGAAGATTATTTGAAATTAACTGCGTTATGCATTGATCAAATGTTTTTTACATTCAATGGGAGTTTCTATAGACAAAAATCAGGGCTCTCAATGGGAAACCCATTATCACCTTTCCTGGCAAATTTATTTATGAGCGATTTTGAATGTAAAATCACTAAAGCACATCCCACAATGTTTAAATTTTGGAGTAGATATGTTGATGATATAATTTGTATTGTTAAAGAAAAACATGTAGAAGATTCCCTAAAACTATTAAATTTACAGAGTACAAACATTAAATTCACCAAAGAAATAGAAGACAATAAACAAATACCTTTTTTGGATCTTAAATTGGTCAGAAACGAAGAAAAAAGAAAATTGAATTCAGGATTCATAGGAAAGAAACTCATACGGAAAATTTTATAAAATCAACAGGGTTCAATCCAATTGGACATAAATTAGCAGCATTTAATAGTTTAACTCATAGATTGGTAAACTTACCCTTAAACGAAGAAGATTTCAAACATGAGAAAAAACACATAATCAAAGTAGCAAGAGAAAATGGGGTTTGATGAAAAAATGGTAAATAAAAGGATAGAAAAGTATAAAAAACAAAAAAATGATAAACAGAAGTAATCTTGAAAAAGAAGAACCACCTATGAAAAAATATAGGAAATTCACATATCACCCCTGGGGTACATAATAAATTTCAAAATATATTTGAGAAGTTTAATATTAAATTAGCACCAAAAAATAACTACAGTTTAAAATAAACTAATAAAAACCAACAAAAATGAAAAAAACTGATAAAAATAAAAAGTCAGGAATATATCAAATTGAATGCATGGGTTGTGAAAAGATATATATAGGAAAAACAAAAAGAAACCTAAAAATTAGAACCAAAGAACACATAAGAAATATTAAAAATGGAGAAATTGAAAAATCTGCAGTTGCTGCTCTCATGTTTGGTCTGAAAACATAATATAAATTCAGACACTAAATTATTAAAACAGTTAGAAAATACAAACGAGCTGACTATTTGGGAAAAAATTTATATTCAGAAGAACAGAAACAGAGTTATGAATTTTGATATTCCGATGGAGGGTGACCTTGTTTGGAGGTTCTTTGGCCAACCACAGGATGGAGCTGACATCGACATCCAGGTGGTGCAACATAATGCAACATAAATAAAACCAGTCTGGGAAAGCTGAAGATAAAACAGAGAATTGTTTTGAAACATGTCCAAGAACAAATCAACATTAATATTGAGGTAAGATGTCCAGACCAAAAATAATATAACATAATTTTAATTTTACAGTATCATCATCATCATCCGATATCACAGCAGCTGCCTCCATCTTCCGGAAACCAAATACCATTCCTCTCTGACCATCGATTGATCTTCCTCCAATCCTCTGATATTCATAGCCGCTTGAACCCCTTCTATCCAAGTTTTCTTCAGTCTACCTCTCTTCCTCCTTTCCATTGGGATCCATTGCATAACAATTTTAGGCAATCTTTACTCTGGCATTCTTTTGACATGGCCATACCACTGGTAATCTTTATATATAAAATTAGTGTGAGTCTGTCTTTTTACAAGTTTTACAAGTTTAAAATTCAAATCCAAAATTATATGGTCTCCATAAAATTCATAAAGTTGGTAATAAAATGAGCCATAATTAATAATATTGGCTCGCTATGATACTATTTATCAAAATGGTTTGTACAAAAATTTAATGATCTTCCAAAATATGACAACAAAAGCATTGAGAATTCCTCAGAATTAGTAGAAAAATTGAGTAACATTAATCTTGAACAAAATGACAGATTTGTATACTTTGATGTGGTTTCCTTATTTCCTAGTATTCCAATTGAGAACATGTTGAATTTTTTTGAAAAAGTGGTAAAGTTCTCTAAAATTGAAAAATGAAATAATAGAAGAATAAATAAGTCTCACAAAACTTTGCATTAGTAATTCTTATCTTACTTTTAACAGAAAATTTTACAAACAGGTTTCAGGTTTGTCGATGTGCAATCCACTTTCATAATTTTTGCTGATTTGTTTATGAGCTACCTTGAGTGCCAAATCACTAATGCATATCCATGGATATTCAAGATTTAGTGTAGATACGTTGATATCTTTTCAATAATGAATTCCAAATATATTGAAGATGCATTGAAGTTACTAAACCTCCAAGATGAATCAGTGAAATTTACCACTGAATTAGAAAAATCAAATCAAATCCTGTTCTTGGATCTATATTTAATTAGAAATGATCAGACACAAAAAATTGAATTTGATATATATATATAGTGTTATAATTAAATGTTTAACATTGAGCAATGCAAGCTTAATATGGAATGATAAGAAAAATAAATGCCTGGACGGGATTCGAACCCGGATCTCTGAGTCTGTACCTCAGCATGATATCCATTACACTACCAGGCAAATCCAATTCAAACACTTATTTTTCTTATATATGTATTATACTCTCCATTATTACTAGATGTCGCGAGAACTCGGTCTTCACCGCCATCTAGTAGCTTACTATAACAAGTAAGTAAATTAAAGAGAATATTTTTAGCTTATAGCAGTGACACTTTAGAGATGTTATAATTAAATGTTTAACATTGAGCAATGCAAGCTTAATATGGAATGATAAGAAAATTTAATTATAACATCTCTAAAGCGTCACTGCTATAAGCTAAAAATATTCTCTTTAATTTGCTTACTTGTTATAGTCAGCTACTAGATGGCGGTGAAGACCGAGTTCTCGCGACATCTAGTAATAATGGAGAGTATAATACATATATAAGAAAAATAAGTGTTTGAATTGGATTTGCCTGGTAGTGTAATGGATATCACACTGAGGTACAGACTCAGAGATCCGGGTTCGAATCCCGTCCAGGCATTTATTTTTCTTATCATTCCATATATATATATATATATATATAGGAAAGAGACCCATACAGATAATTATTTTAAATCTTCAGGTTTCAATCACATTGCACATAAACATGCAATAGTTAATAGTCTAATACACAGATTGACAAATATCCCATTAAATGAAAAAAAGATTCAAGAAAGAATATAATCATATCTTAAACATAGCTGGATTAAATGGTTTTGGTAAGGAAATTCAAACAAACTGATTGCAAGGAAAAGAAAAAAAAAATCCAAGAAAATTACTTACTATCCTGAAGTACATAGAACATTAAAAAAAAAAAATTGACAAATACAATGTTATTAATAGTGAGTGGAGAACATATTTTTAACGACTCACCTCATATAATTTCAAATTTATTTGATACCGGTGGTTTCAGACAATATCTTGTCCCACTTCAGTCATGGCTGAAACTGCCGGTATCAAAGAAATTTGAAATTATATGAGGTGAGTCGTTAAAAATATGTTCTCCACTCACTATTAATGATATAACCTCATAATGTTTACTTCCCAATATTAATTTAAATATAAATACAATGTTACATTGGCACCAATAAATAAATTTAGTCTAAGGAGAATTACTTTGTTGTTTAACGCCAGAGCATTAGCTTCATATATATATACATACATAAATTTAGTCTGGGTAATCTTCTAAGCACTAATAATGAAGTTAATGTCCCAGATAGTAAGAAATCTGAAATTTATCAAATAAGTTGTAATGATTGCAAGTATAAGCATATATATATTTATATATATATATATATATAAATAAAGGAAAAAATCAAAAGAAGTTTGGAAACTCATACTAAAGAACATTTTAGAAATATTAAAAATTATGAAATTGAAAAATCAGCAATTGCAGCACATAGTCTACTAGAACATCACAAAATTGGAGGAGAAACAAAACTTTTAAAACAATTGGATAATCCTTTGGAATTGACAGTTTGGGAGAAGATATACATTCAAAAGAATAATCATAGATTGATGAACTATTCCCAATGAACAAAATTTAATTTCAAAGTTTATAGACTCGACCATAGATCGCAGCTCAGAAGATGTTGATGGCTGAAGAATTTCATCAGTCAGAGTCATGACTGAAGATGAATGGGATCCCGTTTGAAACCATGGTATTGTGAAATACATGAAATTTGTGAGGTGAGTTATTAATATATACTCTGACCAATGTTAAATTTAGTAATGTCTTTAAAGAGGAAAGTAAACAAAATTTAAGACATGTAATAAGAACAGTTAACTCTCATGTAATATAATGGCAGTATATATGGGACAAATGGGAAATGAAAGAGTTGCATGGAAACTTCTTCTAGAAAAGCCAGGCAGAAAGTACCCAACAGGCAGTCCAAGAATAAGGTGGGAAAATAACATTAATCATGATTTGAGGGAGACAAATTTTTACAGGGAATGATTTAAAAAATTAGACCATATAGAAATGTATGGAGAGTTTACGTCCAAGTGACCATGTATTTCTGATTTACTATAAAATTACAATAGGAAGTAACATTATGAAGTTCTTAATAAATAAGGTGAGTCTGTAGCATCTTCCCCCATAAAAGTTCTAGGACATGTTTCAAAACAATTGTTTTATTGTCAGCTTGTTCTGACTGTTGATTTTTAAGTTGTCGGCCCCACTTTTACTCGTATTATATGTATTTCTGATAATGTTCACTACATAAAACCCATCAGTCTGGGCAAGCTGAAGATGATATAGAAGATTATATCAAAACATGTTCGAGAACAAATCAACATTAAATTGAGGTAAGATGTTTCCAGACTATAAAAAAAAACTGATTAAAAGAATCTCAAAATATTACTTCCTAAAATAAACTATGTCTTCTGATTATAAATTAATGAGTCATTTTAACATCTTACCTCATATTTCATGTTTTTCAAACACGGTAACTATAGTTTTCAAATGATCTTGTCATTCATTTTCAACCGCCATTATGACTCATTAAGAACCTCATAATGTGTTTCCCAATTTTAACTTTGAATATGTCTTCTGAGTTTGACAGTATCAATGAATTCTTATTTTTAACTACATGAGAGATATTTTTTTTACAGATACCCTGCTGAGACTATGCAGCTGGTGGCTCAGCTGGCTGAAGGTGTAGCGGACTCTTATCGTGAGAAACAGAAAAACAGACTACAGAGGACATTTGTACAGGCATCGGACGCAGCTGGTGCTAAGGCTAAAGGTAGATAGTAATGTGAGATGGTGTTGCAGTTGAACCAGTGCTAGCTTTAGACTGGAGGGAATTGAAAATTTTATATGATGTGAGATATAATTTAGGAGGATATAAACGTGAACATCGTTACATAATTGAATCAGAAAGTTTTAATGCTTCACCTATTAAAAACTATGTATTTCTCACCGGACTAGTTTTGAAGGCCATTTGCCTTCATCATCTTGTTTCATATGTTATACTTCCCTTTAGAATTTTTTTAATGAAAATTATTGTTGTTATTACTTTTTAATTATTAATCCTTGCGATTGAAGTGACTAGGAAAAAAAAACTTAAACAGGGTGTCCAGCAGTTAGGAAAATCTTGAAAACTTGGAATAAGTCGGGAATTTGAAAGTAACCGGTAATTCATAAAGGGACATGCATCTATCTTGTATTCAAATCAAAAGAATCATATAATAAATTTGGGAACTTTTAACATTATGAGGTTTAATTCATAGAATGAATCGTGATTTCTTCTTACCTCATACTTCTATGTTGTATGCAGTGCTGTGTTTAAAAAGCATAGAAGTGTGAGGTAAGAAGAAATCACGATTCATTTAATTCTACAAAAGAATCATTATTGTTAAACCTGGGACTGGATTAGTCCGGGATGGTTTAATCCAAGGGTTTATTATAAGGAATCCTCGGAATGTGAGAATTTTATGCTCGCGGTCTAGTCAGGTAGGGTTCGGTGAGCAATCAGGAAACTTATCTCAGGGAATAACGCAAGGAAGATTAGAGTGATACGTTAATATGAAATCACTGGAGGCTGCCGTGGAGTTAACACAGTTGACTACTTTATTTCACTAGGTATATACACTGGTCGGCCTTCTGACTTTTTTTTTTAGAGCTCCAAAGCACAATGTAGGAGATGATCTAGCAATGTGGCCTGTTTGAAGTAAGGCTAACCACTAACTGATGTGTGCACTGTTTGAAGTAAGGCCAACAACTAACTAATCTATTAGGCTGAGGACCAGCAACTAACTGATGTGTTAGGCTGAGGGCCAGCGACTAACTGATGTGTTAGGCTGAGGGCCAGCGACTAACTGATGTGTGTACTGTTGGAAGTAAGGCCAACAACTCTAATGTGCGATTCTCCTCGCGACTAATTTGTTTGGGTATTAGGTATTTGGTGATCCCGCCCACACGTGCTTTGGACCTCCTTACAAATTATCCAATTTAACAAGTTTTGGGGCTGGTTTACGCCCATTCTCCATTACTGGGATGTTCGAATCTTCCGTATATTTTTCTTATGTTGGTAGAATAATTATATTTATTTTCGTATAACGTCTTGCTAATGACACGTCTCCGATAAAGACGTCACCTGTCATGTCAATATCTTATTGTGTGAAATGTCACCTGTTAGCTTGGGGATTTATGTCGAGTTTGACAGGTACCTCTACCTTGCCGAGTCTTTTGTTACAAAGGGACAGTTCAGATTCTTTTCCCCATTGTATTCGACACGCTGCCACTGGAAAACCCCTGAATTATACATGCTTTTCCTGAGTAATAACTTTATGATATAGCTTAATTTATTAAGCTATATATCAAAATCGTCTATTGTTCTAGTTATCAATTTATTTCTATTTCTATTATACTAAAAATTGTTTCCTGATTATTTTGAATGTAAACTCGGTATAATTTGGATTGTTATTACTCTTTTTGTATTTAGGCCTAATATTACGTTTGAATAAAATACCTTTTTATTATTAGATACTAGGAAACAATGCCTAGACCTAATATCGGTACAAACCTCACTCTAAAAATGTTAACAGATATTGGGATATTTCTTGGAAGAAATGTTTATGAAACTATAGCAAGAAATCACTTGTGCCTCCGCCAAAGAAGTGCAGGCCCTTGCCAACACAATATCACGTTACAAAACAATACTTGAGCACAGGTAGTTATAAATTATATGTTTTTATTACTTGCACATATTAAAAAAAGTTTTTCAAAATTGGCTTTGCTAGAATTAATTCCATTTAGCACTAAAAAACTCGGGAAATAGTTGGAAATTTCATATTTGTAATTTGCTGGACAACCTGTTAAAGTTTTCTTTCCATTATGTTAATTTCCTATAATTCTTTTACATTGAGTAATGACTTTTATGCAAGGATTTTTTCATTTTTAAGCTGGAATATTTTGTGTTTATAATTTCATTATGCAATGTGAGCAAAATTCCATCGGCAAACTTTCATTGAGATTGAATTCACAATTTACATCTCATCTCACATTTTGGTCTCTCATGTGGTAAATGTTTTGGGGGACATCTGCTCCATTATCAGCCAGAAACTTACTGCTGAGTTGACTATTAAAAGTCTTGTATATTCCTTCCATTTGATGTTGGGCAGGAACTTCAAAATTCATTATTTTATCTCTATCTCATTATTTTATCTGGATGTAGAGTTCTGATCTACCGTGTATATGAAGTGGTACTTTTGAGACAAATATTTGGGAGTATTCCTTTATACTTTCCTTAACACATCAAGTCTTGGATTTTGTAAAAAACATACATTTTTGACAATAAAAGTTATTAAAGAAATACCATACTTTATTACTATAGGCCTTAGTACCTTACTTATTTGTTCCTTAATATTATTAGTATTTTAGTTTCTGCTTGAATAAACACCTACACAGAATTGGCATAACAGATTCACCTAAATGCCCTTTTTGCAATTTAAATGAAGATATGGAAAGAAACCATCTCCTCCGTTGTCCAGCTTTTGTAGAAGAGACCAGCCTTTCTGCTAAATATTGGAGTGCAAGAGAGCGAATGATTTCATTATCAAGTGCTCGACATTAGATACCAACCAACCAACCAGTTTGTGAGGTTGGGTCAATCTGTGCTGTGCACCCTCCCTTCCAACCTACTTGCCCTTGTTGCAATTCTAGGTCGTATCAGTGAGCTGATCATATTTGCTGAAAAAACTCTGCATTTACGTCTGAGTTATTAAGGCAAGACGATGTAGATGTTTTCGTTACTGTACAAATTTCTGGCCTGATACCTATATGCTTCGGTGTGATTTTAAAGACATTTTATGTCAAAAAACATTCTTTCCCCTTCATTGACCAACAAACCAATCTCCTTTGTTGTACTTTGTCCTTGCTACCATACATTAGGGTGTTCATTCGTCCTGTTTTTCCCAGGACAGTCTTGTTTCATTGGAAAATGTCCCATTGTGCCAAAAGTTTTCTTGGAAATGCTCAGATGTTCTGCTTTTGGGATGATGCTTCAATGTATTTATAAATGGCAACTTTCGTTTTGTTTGTTCTTCCTTCCAAGTATTAGGCCAAGGCCTGTTACGATCCTATAGAAAATTTTCCCTCCAGCGTTTCATAGGATGGCCCACAGATCTTCGTCCTCTTGGTATATAATTATAAACAACTTTGAGGATCCGATTTGAACTCATTCTTTCAAGATGGTGTTTCTAATTTAGTTGGTACTGTTTAATATATTCCAAAATTGGCGTAGTCTTTCAATTCTTTTAAGATATCGGTGTTCCTTTTTCGATCCCATCTGGTGTAACCCGCTGTTCTGCACATGAATTTCATTTCACAAGCTGTTATTCTGCTTTCATGTTGTCTTTTTTAGTGTCCATGCTTCACTACCATAGGTCAACACTAGTCTAGCCAAAGTGTTATATAAACGTAATCTGGTGTTTTTTTTTTGTACAAGGAATGGTTTCATAACTTGTTTAATAATTCCCAAACTTTTATTATAACTAGTAATTTTTCAGGGATATCCTTTTCATCCCAGATAGAGAGATAATATCCAAGATATTTCAGTTGATTAGATCTCTCTAAAATTTTATTCTGGAGACAGATTTTTACTTTGTATGGGGTCCTTCCCATGAAATGCCATAATTTTAGTTTTGTTAATTGATATTTCCAAAATTTTCTGTAGGATCGTAACAGGCCTTGGCCTAATACTTGGAAGGAAGATGATATTTCCATATTAAATTTGGCAGCTGTTTTTTGTAAATTATAAATTGATCGTTGCAAATCATTTTCGGAAAGTGCCAGAAGCGCTAAATCGTCTGCAAAAAGAATAGCATCGAGTTTGATGTTCCTATTAATGGGTATATATTCCCGTTGTGTTTTCCTCCATTCGTTTATTATTGTATTCATATATATAATGAAAAGCACCGGTGAAAGTCCACATCCCTGTCTTACTCCAGTGTTGATTCATTTTGTTTTTTACCATGTAATTATAAATATGAAAGTTAGAAAGTGCCAGTTGCATGATCACGATGCACTGTTTGGTCTATAATTCTTGTTTTTTTACTCTCATATATTGGTAACTGGTACAATTTTTCAAATTGTTAATCCATGGTCAGTGCAGCCAATGTCGGAGATTTCCTGCTGATTCTGCTACTTTGGTGGTGGAGAAATACAATTTTAACTTAGATCAAAGAGATTTAGTTAGTGGATTTTTATTTCCCTTGCAGCAGTAAATAAATATTTTTATAATAATAATAGAAGAAATGTGCACAAGTTGTGCAGAAAATATATGTTACATAAGTTTTGTCATTAATTTGATTCACATAGCTTGTTATTTGCAGAATTCTACCAGGGATTTCCCTCTTTTTTGCAAGTGGTTACATGGTAACGGTTGCATGATTGCTTGCACAGTTCACACACACAGTTGTTCCCAGGATCGTGGAAACACTTGGTCTTGCATATCTTTGAGTTCACAAGATGTCAGAGTTCTTGATTGGTGTTGATCCAGGATTTGTTTGTCATGGCTTGTGTTGTATAAAAGTCCAGCCATATCTCTTGTCTCTTCTTCTCCCTTTCTTGAAGTAGTTTATTTGAGCTGTCTGTGGATGGTAGCCTCATATGCAGTCCTTCTAAATAAATGTCTTTAAACGTTAATAAACAATGACTTTAGTGGTGTTTGATTTGTGAATGGTTGATTCTTATAAATTTATATTGGCAACAGTGTCGTGGTAAAAAGAAAACTGTTTCCAATATTCACTTTTCATCTTTTTCCGTTTTCACTTTCCCAATTGCTTGAGTTATTAGACGTGTGTTAAATATTTACAAGATATTCTTTATCTGTACAATCATTCAGTATAATTAAACATTTAACTTTTATAGGAATTAATCACTATGAGGTTTAATTTATGGTGAAATTAAATGTTTCTTACCTCTCCTCATATTAATTTTCTAAGTTGATCGCGATTTCGAGACTATAACTGTCTCATCATCAGAACTTTGTTGGCGACTGGTGTTATGTCGAACAGAAGAAACTCTTCTTCTTCCCTCTGTTGGTGGACCGATGAACCTTTGGATCAGATCAAAATTTGTGGGAATTTCGAAGTTCATAAGTTTTCCTTTGTTTTTCTGAATGTGGATCTTTTCCCAAACCATGAGTTCCTTTTGTTTGTATATTTGTTTAATTAGACTGGCTTTTGATTCAATTAAATGTTTTTCGGACCAAGCATGAGCAGCTACTGCTGACTTTTCCACTTCTCCATTTTTGATGTTTCTAAGATGTTCTTTCACCCTTGTTTTCAAATTTCTTCTCGTTTTTCCAATATAAATTTTGTCACAATCCCTGCATTTGATCTGATAAATTCCTGATTTGTTTTCATTTTCAATTTTTTCATTTTTATTGGTTTTAATTATCCTATTAAGGCTGTATTCATTCTTTGGTGCTAATCTTATATTAAACTTTTTGAAATTTATAGTGTTTGAATGGATGGTAAGTGAATTTCTTGAATTATATTATTTTTGGTCTGGACATCTTACCTCAATATTAATGTTGATTTGTTCTTGGACATGTTTCAAAACAATTCTGTTTTATCTTCAGCTTTCCCAGACTGGGAACAGATAAAACAGAATTGTTTTGAAACATGTCCAAGAACAAATCAACATTAATATTGAGGTAAGATGTCCAGACCAAAAATAATATAATTAAAATAACCTCAAAATATAACTTCCTAAAATTAAATATGAATTTCTTGAATTTTATTTTTTCTGTTTATTTTATAAGTATGCTTTCATTTAATAAATTAATGAGTCATTTTAACATCTTACCTCATATTTCATGTTTTATCAAACACGGTAACTATAGTTTTCAAATGATCTTGTCATTCATTTTCAACCGCCATTATGACTACCGGATATTCGTTGGAATCTCCCTCTATAACGTTGCCATCTGGTGTTGATTTGACGAACTTCGAGATATCGTTGCCATCTGGTGTTGATTCGATGAAGTTCGAGATGAGGTCACGTTCATCTGGAATGTCGAAATTCATAGATTTAAATTTGTTCTTCTGTATAAATATTTTCTCCCAAACTGTCAATTCCAAAGGTTTTTCCAAATGTTTAAGAAGTTTAGCTTCTTTTTCAATTCTATGACCTTCCAACAAACTATGTGCTGCAATAGCTGATTTTTCAATTTCACCATTTTTAATATTTCTAAAGTGTTCCTTTGTGCGAGTGTCCAAATTTCTTTTTGTTTTTCCTATGTATACTTTATTGCAATCTCGACAATCAATTTGATAAATTCCAGATTTTTTACTATCTAGGGTGTTCATTTTCTTATTGATTATTAATAAGTTACCAAGGCTAAATTTATTTATCGGTGCCAATGTAATATTGAATTTCTTGAAAATTTTTTGAAATTTGTTATGTATTCCAGGATGATAAGTGATTTTCTTAAATTGTTTTCCTTTCTTTGAATCAGATTGCAGGGGAGTGTATTTTTTTAATCTTTTTTGTTGTCTGAATTTCTTCAATTTAGTTATAATTATTTCCTTTCCAAAACCATTTAAATTAGCTATGTCCAAAATGTGATTGTATTCTTTCTTAAAATCCTCTTCATTTAGTGGAACATTCAATAATCTATATATCAAACTGTTGAAAATTGCATGCTTATGCGCAATATGATTGAAACCTGAAGACTTTATGTAATTGTCAATATGAGTATCTTTTCTGTATATATTGAATTCAATTCTTTGTTGTTGTTCATTCCTTCTTATGTAGAGGTCCAAAAATGGGATTTGGTTATTATTCCCAATTTTAACTTTGAATACTTACTTACTTACTCAGTCACTGGCACTATCGAACCCGAAGGTTCATTACCGCACGGACATAAGCTCTCCATACATCCCTATCCTGAGCTAATGCTTTCCAATCATTCCCTGTATAATCTACTTCCCTTAAATCATAGTTAATGTTGTTCTCCCACCTCATTCTTGGTCTACCAACTAGGCGTTTTCCCTCTGGCTTTCTACTACGAGAAGCTTCCATGCACGTCTTTCATTCCCCATACGCGCAACATGTCCTGCCCATCGCAGTCTACGGGATTTAACTGTTCTTATTATATCTGGCTTCCTATAAAGACCATGTAATTCATTGTTATGTATAATCTTCTCCATTCACCTGTCTGTTCATCTCTCTTTGGTCCAAAAATTGTCCTAAGAACTTTATTCTGAAACACTCGTAAACTCCTATCCTCCCTTAAAGTAAGAATCCATGTTTCGCATTCATATAATATAACTGGTAGAATAACAGTTTTATATATTTTCAGTTTAACGTTTTTTGAAAGGAGTTTGGACATCAAAAGTCACTGCAATGCATAATAGCACGCATTTCCAGAATTGAGTCTATGTTTCATTTCTTTGTGCATCTCATTCCTATTTGTGATTATTGTTCCTAGGTATTTGAATTCAGCCACTTCCTCAAAATTTCCCTCATTTGTCATTAGCTGTCCATTTCCATTATATACTGAATTTCTACGTGTGACCATATATTTAGTTTTACTGATATTTACTTCCAGTCTTAATTTCTTAGTGTTACTCAATAGTGTGTGCGTGTTGGCCTTTAGTATCTCCTCGCTATCGGCCAGTAGTACTACATCATCAGCATAAACTAACAGCTTATTAATACCTTGAGTTGTAAGCCTTCCTCATTCTCTAAAGATTTAATGGCATGCTCTAGTACAAAATTAAATAGTAGAGGAGATAGTGCATCTCCTTGCTTCAACCCATTCTGGATTTCAAAAGTGTCTGAAAACTGTTTGCCTACACGCACCCTACTCTTTGAGCCATTTAGACACATTCGTATAAGTCTAACTAACTTTTAGGAATTCCGAACTCCAGCAGGATACTATATAACTTCTCCCTCTTAATTGAATCATATGCTTTTTTGAAGTCTACATATAGTTGATGTACAGTACCATTATATTCCCATTTCTTCTCTAAAATCTGTCTTATACTGAAAATCTGATCTGTTGTAGACCTGTTTCTTCTAAATGCACATTGATGATCTCCTAGAATGTCATCAATATAGGGAGTAAATCTGCTTACTAATATATTTGTTAGAATTTTGTACGAAGTTGAAAGTAATGAGATGCCCCTGTAGTTGTTGCAATCAGTTTTATCTCCTTTCTTATAAATTGGTATGATAATTGATTCCTTCCATTCATCTGGAAGAGCTTCTTTTTCCCAAATCATACTAAGCAACCAGCGTATCTTGTCCATCAATTTTTCTCCCCCTGATTTTATCAGTTCTGCTGGGATCTCATCTGAACCTGATACTTTATACATCTTCAATTTTTCAATCGCCATTTCAACCTCTAATGCACTTGGCTCTGCGACCAGCATTTCTGCTGTCTGTAAATTATTCTCCTCAATGTCCTGTTCTGTATGTACATTTAATAGCTGATTAAAGTAACCTTTCCATCTATTTAATATACTCTTAGAATCTGCAATCATATCCCCATTTTCATTCCGAATTATGTTTGTTCTAGCCTGAAACCCCTTCTTCTCTATACTAATTCCCTGATATAATTCTCTAATGTTCCTATTTTTTGCATTCATTTCAAGATCATTAATCTTCTCTCTCAAATATTCCCTCTTTTTACTCTTTAGTAACTTGGTGGTTTCCCGCCTAACACTACCCAATTGCTCTAAATTTACCTCATTTGTCTCGTGTAACCATTTAATTTTTGCTAGCTTTCTTTTCTTTACAATGTCGGCACATTCCTCATCAAACCATTTCTTGTTTTGCCTCTTTTTTAAACAACCTATGCTTTCTGATGCTGACAATTTAATAGTATCTCTTATTGCCTCCCATTCTTTATTTATATCAGTTTCTTCTTCGTTTGCCACATTGCCATCTGAAGATACCAGTACTTCAAATCTATTAGCAATTTTGATTTGGGTATTCTTGCCGCATTCCATCATTTTTCAAGTTTTTTAATTCATATTTTACAGAATCATCTTTAGCGTTCGTCCCTCTCATAAGCGATAGCCGTTGTCCTGATTTTCACTCTGACCAGATGATGATCCGAATTGCAGTCTGTCCCTCTAACTGATATAACATCAATGATGCTACTGTGCCAGCGTTTATCCACTAATACATGATCTATCTGGTTCCGAGTTTCTCCATCTGGGGACGTCCAGGTGTATTTTATGGACTATCCTTATGCTGAATGGTTGTGCTCTTCACAATGAGATTCTTTGATGTTGGCAAATGTGGACTAATCTAACCCCGTTGTCGTTACTATCTTCATGAAGACTGAATTTGCCTATTGTTGGTTTGAATATCTCTTCCCGCCCCACTTTTGCATTAAAATCTCCTAAGACAATTTTCATATGATATCGTGAAAGGCTATCAAATAAGCATTCTAATTCTTCATAGAACTCATCCTTGATCTTGTCATCTTTATCTTCTGTGGGGGCATGTACATTTACAATTATAAAATCATGTCGTTTACCCTTTAGAATTATGTATGATATCCTATCACTAACAAATTTAATATCTCGGATAGCGGATAGGATCCTCCTTCTGCACTAAAAAACCCGTTCCAAATGCAGGTCTTTCTGCACCCCCATAGTATAATGCAAAGCTTCCTGATTCCTGACTACCTTCTCCTGGCCACCTAACTTCCTGTAAAGCGACTATATCCAAGGGCGATTTATCTAATTCCCGCGTTAATATCTCTAATGCCCCGCTATTGTATAAAGTCCTAACATTCCATGTTCCTAGGAACATGTCCCTGTGTTTGAGCCTTTGGCATGGGTTCCCTGAAGTAGTCCCCGCCCGGAGAACCGAATGGGGGACTATTTGACCTCCGGAAAATTTTACCCCAGATGAACCCATGTCCGCATTTCTTGACGGTTATATTTTTACAGTGAAAGATCGTCACTCTTTTGCCCAAGGTACTTTTTTCGTCTGGCTTATCACCTTCGACCAGTCCGGCATGGGTAACCCTATCGGCAGCAATGCTACCGCCGGCATAGCTCTCAGGATCATTTAAGCACGCAAGCCACTCCACCCCGACAAGGTAAAGATACCATGGAGGGATTTTAACTTTGAATGCTTTCATTTATTAATTTTTGTCTTTTAAATTTATTTATTTTCTTGTGTACCATATTTTCTTCATAACTGTTATCTATTACAACATTAATTATGTGTTCTTTTTCTTTTTCATAGTTTTCTTTGCTCATAGGTGTATTTACCAATCTATGTGTCAAACTATTGAATACTGCTTCTTTGTGAGCAAAATGGTATGAAACATTTAATTTCACCGTAATTAAACATGCCGAAACGAAAATGTTCTTTGAACAGCAATATCAAAAGTGAGTTTCCTTTTATCTTGGGAAGTGGAGAGACTGAAGAATGCACGTTATGCAAATCAAAATTTAATGACATGGTGGTCGCTGTGACATTGTGAATCATGTGAAGACAAAAAAAACACCGCTTGAGTGTTCAAACACAAAGTGCAAATAAAAGCATATTGGCTATTTATAATTAAAAACACTGACTGAAATGGACAGACAGTTGGCAGCTCAGGAGGAAGCAACTTTTGCTTGCCACACTCTAATGCATAACCACAGTTTTTGGTCAATGGATTGCACTACTGGTGTTATAAAGAAACTTTTCAGTCCAAAATTCACGTGTGGTCATACAAAGTGTAATGCAGTTATTTATAATGTTATTGTGCCATATGCAGCACAGCAGGTTCTTGGTGAATTGGAAAGTTCTCAGTTAATTTCAGTGATGTTAGACACTTCTAATCATTTGGATTTAAAGCTAGTTCCCCTCCTTGTCAGATAGTTTCATCCTGGAAAGGGTATAATGGTAAAAGTGATAGAATTAGTTAATTTTTGTGGAGAGACTTCAGTTAATTTTTGTGGAGAGACTTCAGATTTACTTCAGAATTTTGTATTGGATGTCTTAAAAAAAATATGAACTTGAGATTTACTTCAGAATTTTGTATTGGATGTCATAAAAAATATGAACTTGAGATTTACTTCAGAATTTTGTATTGGATGTCATAAAAAAAATATGAACTTGAGATTTACTTCAGAATTTTGTATTGGATGTCATAAAAAAATATGAACTTGAGATTTACTTCAGAATTTTGTATTGGATGTCATAAAAAATATAAACTTGAGGAGAAGGTTATTGCAATTTCTGCAGACAACACTAACACTAATTTTGGTGGTAAATGAAGGCGAGGGAAAAACAAATGTTCTACAAATTGCAAGAAAAAAAACCTCGAATCATCTGATAGGTGTTGGCTGCCCTTCACACGTGGTACACAATCTTTTACAAACTAGTTCAGACTGTTTACCCATTGACTGCCAGTTAATTGTAAGTAAAATCTATCAACACTTTCACATATACACAGTAAGGGTTAATTCTCTTAAGTCATTCTGTGAGATCACTGAAATTGAAAACAAAACAGTACTTGGACATAGCAAGACAAGGTGGCTATCCCTGTTACCTGTATTGGAAACAATTGTAGATATATTTCCTGCTTTGAAGTTATATTTTCTTCTTCTTCCTTCCAAGTATTAGGTCAAGGCCTGTTACGATCCTATAGAAAAATCTTCCCTCCAGCGTTACATAGGACGGCCCAGTGATCTTCGTCCTCTTGGTATATAATTATAAACAGCTTTGGGGAACCGATTTGAACTCATTCTTTCAAGATGGTGTTTCCAATTTAGTTGGTACTGTTTAATATGTTCCAAAATTGGCATAGTCTTCAATTCTTTTAAGATATCGGTGTTCCTTTTCCGATCCCATCTGGGTAACCCGCTGTTCTGCGCATGAATCTCATTTCATAAGCCGTTATTCTACTTTCATGTTGTCTTTTTAGTGTCCATGCTTCACTACCATAGGTCAACACTGGTCTAGCCAAAGTCTTATATAAACGTAATCTGGTGTTTTTTTGTACAAGGGATGATTTCATAACTTGATTAATAATTCCTAAACTTTTATTATAACTAGTAATTTTTTCAGGGATATCCTTTTTCATCCCAGATAGAGAGATAATATCCAAGATATTTAAATTGATTAGATCTCTCTAAAATTTTATTCTGGAGACATTTTACTTTGTATGTGGTCTTCCCATGAAATGCCATAATTTTTTTTTGTTAATTGATATTTCCATATTAAATTTGGCACCTATTTTTTGTAAGTTATAAATTGATCATTGTAAATCATTTTCTTTCCCTTGATAAGTGTCCAGTCCCGCGCTGTAGCCGAGCGGTTAAGGCAGGAAGCCTTGGCGCAGAGCTACGGGACTTGTGCTGGTTCGAGTCTCCATGCGGGAAGAAATTTTCTCATGGTATTTCGGCCAGTATGGTACCGGTGCCACCCAGCATCGTGAGGCATTTGGGTAGCTACAATAAGTAGCGGCTCCAGGTTGAGAAAACTAGCTATAACGGCTAGGGGACTCGACATGCTGACCATATGTCACCCCTACACTGGCTGATAATCATCTACCTCAGTGATTGACACATGTGGATGTGAGGCCAGCAGCTGGCTGGTAGGCTAAGGGCCTACTTGGTCTGTCGTGCCAGGATTTCTTTTTATCCTCAAACAATTCTTTGAAAACCCGCTCTGTCTTACTCTTCTCCATTTTCTCGTTAGCCAGTTAAAAGTTTTTTCCACAACTATTAAATGTATAGAAAAACAAGAAATCACAGTAATGGAAGTGTGTCAAGAAATAAAAAAAGTTATTGAATAAATTACAATGCAGAAAACCTGAAAGATTTCACTTATATTGTACGTGATAAATTAAGACAATTGGAAGATGAGTGAGAAATTACTTTTGAAGAATTTCACAGTTATGCTGACAACGACTATGGCACTTGTATTCAGTATATTGAAGAAGGTGTTTTCCATTTCTTACACCTTTTAAAGAATTTAATTGGGTGTTATTCCAAAAAGAGCAGCTAACATGGAAGAATATACAAGAATATTGCAGTTTTGTTTAAAATATTGTGCCAACTTTATTATAGATGAAGATGAGCTTTTCAATGAATTTTCTTGTGTTCAGAACCGTGTTCAGAGTAAAATGGATGAAAGTGTTGAAACAAATCTAAATGCTGATCAAAAGTGGTGTGAAATGTTTGGCTATTTCAATTACAAAAAACATGTTGTTTTCAAATGCTGGGGCCTTGGCAACAAAGCCATTAGCATTCTTGCTCTCCAATATTTCTCTATGGTGGATCCAACAGGTAATACTTCACAGGTTTGTAGGTGTTCTTCGTCTTTGTTGCATAGAGGACAATTTGGATTCGTGTAGATTCCTATTTTATATAAATGTTTGGCCAAATAGTCATGTTCTGTAAGCAGTCTAAATTTTGCTACTGTAGTTTTACGTGGAATTTCTGGAATAATATCTGGCTTCTTTACTAAAACATTCCATTTTTTTGTCTTTGGCTTTATTACATAGGTCTTGGTTTTGTTTGATTTTATATTTGTTTTTAATTATTCTTTTTATGGATGTGAAAGGTAAGCTTTTAGTAATATTCTGAATTAGATTGGAGCCTTTTTTGGCAAGAAAATCAGCATTGTCATTTCCAACAATTCCAAAATGTGCAGGTATCCATTGCAATTGAATTCTTTTCTGTAGTTTTTGGAGTTGTTAAATCATTTTGTAGCACTCTTTAATTTATATTGACTTCATTTTGTGTGAATTTATTGAATATATTGCTGCCTTAGAATCAGAGAGTATTTTGAAATTTATTTATTATGTATAGTAATTGTTGGAGTGAAATATGAAGAGCCGTTACTTCTGCATCAAAATTTGTTGTGTGGTATCCTGCTGGTTGATAAAATGAAAATAATGCACATGTAATTCCTGATCCTGAGTTGTTATCAATAGTAGATCCATCTGTGTAGACATGTAACCATTCTTCTGGTGGATATCTCTTATTCACAGCTTCTAATGCTTTTAGTACAAGTGTGGGAGTTTCAGATTTTGTAACTGGTTTTTCTAGAATTAGCTGAATGTTAATTGGTTTAAAAACAAGAGGGGTTTCTCTGAACAAAATATTTTCTTTAGATTTAGGAAGATCCAAATCTGTTTTTATTTCCGTTACTTTGGACAAGAAACTTGTTTGTGTTTTCAATTTGGTTTGTTGTAACTGTCTTATTTCCCATTTTGATGTTTTTAACCGTAACATTTTTTCGTGTTGTGTTATTGCCTGTACCTCTAAAGTCAGACATATTGGAGAATTTTGAGTTAGTGCTTGCATTGCTGTGATTGGGGTTGATTTAGCTGCGTCGGTTATAAGCCGTAAAGCCTGATTTTGGCCTACTTATAGGCGATTCAGGTTCGAGTTATTTGCTGTGATTATTACCTCCCCGTTGTATATAAGTATTGGCTTGATGAATGTTTTATACGTGGTGTTCAGAGTCTGGTGATTACTACCCCACTTTGCTCCAGCTAATCTTTTTAAGATTGAAAATCTTTTCATTGCTTTGTTTACTACTGCTTAAATATGTTTTTTCCAAGATAATTTTGAATAAAAAATTGTCCATAGATATTTTGTTTCATTTGTTTGTCTCAGGTTTGTTTTCTTGAACTGTAGATTTAGTTTTGGGACTTTTTTCTTCAAGCTAAATATTTGAAACGTTGTTTTGTGTGTATTAATGGTCATTGAATTGTTGTGGGTCCACTTTTCTAATAGGTTAAGAGCCTTTTCCATAGAAAATTTAGATTTTTCTATTTGTGAGGAAGATGTCCACATAATCCTGTCATCTGCAAAAAGAGCTGTCTTTATTTCTGTGTTTGATACAGCTGGTGGCAGATCGTTGATGTAGATGTTGAACAGGGTTGTACTTAGTACTGCACCTTGAGGGAGGCCCATTTTTATTTGTCAGAACTTGGAAGTACTGTCATTGTATTTTGTAGCACAGAAATGTTGTGAAAGGAACTGAGTGATACAGTTTAACATATTGTTTTGAATGCCTAGTTTTGTGAGTTTTTCAAGTAATTTGTATCTCCATACTGAGTCATATGCTTTTTCAAAATCAATGAAAACTGTTAGTGTATCTTGATTTTTGTTGAAAGATTCTTTAACATCTTGAGAAAGTTGAATTGTACGAGGGTCATACTGAAAGTCGTGAGCAACTCATTGTTAAAATTCAAATTTCAACAATGTAACAAAAACAACTGCAGGATCGTAATCTACAGACTTTATACCACAATATTGCCGTTTTGTGGCGTCATAGCTTCTATCATGTGACCACATGCAGTGTTTCCAAAATGGCAGACATCAATGTTTCATTTCGACAGCGCGCTGTCATTGAATTCCTTGTTAAAGAGGAACAATCTGCTGTTGATATTCATCAAAGACTTCAATATGCTTACAGAGATGCCTGCATGGGTGCCAGCAGTGTTAGGAGATGGGTGAAATATTTTAAAGATTGGAACATGAGTATCAAAGATGAGCCTTGTAGCGGTTGCCCACGCTCTGCCTCCACGGATTGCAACAAGGAAAGAGTTAATGCGCTCATTAGAGACGACAGGCGTATCACAGTGAATGAAATCGCTACAAAACTTGCAGTAGGACACAGTGCAGTGCAAGAAATGATTCACAGCTTAGGTTACCAAAAAGTTAGTGCCCGTTGGGTTCCACATTTATTGAGTGAAGACCACAATTTTCAGAGAAGAACCATCATCCATAACCTTCTTCAGAGATTTCGAAATGAAGGTGATGATTTTTTGACGAGTATTGTGACAGGTGATGAAAGTTGGTTTCATCGCTACGAGCCTGAAACAAAATGCCAGAGTATGGAATGGCACCACTTGAATTCGCCATCAAAGAAAAAGCGAAGGCAGTGCAATCTGTTGGGAAAGTTATGGGCAGCGTCTTCTGGGATGCGCAAGGTTGCATTCTGGTTGAATTTCTTGAACCTCGAGAAACCATAAATGCTGCCCGCTATATCCAGACACTTGTGAAGCTCTGTCATGCATTGCATGACAAACGCCCTGGAAGGAAGATCATTCTGCAACACGATAATGCGCATCCTCATACTGCTCGTGCCACTGTGGAGAAGATCAGGACATTTGGGTGGGAAACTCTTCCACATCCTCCCTATAGTCCCGATTTGGCACCCTCCGACTACCATCTTTTCGGTTCTGTGAAGGAGCAGATGAGAGGCCAACGCTACGAGATGCTGGAGGATATTCGGAAAGCAGTGCATCAGTGTCTTTGAGCAGCTGTAACGGACTTCTATCATAAGGGAATTTTCAAGCTTGTAGAACGCTGGACAAAATGTGTGCAAAGAAATGGAGACTATGTTGAAAAGTAGCACAAAGGTCTGTAGATTAACATGGTGTACTTGGTTTGTCTAAAATAAATATTATGATTGTTTAAAAAAATGTTGCTCATGACTTTCAGTATGACCCTCGTATTTTCTTTTGTAGATAGATGTTGTCTGAATCCTGTGACAAAAATGTTAATGTTAAGAATATCATTTAATTAGTAGGATTTTGTCTGGCAATTCCTGGATCTAATGCTCCTGTAGAATTTGTATTTTCCCTAGTGAATTCTTTATGTCAAATGAAAAAAACAGAATGAAAGTTGAAATTGTAAAGGCATTGCTCATGGTAAAAACTCATTTTAACAATGTATCACATATTGTTTATTTTTTCTTTCACTCACCTCATACTTCATAACTCCTCGCAGACCCGGGTTTCGTCACATCATTTGTGACATTCTCAATGCTGTGTCACGTTCACAACTGACGTCCAATGGCCTTCTATCCTGCAGACTGACCTCAGTGCCATTTGATGGCTGACCGATGAACTTCCGAATAAATGTATCACATACTTATGATAGAGTTTCAAAAGAAAATAAACTGCTTGATGAAATACTTAAATCATCGAAGTATAGCAATGCAAATGCATCTACCAGTCTACCTGTGTAGACATAATATAGCTGAGTAAATAATTTTAATGGACAATAAAAAATAGGCATAACTTATATGCAATTTGTATAATTCGTTTCATTTAATTTTCTGAACTTCCTATATTTTGTAATGTCCCAGGTTTTTCCAGGTTTTTGTATATGTCCCCTTTACATTGAAAATATTATGGATACCCTACCATACATATGTCATCAGCATAAGTCAAATATTGATATAATCTTTTGTAAATGTTAAAACGAGTATTACGGACTGATAACTTCAAGAAAAAACCCAGAAAATATGTTAAAGCCGGGTATTTTTCCTTGCATAAAAATAATAGGGGTTATTTTATTAATTTTATATATATATATATATATATATATATATATATATATATAATTTTAATATTTTAATTTTTAATATTCAATGGAAGTCATTTAATTATAGTATGAATATTAAGAAATTTCATATTATGATAGCTGAATAGTTTAATTGTTGAGAATAATTTTGTGGTTCTGAGAACTTATAAAATCAGTTATGAATTTGAATGGATCTTTGAAATATTAACTGACATTTTAAAAAGAGATTGAATAACTTGGATAAGAGTCAACCAATAGTACTCATAAGCCTGGTTATTTTGACCAATCAGATTTGAATGTCATAATTTGAAATAAAGAATTGAAGAGCTTATTTCCAAAGTGTCTTAAATCCTAAATTCGTCACTTTCAATATTTTTAATTGTCAAAAGTCTTTATTCCGTCAGGTATCATGTTAACACGTTGATATGTTCCTAAGTGTCTTATATCCCCTGTTAAAACGGTTGAAAATCGTGTTTATTTCCAATATGTCTTATATCCATTTGACCAATCTGCTGATTCGGTACAAAGCATGTGACTCATCATGGGCACTGCTATGGCACTCCTTGTTACATGGCGGTGTACAACAGTTAGTAGTGACTTTCTGTGGTGTTTTATCTGTTTATTTGTCAGTGAAAAACAAATGGCTAGTTGTGAAGAAGGCGTAGTAAATCATTTGGGACGGACAGCAAGAAAAAGAGCACTAGTACCTTCAGAGTGGAATAAAAACAAAGATAAACACTGCAAATCCCAAAATAAAGGAAATCAACCTGTTTTATGATGGCTGTACCGCACAAAACAAAAATTTTATAATGTTATCAATGCTTAGTAATTTGGCAAATCTTTTTGATCTCACTATTAATATAACATTCCCTGTGCAGGAACATAGCTATTTGCCATTAGATCGAGTTTTTGGACGGGTGGAGAAAAAGTTGCCTAAAATGTAGCAAGCCTTTCTGCCAACAAAATACCACAACATTTTCAACACTGTTGAACGTGTATTCATTCTAGGAGAAGACTGGTTTTCCTATGTCTGGAAGCATATAAAATCCAAAATGGGTTTCAATATAACATATGTTAAAATGGTAGATCACAGCAAAGTGACTTGCCAAACAACGTATTCGAGTTTAACCATGTGCTCTCACACATTATTGAAGAGGAGTAAAAAGTGGTCAGCACTAGAGCCAGTAAATGAAAACTTAGGGCATCCAGTAAAGCAGGAGAAATTAAGACATTAAGTCAGTTTTAAGTAAGTTAGGGATTACCTAGCACCTTCATGCAAAGCCATTCTGGCAAAAAATATTTTAAAACAGTGCAACAGATGCAGCAAATGATCTTCTGATGATGAACTCTGAAAGATTGTGATACCTTCTTGTAAACAACATCAAAACTTAATAAATTACATACTTTACTGAGTATTAGATTTTACTTTCTCCTACTAAAACTTTCCTTAAACTGTTTTCTTCCAAAAGTCTTAACTCCAAGTCATGTGACACTGTTACTACCACTTGCAGTGGTGGAGGATTTTTGAGAGTATGTGCCCAATATTGCCAATGTAGTTACAAATAAACATATCTTTTAATGCAAATGAAAATTAAATATCTTAAAATAAAAATCGCGATTTCTGGAGTTTGGTATTTCATGGATTTAAGACACTTTGGAAATAAGCTCTTCAATTGTGGGAGATATTTCCCAATCTAGAGAGTCTACTGGTGAAATTCATGGAGACAAGACCTACATAGAAACGGTTGCCTATGATATTAAGCAAATCACATTTAATTCCATTTAAAATAATATAAATAGTGCATTGTATGGCTCCAAGTGCATTTAAACATATATGCTGTTAATTTCAGCTTGAAATATAAATAATTCTGAGTTATTTTATATATGACAGTCATAAAAATGGTGGTTCTAATAGTTTTCAATAACGATCATTGAAGTAATTGACGAATTAAAAGTGATTCTACAAGTATCATTTATCGTTGAAATAATTATTATTCGAGAATAAAATTCATAAAATAAGTGACTTTTGATTTAAAGTGAAAACCTATTTTTCATTTTCCCTGACTGGAGACTGAAGCCGAGGCAAAGTTGAAGTTGAACCCAGGACTTCCTACAACAAGAACCTACTACAAAGAGACAGATGTTATACCTTAATAGGTTCATAACAACATGGGTCCCTCTCATCTACATCATGCAAACAACCTATCAATTGTTTCTCTCTTGCACTCTGTGAGGCACCAATCTCTTCGAAGGAGTTTGTAACCTTCATAGCCAATAGAACAAACCTGGAGATGATACAAATAAACCCGGTGCTATTTATTACCATCCAGTGGTCTGAAAGGATGCTTCAGTTTCATACGAGAAAACAAAAGCTTTCCAAAGGGGTTCATTGTGCTCAAGGGCAACTAAGTTTCACAGTGTAAAAATAAACATCATTAATATATTTAAAGGAAGTTTATTTTAATTAATAATACAGTTAGAATTTAACACCTCACTCCATAATTATAGTTTTCTTGAAGACTAGTTTTCCCTCCATGGTATCTTTACCTTGTCGTGGTGGAGTGGCTTGTGTGCTTAAATGAGCCTGAGAGCTATGCCGGCGGTAGCATTGCTGCCGATAGGGTTACCCATGCCGGACTGGTCGAAGGTGATAAGCCAGACGAAAAAAGTACCTTGGGCAAAAGAGTGACGATCTTTCACCGTAAAAATACAACCGTCAAGAAATGCGGACATGGGTTCATCTGGGGTAAAATTTTCCGGAGGTCAAATAGTCCCCCATTCGGTTCTCCGGGCGGGGACTACTTCAGGGAACCCATGCCAAAGGCTCAAACACAGGGACATGTTCCTAGGAACATGGAATGTTAGGACTTTATACAATAGCGGGGCACTAGAGATATTAACGCGGGAATTGGATAAATCGCCCTTGGATATAGTCGCTTTACAGGAAGTTAGGTGGCCAGGAGAAGGTAGTCAGGAATCAGGAAGCTTTGCATTATACTATGGGGGTGCAGAAAGACCTGCATTTGGAACGGGTTTTTTTGTCAGAAGGAGGATCCTATCCGCTATCCGAGATATTAAGTTTGTTAGTGATAGGATATCATACACAATTCTAAAGGGTAAACGACATGATTTTATAATTGTAAATGTACATGCCCCCACAGAAGATAAAGATGACAAGATCAAGGATGAGTTCTATGAAGAATTAGAATGCTTATTTGATAGCCTTTCACGATATCATATGAAAATTGTCTTAGGAGATTTTAATGCAAAAGTGGGGCGGGAAGGAAGATATATTCAAACCAACAATAGGCAAATTCAGTCTTCATGAAGATAGTAACGACAACGGGGTTAGATTAGTCACATTTGCCACATCAAAGAATCTCATTGTTAAGAGCACAACATTTCAGCATAAGGATATTCATAAATACACCTGGACGTCCCCAGATGGAGAAACTCGGAACCAGATAGATCATGTATTAGTGGATAAACGCTGGCACAGTAGCATCATTGATGTTAGATCAGTTAGAGGGACAGACTGCAATTCGGATCATCATCTGGTCAGAGTGAAAATCAGACAACGGCTATCGCTTATGAGAGGAACAAACGCTAAAGATGATTCTGTAAAATATGAATTAAAAAACTTGAAAAATGATGAAATGCGGCAAGAATACCAAATCAAAATTGCTAATAGATTTGAAGTACTGGAATCTTCAGATGACAATGTGGCAAACGAAGAAGAAACTGATATAAATAAAGAATGGGAGGCTATAAGAGATACTATTAAATTGTCAGCATCAGAAAGCATTGGTTGTTTAAAAAAGAGGCAAAACAAGAAATGGTTTGATGAGGAATGTGCCGACATTGTAAAGAAAAGAAAGCTAGGAAAAATGAAATGGTTACACGAGCCAAATGAGGTAAATTTAGAGCAATTGGGTAGTGTTAGACGGGAAACCACCAAGTTACTAAAGAGTAAAAAGAGGGAATATTTGAGAGAGAAGATTAATGATCTTGAAATGAATGCAAAAAATAGGAACATTAGAGAATTATATCAGGGAATTAGTATAGAGAAGAAAGGGTTTCAGGCTAGAACAAACATAATTCGGAATGAAAATGGGGATATGATTGCAGATTCTAGGAGTATATTAAATAGATGGAAAAGTTACTTTAATCAGCTATTAAATGTACATACAGAACAGGACATTGAGGAGGATAAGTTACAGACAGCAGAAATGCTAGTCGCAGAGCCAAGTGCATTAGAGGTTGAAATGGCGATTGAAAAATTGAAGATGTATAAAGCATCAGGTTCAGATGAGATCCCAGCAGAACTGATAAAATCAGGGGGAGAAAAATTGATGGACAAGATACGCTGGTTGCTTAGTATGATTTGGGAAAAAGAAGCTCTTCCAGATGAATGGAAGGAATCAATTATCGTACCAATTTATAAGAAAGGAGATAAAACTGATTGCAACAACTACAGGGGCATCTCATTACTTTCAACTTCGTACAAAATTCTAACAAATATATTAGTAAGCAGACTTACTCCCTATATTGATGACATTCTAGGAGATCATCAATGTGCATTTAGAAGAAACAGGTCTACAACAGATCAGATTTTCAGTATAAGACAGATTTTAGAGAAGAAATGGGAATATAATGGTACTGTACATCAACTATATGTAGACTTCAAAAAAGCATATGATTCAATTAAGAGGGAGAAGTTATATAGTATCCTGCTGGAGTTCGGAATTCCTAAAAAGTTGGTTAGACTTATACGAATGTGTCTAAATGGCTCAAAGAGTAGGGTGCGTGTAGGCAAACAGTTTTCAGACACTTTTGAAATCCAGAATGGGTTGAAGCAAGGAGATGCACTATCTCCTCTACTATTTAATTTTGTACTAGAGCATGCCATTAAATCTTTAGAGAATGAGGAAGGCTTACAACTCAATGGTATTAATAAGCTGTTAGTTTATGCTGATGATGTAGTACTGCTGGCCGATAGCGAGGAGATACTAAAGGCCAACACGCACACACTATTGAGTAACACTAAGAAATTAGGACTGGAAGTAAATATCAATAAAACTAAATATATGGTCACACGTAGAAATTCATTATATAATGGAAATGGACAGCTAATGACAAATGAGGGAAATTTTGAGGAAGTGGCTGAATTCAAATACCTAGGAACAATAATCACAAATAGGAATGAGATGCACAAAGAAATTAAACATAGGCTCAATTCTGGAAATGCTTGCTATTATGCATTGCAGAGACTTTTGATGTCCCAACTCCTTTCAAAAAACGTTAAGCTGAAAATATATAAAACTATTATTCTACCAGTTATATTATATGGGTGCGAAACATGGACTCTTACTTTAAGGGAGGAAAGGAGATTACGAGTATTTGAGAATAAAGTTCTTAGGAAAATTTTTGGACCAAAGAGAGATGAACAGACAGGTGAATGGAGAAGACTACATAACAATGAACTACATGGTCTTTATAGGAAGCCAGATATAATAAGAACAGTTAAGTCTCGTAGACTGCGATGGGCAGGACATGTTGCACGTATGGGGAATGAAAGACGTGCATGGAAGCTTCTTGTAGGAAAGCCAGAGGGAAAACGCCCAGTTGGTAGGCCAAGAATGAGGTGGGAGAACAACATTAACTATGATTTGAGGGAAGTGGATTATACAGGGAATGATTGGAAAGCATTGGCTCAGGATAGGGATGTATGGAGAGCTTATGTCCGCGCGGCCATGAACCTTCGGGTTCGATAGTGCCAGTGAGTAAGTAAGTAAGTAAGTGAAGACTAGTTTTGGTAGTCTGTTAAATAGAGCTGGAGATGGTACACAGAAATATCAAAACTAACCTTTGAGAAATCTACAATTATGAGGTGAGGTGTTAAATTCTAATTCTACAGGGTGCAGCAGAAACAATGATCCATTTTAAACATGTTATTTTGGCATGAAGAAATACAACTACACATTGTTTGAAAGAACACATCTTACCATTAATTACATGTCACTTTTTGTAAATTATGTCCTTTAGGTGTCCACCATTCTTGGCGATGCGATCTTCTGCATGAACACGCACATTCTCCATAACCTTATGAAGACTGTTACCTGTTATGACCTCAATTTCAGAGTGAATGTTATTTTTCAAGTCTTCAAGAGTTGTTGGCTTGTTAGCATACACTTTGGATTTTAGGAATCCCCACATAAAAAATCACAAACCGATAAATCGGGCCAATTGGCATTGGCAAAGCAGCTCGTACTCTTGCAATGTCATCCGGGGTTCGAACCGTACGTGGCCTACCAAGTGGCTTAATGTTTCTTGCTGATGCTGTTGCTTTGAACTGCTGGATCCATCCCATAATCAACTTCTGAGACAGAACTTGATCATTCCGACCAATGTTAAAATGTTACCGGAACAAACACTGTGTCCGTACGATACTGTCACCATATTTGAAAAACATTTCTATTGCAAACGCATGGTGTTTGTTTGACCAACACTCCATACTGACTGGCAGTGCTTTGAACTGCACTATGCATTGGTAACCAATATCAACTCTCTAGGAAGCCGTGTCCAATAATGGCAGGTAATTTAAAATGAGTTATTGTTTGTGCCGCACCCTGTGTTATTAATGAAAAATAAATTCAAAGAAATACTGAAGATTGATTAATTGCTCTGAAACCAGTAGAAAAAGAAGACAAAATATAAAGTGAGGTGATATTTATTAATATTAAGTTAAAAAATAGATAATCGTCCACCTCTTTGATTAACACATGTGGAGTGACGCCAGTGCCTGGCTTGTAGGCCAAGGGCCTTATAGATCTGTTGCACCATGGAGTAGTATAGTGGTAAATTTAAAAAAAATGTAAAAAACACATTTTTTTTAGGAATTAACACTATGATGTATTATCTATATTTGACACATAAATTAGTGAACTTTCCCATGAAAAGAGAAAATTATGTAAAAGAAAAAGAACACATAATCAGTGTGATTTTAAATAGTGGATTAGAAGAAAGAATGATGCATAGGAAAATAAACAATTTTAAAAGACAAAAATTTGTTAATCGAAGTACACTTCTAAAAGAAATAGAAGAAAACACGAAATTAAAAAAATCCACATATCATCCATTAAATCACCATAAGTTTCAATAAAATTTTAAAAATTTCAAGATAAGATTGGCACAAGAAAAGACTTCATTAGATTAATTATTTCCTACAAAAATGAGAAAATATAAGAAGAAAAAATCAGGTATTTATCAGATTAAATGCGGGGAATGTGAGAAAATATACTTAGGAAAAACTAAGAGAAGTTTGAAAACTAGGGTGAAAGAACATTTCAGGAATGTCAAGAAGGGGAAGTGGAAAAGTCTGCAGTGGCAGCACATGCATGGCCAGAAAAAATCTTATTAAAAGAAAGGCTAAATTATTAAAATGAATAGAAAAACCCAAAGAACTCACTGTTTGGGGAAAAAAAATCTACATTAAAAAAAGAAAAGGAAAAATTAATGAACTTAGAAATTTCTGCAGAAAATGATTTGATTTCAAGGTTTTTCAATCTAACAAGAGAAGGAGCAAAAGATGACTCTTCTATATGACAAAACAATGGTCGTGAAATACTGACGATGGAACAGAAGATAGTTCCAAAATTAGTTTAAGAAGAAGAAAAATATGAGGCGAGTGATAAATTGTACATATATGTAAAAATAGTTTAATTTATGTAGGAAATAACACTATGAGGTTTTCTTTTAATTATATTTGAGTTGGATATTTTGACTCGCCTCATATTTCATGATTTTTATGCAGACCTAGATTTCGTCGCTTCTGTACGACATTGTTGATGCTTCAAACTGTCGTTTTGAGGTTCTCCATTCTGTAACTGTACAACATTGTCAATGCTTCCAACTGTTGTTTTGCAGTTCTTTATTCTGTAAGGTTACAGGACCAATTTTTTTTATGAAGAGATTCCCGGTTGTGTGGTGAAGAAGCCCAAAATATTTGAATCCACATGGATAAGGCCTCCAGTCATACTTCGCAAGCATCCCTTGCATGTTATTGCTGAAAATATATGGAGATGGGTATCAACATGATACCTTTTGACAAAATCCAAGCAAGTCACCTGGTGCACTACCAGTGGTCTGCTGAAACAAGGTCATGCATTTATTTTAAAATACAATAGGAAGTAACATTAAGAGGTCTGTTTAGTAATTAAAACATTTTGTCTTCTTGATGTCCCACCACAGTAGAGGTCTTATGAAAAATCTGCCAGGAGGTTTGGTGTAGCATTCCCTTCCTGCTCTGTAGCACAATCTTCTGCAGTGAAAATTGCATTTCAGAGTCATAGTCTATGCACATCTCACCAACTCTAGTTTGATCAATTTCCGGTTCAAGCAGAAGTTTTTTCTTTACCACTAAACAAGATTGTTGTTTCAGGTTTGAAGAGACCAGCTGAAGATGAAGAAGGAAAGACACAACCGAGTGTTCCAAACAAAAAATTGAATAATACCAAGTTATCCAAGGAAGAGTTAAGAAAACTGGAGAGAGCTCAAAGAGATTTAAAAAAATTAAAAAATGTGCCCCAAGCGATGCAAGAATCTCCATTGGTTAAGGAAACACAAAAATCTGGTTTTGCTACAGTAAGCAGTGGCTCGAATAACAGTTCGTCTAGATTTAATAGCTCACATTATGGTGGTGCAAAGACATATCACATAGGCCAATCAAGCAATGTCAAGTTTGATTATAAGGCATTGAGAACTCCTGGGCCTTATGGTAATTTGATTTTGATAGAACCAGTTTATGAAAATAAAAATCCAAATCATATTATCAATATTTCGGCTGGAGCTTGTCACATGCGCATGGAAAGTAGATACTTCAAGGAAGGAAAGTAAGTATTTCATAGAAGTAGAATGTAGTGATGAGGGTACTCATTTTTAGATGCTAAAAAATTGAATAATATTTGTTTTTGTATTAAAAACACAAAAATCATCATCCATGCAAGGTGTTAAGTCATATGGCCTGTTAAGATCTCAAAGAGGAATTTTCAATCCAGTGCTTTTTCGAACGTCCCAGCGATCTTTTGCCTTGAGGATAGTAACGAAGCATAGATTTTTGGAATTCTATGGGCTAACATGCATTGAAGATGGGCTTTCCAGTTGTTCTGGTACTTTTGTATATAATGGAGAATAGGTTCTGCCTTCCTCTTGGCGTCCTAGGATGACAACAACTTACGACAAACTGAAAACAGGCTTGTTAATGCTAATTCACTTGATCTTTGTCTTCTGATCTACAGCTGGTTATGACTGGTGACTGGATTATTGCTCAAACATCAACTAGAAAAATATCAATGGGCTGAAGAGGGCAAATGTGTCCCTAAAGCAGCTGGAAGAGACAGACCATTGGGCCTGCAAATTAATTCCTACTGGCTGCCGAGTGTGTGCCCAGGTCAAACTGAGAGTGTGCTTGGCTGGTTAGGGGAGAGTGTGTATGGGGTACATAAAGGGTTGCTCTGCTCTTCCAACACCTTTGTCTTGTCTTGACACCCAACCTCTTCCATTATTTCCTCATTTCTTTTATGGTCCGAACTTTGTATAGCCTGCTCTATGGCGCATAAATCACATCTCATTTGCTGTTATTTGGCATTCTTTTCTTCTTTGAATTGTCTATGCTTCACTACCATATCTTAATACTGGTCTTGCAAGGACCTTATAAAGTCGTAATGTTGTGTTCTTTTGTACTAAAGATGGTTTCATAATATTATTAATTATGGTAAATATTATGATAAATTAAGTAAATTATTATTAAACATATTAAGCAGCCCCGCTGTGCTGGCTCGGTGATAGGTAAAAATCATAACTAAATTAACTTACAAGGAAAGTACTTGGGCTCGAACAAACATATCTGTATGAAAGTTTGGTTACAGGACCATTACATACCTCTCAATGTGCTGGTGGGTATCGTTTTTCTGCAAAACTCTGCAATCGTGCTCTAGATATCACTGCAGATGTCATTGTAGAAGCCATACGCAATGCAGATATCTTAACTATAAATGTAAATGGGGACTTTCAGTAAAATGCTCACAGCAATATGAATGACTGCAAAACGCACAGTAAAGAAAAGCAAGTTGATCGCATGTCATATTTGCACATTCTATAATATCAGTGTTGAATGCCACATCAATTACACTTTTGAAGTTGTCCACTGGTTCACCAATATCGTAGACAGCGTCCTGCCACGCATAACGAAGCATTGGTCTATATACTCCCGCAGATAACTTATTGTAAATGACAGAATGCAAATTCATGATAAAGAATCTGTCATGCAATTTTGGCTGCATCTTACTGGAACGTAGTTCAATAAAGTCTGTTATTCTCTTGGCATATATTTTATATTGCCTGAAGAAATACACATCCAGAGGTTGTGCATATTTTGTAGTTTTAGGTGGAATGATTTTTAAATATACATCTTTTCCGCCAGATGCTTCCAGTAGTACTTGTTCATCCTTATGTCCAGACCAGGAGTCACAAAGTACTAATGACTTTTTCGACAAATTTGGATTCAAAACTGACAGAAAAATGTTTTCAGATGTTGTTTTGTCATCTTCCCACTCACACTTGCATCGACGAAAACATTTAGAGGGCATCGAGTTTCTATTTTCCTTGACACACGGGGTCCAAACTTTCCACTAGGTTCTTGGAAGCAAATATAGAGTTTGTCTGCCAGTTGTTCTTCCATTGATCATGTAACTATGTGTTGCACTGTTAACTAATTGCAACATCGAGACAGTGTTTCTCTCCCCTTTCATGGATAGCATTCTGTCAGAAGAAAGCCGATTCCGCGCCGTAGCCGAGCGGTTAAGGTAGGAAGCCTTGGCGCAGAGCTACGGGACTTGCGCTGGTTCGAGTCTCCATGGGGGAAGAAATTTTCTCATGGTATTTTGGCCAGTATGGGACCGGTGCCCACCCAGCATCGTGAGGCAATTGGGTAGCTACAATAAGTAGCGGCTCCAGGTTGAGGAACCAGCTATAACGGCTGGGGGACTCGACATGCTAACCACATGTCACCCCTATACTGGCTGTTGATCATCTACCTCTGTGATTGACACATGTGGATGTGAAGGGCCAGCAGCCGGCTGGTAAAAGGGCAACCGCTGAAAAGTGGAAAGACCCTCAATCGGAATCAGAAGAAAGCTCATAATTGAACTGACTCTGATCTCAGTTCCATACAGAAATAATTTCAATTTTTTCTGTCGTGATATGCTCATTGATGTCAGCAACAAACGTTTGAGCTCTTTGAATTAGCTCTTCTTCATCATCCTTATCTTTTCGTGCTTGGAGCATAGTGATATGGCGTGATGTTATCCTAAACTCCTTTTTTCAAATTAGTAGTAAATCCTAGTGAAGCTGTAAAGTTTGTACACCCGAGATTTCTGGCTACGTCCAATGCCCAATGTTGTAAATGTCAATAATGAACGGCGGAACCGCATTCTCGTTCTTCATCGAATTTTGCCGTTACATGCTCCTTGATGATCTTGAACTGCAGTGTACGATTTCCTTTGAAAACTGTATTTCCTTCTCATTTCTTTGCCACGTAGTCCAGTATGTTTTTAATATTGCTTTTAGCTTTCAGTTGGGGTATCTTTTCAGAAGCTTGTCATATGTGTTGAAACCTCTTACATGATAATTATTGTATATGTTCTCCAGTGTGTTGTCATCAAACGCTGTGATGATACTTGCGACTTTAACCTTCTTATCAGGAGAGGGTTGGAATTCACTTTCACTACTTCCATTACCTCTTACCGCACTTGCCGTATCACTACCGCTTGCAATGAGTTGTTCGTCATTATCATCACTAGCATCATAATTACGTGTTAGTTTTACAACAGTATCTGTTTCTAACTTACGCTCATATTTCTGCACTATAATAGAATACCAGAAAACATGCAAATGATTCATCTTCTACATCAATAGCATCTTCTCGAAGAAGAATTCTTCATCTCAACCAATCGCAATACATTAACAGGATTGATTACCAATCGCCGACCCATCTCACGCTTCATTACACAAATCATCATCATCATCATAAACAAATTCGTTTTAGGCCATGTGGCCTGTACGGTCATTACACAAATAACTTCACAAAATGCAACTTCAGAGGACACTGCACTGTCTCGACTGGCGTACCGGCAGGTCAATTTGCATTGAGGCATAGCACACGCAGAGGCCTCTAACGGGCGACTGCAGAGTTTTGCAAATGAGCGAGTATCACTAGCACAATAAGGGACCTTTAAATTATCTCTGACACGATTTTGGTGTATATGTGTTTGTTCGAGACCAAGTACTTTCTTTGTTAGTCTACAAACTCTTAACAACTGAAAGGGTCATAAAGCCAATATGTAAGTAAGTCTTGTAGATTGTGATGGGCACAAATGGAGAATGAAACAGGGGTGTGCAAATTTCTTGTAGGAAAACCAGAGGAAAACACCTGATAGGTGGGTTTAGAATAGATGGGAGAATAACATAAGTGAATTATACAGGAAATGATTGGAAAACAGTTATTCACAAAAATAATGTATGAAGCATATAAACAATTCAATTTTTTTTTCAGATTACATTACAAAGTTGCAATTAATTGCTAGGGCATTTGATAAATAATGGCAAAATTGTTGTAAATCGGCGATCCTAGTGGTGACCATTGTAATCTTGTAGTATGTTATTGAGCAGTTTTTGTTGTATAAATCTGTAATGTTGAAAGTCTTGAAATAGTAAAATTTTGTGAATACATTCACTGTTTCTCACATTTAATAAAGTAATACCATCCTAAAAAAGTGTTCAGTAGAATTTGTTTAGAAGGCAGAATTGAGAAGTACTCGAACGTACACCAAATTCACCAGACATGAGCCGTTGTGACTATGACTTATTCAGAAAGATCAAGAACCTCTACGAGGCATTTGATTACAATCAAGTGTTGATATCCAGAAAACTCTAGATCGATCAGATGAAAGAGATATCCAGAAATAGTGCTGTAGATGGAATGTGCCATCTTCCAAGGATTTGGCAACATATAGTTTACTTGAGAAGAGACTATAAATTAAGTTCATGAAGTCAAATAGAACAAAAATTATTGGAATGGATTACGAGGACTTTGGTGAAAATACTTTAGATTTCGAAGACTAGGCTATTTGCAATCAGAAGCTCACACAGGCCGGATGTTCTGAAGACTTTGAAATTGCTAATGAATCCAGTGAGGAACGTGACAGTTCAAGTAGCTTTGAGCCATCTCCTAAATCTAAATGTCGTAACGTACTGTCTGCCTATTCTGAAGAAACTTTGGAAAACATTTATGAATATAGGATGTCAGGAAAATCTGGCCCAAAGTCCTATTCACAAAAAAAAAAGGCCATCATTAGTTAATAACCTAGATGTAAGAACTGTTTTGAATTATATAGAAAATAAAACATCTTGTCTAGCTTCACAATTAAAAACAGGGACCCCTACAAAATCGCCCAAATTAAAGACTATATCCTTAATAAGTTTCGAGATTCTCGAGATCGGGGATTGACAGTGCACTATTGGCCTTTACAAACGTGGGCTGTTTTAGAGCGAAGGAATTGGGCTTGAATGAATTCAAAGACATTCATTACAAATTTTTAAAAAAATTACCAAATTTGTCAAGGGTATTAAAAATGCAAATAAGTTTGTAAGAGACGTTAATCAGACCATTCAAGAAAACTGCATACCAACAAAGAATGTGTGGAACTTGACCTTATTTAATGGATCATAATGATAAAGTTTAAGAAGAGATGTATGGAACCAGTGCCCATGTAGTATGGTAAAGTCAATTTAATTATGAAATGACAGGAAACAGAGCACTGGCAGTCAAAGGCAAAAAGCTCACTGTTGCTACAGTTCAAAACCTACATGGAACTACACAATCTTACACAATAGATGTTCTTATTTCAATGTGTGGGCAACTTGGGAAGAGCTTATACCTCTGTTTTCAAGAACCTACTGAAAGCAAATTTGGGCCCAAAATTCAGAAGAAGAACAGAATACACCTGCAAATGTGTATGTCGACTGTAGTGGATTAAAAAAATTAAAGGAAAAGTTACTATTAGCATTGCAGTATTCTATAAGAATTAAAGAAGTCATTCCCATATCTTCAAATTGTAGACACCAACACTGACAAGCCTAAAGCCCCCTGGAAAAATGACAAAAGAACATTTGAAAATATTCTTAAAACATGTGTTTAGTGAAAATATTGAAATGGATTAATTTTTAATATGAGATTCGTTGTCCGGGCATAAGGATGAACAATTGCTATAGGACTATTTACCCGATAAAAATGTAAGTTTGAAAATTATTCCTACAAAAGTCACCAAATATATACAACCACTTGATGTTTTTTTTTTTTCCATCAATATAAGATCTACGGCAATGACTAGAAGAACATGTGCATCTAAAATCAGATGGTGATGTGAAAATATCTGATAGATTCTTTATTATAAAACTGCATTTCCTTGTATATAATCAACTGTCAGCAGAAATTTACAAATATGTGCGTATTTATGCTTGGACAAAGTCTGGCTTTAACATGGACCAAAGTGTAACAAGATTCACAAATGTGATTGAAAATGCATTTCACATTGGTTTTTAGTGAATGTATCACATATAACTGCTCCAGGATTGCCATTATCAGATGCTCATGGTGTTCGCAAAAACTTTGTACAACCAATTCATCGAAGACCCTCATTATCACCATTGATGTTATGGTAAATCATAATTTGTTTTTGTTACTCCAGTGCACGAAATTATAACTGATTCTGAGTTTCTAGTAGTATACAGTGCTCTGCTATCTGTATAAAGTAATCAAAAATAGTTATTAATGTTAACAATGAGGGAAACTGATATTTATATTCTTCGCACTGCTATAACTAGGGCGCTAGCAGCTTGTGCTTTGAAACCAGCTGCAATGAGCAACCGTGCCGTTACGGACCAGTCAATTAGACGCGATTGAAATTTAATGACAAATAACAAGAGTTTTATTAAATTTGCAGCAAAATGACTAACGTCATCATATCTAATGTCAATTAATCAACATATCCTCCAATTTTTGTTACAATCCAACTGGTCCAACATAAGTACTTCCCTTGTTAGTATGATTTGGGAAAAAGATGCTCTTCCAGATGAATTGAAAGAACCGATTATTGTACCAATATATAAAGGAGATAAATCTGAATGCAACAACTACAGAGGCATCTCATTACTTTCAACTTCATATAAAATTCTAACAAATATATTAGTAAGCAGATTTACTCCCTATATTGATGACATTCTAGGAGATCATCAATGTGCATTTAGAAGAAACAGGTCTACAACAGATCAGATTTTTAGTATAAGACAGATTTTAGAAAAGAAATGGAAATATAATGGTACTGTACATCAACTATATGTAGACTTAAAAAAGTCATAGGATTCAATTAAGATGGAGAAGTTATATAGTATCCTGCTGGAGTTTGGAATTCCTAAAAAGTTAGTTAGAATTATATGAATGTGTCTAAATGGCACATGGAGTAGGGTGCATGTAGGCAAACAGTTTTCGGATACTTTGAAATTCACAATGGATTGAAGCAAGGAGATTCACTATCTCCTCCTCTACTATTTAATTTTGTACTAGAGCATGCCATCAAATCTTTAGAGGATGAAAAAGGCCTACAACTCAATGGTATTAATAAGCTGTTAGTTTATGCTGATGATGTAGTACTATTGGGCGATAGCGAAGAGGTACTAAAGGTCAACAAGCAAACACTATTGAGTAACACTAAGAAATTGGGACTGGATGTAAATATGAATAAAAGTGAATATACGGTCACACATAGAAATACATTATATAATGGAAATAGACAGTTAATGACTAATGAGAGAAATTTTGAGAAAGTAATTCAAATACCTAGGAACAATAATCACAAATAGGAATGAGATGCACAAAGAAATTAAACACAGGCTCAATTCTGGAAATGCATGCTATTTTGCATTACATGGACTCTTGATGCCCAACACTTTTCAAAAAAACATTAAACTGAAAATATATAAAAGTATTATTCTACCACACTCGAAGGAAAATTTTCTATAGGATCATAACAGGCCTTGTCCTAATACTTGGAAGGAAGAAGAAGAAGAAAATTATTCTACCATTTATATTATATGGATGCGAAACATGGACTCTTACTTTAAGGGAGGAAAGGAGATTACGGGTCGAATTTATAAACACATTAGACCCGTAAAAGGCGTTCTCTGCTGAGAAAGTTTTATCCTAATACATTTTGCTTACTCAGAAATCTATTCATGCGATAATAATTGTAAGCTACTTGACGAGGTAACTTAAGATCATAGCTCAAGATAGAAACTTATCGTGAGAATCCCGAAGGGATTATCCAAGATGTCGGACCTTGAAGACTTCGATCATGTTTTCGGTATACGCGGAGAAGAGGAATTTGATAGAGTCTACCAAAGAATTCAACTGGAAGAACAGGAGAATCGGCGTAATGTTGCACGACGCAGACGTCGTTGTATATGGTATTATTTGCGGGATGCAAGCGTAAATGTGTTCCTCTATAGCAGACGAAAATAACGGAAGTGGTTTTATCGCTGAGAATTCTGGGTAATTCGTTGCCAATATTACGAAAATGTCGACTTTCATGCATGACCGGTAAGTTGGCCGTTAATTCGATCTCAGCAATTGCTCACGGTGAGTCAGCTCACCAGTGATTGGAAGTAATTTGAGTAGAGACTAATGTATTTGCATGCGGCCCTTACAAGTATTTGAGAATAAGGTTCTTGGGAACATTTATGGGCCAAAGAGAGATGAACAGACAGGTGAATGGAGATGACTACATAACAGTGAACTACATGGTATTTTTAGGAAGCCAGATAAAATTAGAACAGTTAAGTTTCATAGACTGTGATAGGCAGGACATGTGGCACAAATGGGGAATGAAAGAGGTGCATGGGAGCGTCTTGTAGGAAAACCAGAGGGAAAACGTTCAGTTGGTAGACTAAGATTGAGATGGGAGAATTACATTAACTATGATTTGAGGGAAGTAGGTTATACCGGGAATGATTGGAAAACATTAGCGCAGGATAGGGATGTATGGAGAGCTTATGTAGTTGCAGCCAGAAAACTATGTATGTAGTTAAATTCATTCTCTTTCTCCATAATTTTTTTACTGGCATTTGAGTCAATGACAGTAATTACAAACAGGAATGAGTTACAGAAAGAAAATTTAACATAGGCTTAATTCTGGAAATACATGTTCTAATGCATTACAGAGACTTTTGTCATCCTAACGTCTTTCAAAAATGTATAAAACTGCTATTCTCCCAGTTTTATTATATATATGTGAAACATGGACTCTTATTTTAAGGAAGGAGAAGAGATTATAAGTAATAAGTTACAACAGTAAGTTACATTATGAGGTTCTTTTTAACAAATAATGTGAATCGAGAGCCGTCTTACCTCATTCGTTGTGTTCTAGTTGAACATATTTTGATATGTTGTGCGTATGATTATCAGCTTTTCCAGACTCTGGAAAAGCTGATGATGGCATGTATGGCATATCACAACATGTTCGAATAGAACACAACAAGTTATGAGGTAAGATGACTCCAGATTCACCTTATTTATTAAGATTAGAGCGAGGAATTATACGAAGAAAATTATACTAAAATATGAAATCATAGTAACAAAATATGAAAATTGGGACACAAAAATATTATGAAGCTACTGTTTTTTTTTAACTTTTTACATGTATTTATATGCACAAGCCCTGTATAATTTATGGGTATACATACCAGCACACAAACGAGACAAGAAAATCTTTTTGTAGCTCAAGAAATCAAGAGTTTCACTGAATTTGAATTTTAATTAATTTTTCATTAATTCTGACTCAATATAAAATATGTTCGTGATTTGAAGCAATTTTAATGTCTCAAGTCGAAGTGTAGTTGTTTGAGGAATCACGCTAACAATCCGGAAGGTCATGGGTTTGAGTCTCAATGGGGTCAGGTTTTTAGCTGGCGGCATGATAGCCCTAGGGTCTACTCAGCTCTTAATTTAAATGAGTAACAGTGCATGTTCTGGGGCAAAGGTGGTCGTCACTCAGGACTGAGAACCCAGTGGACATCCCTTGGCAGTTGTTTAGAAATGTGGAAGTCTCAACATTCGTCTACCCCAAGGGCCTCCCAAGTCTGTAGTTTGACACTTTATTTCAATAAATTAATACTGGGTATATATAAAACACGATCAATTAATTTATCCAATTATATTTAATTACGAAATCCAAACATAAACAAAGAAAAACAAACATAGTAACCTGCTTCCATCGAATATACCACTGATAAAATTTAGAGTAGGTATAGTTTGGATGACTTCTATTTACCTTGCATGAAGATAATGAATTCCAGTATATGTAAATGTCACAATAACATTAAATTGGATGAATCAGAACACACGTAGACCAAATCCTAACTAACTAACTCACTGGCATGATTGAACCCATAGGTTCATAACCATATGGACATAAGCTCTCCATACATCCCTATCCTGAGCTAATGTTTTCCAATCATCCCCTCTATAATCTAATTGCCTCAAATCATGGTTAATGTTATTCTCCCACTTCATTCTTGGTCTACCAACTGGGCATTTTCCCTCTGGTTTTCCTACAAGAAGCTTCCATGCACATCTTTCATTCCCCCATTCATGCCACATGTTCTGCCCGTCACGGTGGACCAAGTACTGTATGTCATATTTCGAGAAACAAGATGTTAAAATGAATTAATCCACAAATAATTCTAGGGTGTATTTCAAAACTCTCTTTGCAATTACAATTATTTTTAATCCTATACATTACACATATGAACATGGTGAAATGTAGTTAGAATTATTTTAACATTAGTTTTTCCATGAAATTTGCCCGAGTACAGTTGTGCTTTGAATAATCCAATTATCAATTCTGTTCATAATACACAGTTAGGAGCTTTTTCTATATTTTTAACGCCTGTCTGTCAGAATTATTTTGTACGATCAAGAAGTATGCTCCACTCCATATGATGTTATGGGAGCAAACATGTACCACGCTATATATGATAGTTTGATGTAAGTGAGAATAATATTGGCCTTACCTTCAAGAACTTTACTAATTTCATAAACTGTGGAGTAAGACCTTATTTTCCAGCACAGCTTCAATTTTAGCAGCAGCAGCAGTCTTCCCTACATTTAAATACTGTAATCCATTCACAAAATAAGGACTGTTTAGGTAGCAAAAAGGAACTGGTTCCTACCTGAGAGAAAGAGTAAGTGGTTATTATTCTAACATTGTTGTTTTTCTTATTCATGTTCTTGTCACAGGTTAGGAATTCCCTGTTCTTGTTTTGTAGTTTCGGATAAAAGCCTCCACTTGATCATTCCAAGTCTCCTTTTTTAATTAATTTCTTTTATCAAATCTATTTATCTTGTTCCAGATGGGATACTGAGGAATTTTTTCCTGTCTACCATATTACATTGTCAAAAAATTTCAAAACTACAGTCACTTCAAAAATGTTTTTAACCAAATAGTAGAAATTTTATTTTAAAAAATTGAAAGTTGAAAAATATGAAGGAATATTAAATTTTTACTAAAATATGAACATTTTGCCAAAATATTATAAATATGAAAAAATATGTAGGTCTTATTTGATTTTACATATCAAAAAATGTAAAGATACTTTGTCTCAGCGCTCTCTGACTAATAGTTTAAAAACATGAAATTTCATTTAAAAAAACTCGCTCTAATTATGAGTATTTGAAAATAAAGTTCTAAGGAAAATGTTTGCATCAAAGAGAGATGAACAGTTGGGTGAATAGTTTACTTAACGGTAAGCTACATGATTTTTGTAGGAAATTGGATGTAATAAAAAACAGCTAAGTCGTTGTAGATTGAGGTGGGCAGGACATGTGTTACAAATGAAGAATGAGAGAAGTGCATGGAAACCTCTTTTGGGAAAGCAACCTGTAGATAGGCCAAGAAAGAGATGGGAGAATAATGTTAACCATAATTTGAGGGAGGTAGATTATACAGGGGATGATTGGAAAACATAAACTCAGGACAAGGATGTATGGAGAGCATACGTCCATGTGGCTTCAACCTCCAGGTTTGATAGTGCCAGTGAGTTAGTTAATTGGTTAGTTGTTAAATAGTAATGTCAGGAATCACAATATTTTTATGTAAGTATTCTTAAATTGTTTCAGAAGATTGTAATTTGAATTGATATATTTGAAGAAAAAAATACACTCAGACTGGGGTTTGAATCCAGGACCTATGACTTTTTCTGAGCCGCCATTTGCATGATCGAATAATGATTTGTAACATTTGATGCTCAGGAATTAACAATGTATAAGAGAAAAATTTGTATTTACATTGGTGTGCTCAGGTAGCTCAGTGGAAGAGCATTGGCATAGAAAGCCAGAGGTCCTGAGTTCAAACCCAGTCTGAGTGTATATTTTTCTCTTCAAATATAATTTGTTCCTCAGTGAGAAGTATTAAATTAATAACAAAAAAAACATTGAATTAATATATGGTGAAATTAAATGTTTTTTACCTCTCCTCATATAAATTTTCTAAGTAGATCGCGATTTTGAGACCACAACAGTCTCATTGTCAGCACTTTCTTGGCGACGGATGTTATGTCGATCGGAAGAAACTCTTCTTCTTCCCTCTGTTGGTGGACTGATGAACCTCTTGATCAGGTCAAAATTTGCAGGAATTTTGAAGTTCATAAGTTTTCCTTTGTTTTTCTGAATGTGGATCTTTTCCCAAACCATGAGTTCTTTTTGTTTGTCTATTTGTTAAATTAGACTGGCTTTTGATTTGATTAAATGTTTTTCGGACTAAGCATGAGCAGCTACTGCTGACTTTTCCACTTCTCCATTTTTGATGTTTCTAAGATGTTCTTTCACCCTTGTTTTCAAATTTCTTTTTGTTTTTCCAATATAAATTTTGTCACAATCCCTGCATTTCATCTGATAAATTCCTGATTTATTTTCATTTTCAATTCTTATAATAAATTTTATTATATAATAAAATTCAAGAAATCCACTTACCATCCATTGAAACACTATAAATTTAAAAAAAATTTCAAAAAGTTTAATATAATATTAGCACCAAAGAATGAATACAGCCTTAACAGGATAATTAAAACCAATAAAAATGAAAGAATTGAAAATGAAAACAAATCAGGAATTTATCAGATCAAATGCAGGGATTGTGACAAAGTTTATATTGGAAAAACGAAAAGAAATTTGAAAACAAGGGTGAAAGAACATCTTAGAAACATCAAAAATGGAGAAGTCGAAAAGTCAGCAGTAGCTGCTCATGCTTGGTCTGAAAAACATTTAATCGAATCAAAGGCCAGCCTAATTAAACAAATAGACAAACAAAAAGAACTCATGATTTGGGAGAAGATCCACATTCAGAAAAACAAAGAAAAACTTATGAACTTCGAAATTCCCGCAAATTTTGACCTGATCAAGAGGTTCATCAGTCCACCAACAAAGGGAAGAAGAAGAGTTTCTTCCGATCGACATAACATCCGTCGCCAAGAAAGTGCTGACGATGAGACCGTTGTGGTCTCGAAATCGCGATCTACTTAGAAAATTTATATGAGGAGAGGTAAGAAACATTTAATTTCACCATAAATTAAACCTCATAGTGATTAATTCCTATAAAAGTTAAATTGAATTAATATGTTTGTTTCTAGGAGATATATTTGCAAGATATTTTTGAATAGGACGTTTTTGGCGGAAGGCATAGGAGACACTAAGAAAGCTGCTTCTGGAATGGCTTCTGAAAGTGGTTTAGAAATGCTGAAAAGAATGTACTATACAGTTAAGGTATGCAAAATAAAAATTGAATTTTGTTTATACAGTGTGTCTAGAGAGTCAGTTCACAATAAAGTGATGCAAATACATATGCTAGCAACTTTGTCAATTTACAGGGAGTAGTAATATTTAGCATTTTAAAATCAGAAATATAGCATTTTTGCAAATTTTTAAGGAATCAAGCTATTAAGGTTGTTCTCATGAAAAAATGTAAAGTAATCGTACTACAGGTCTTAGGGTATTAGAAGATCGAGGCTTCCAATTTTTTAGACAATTGACAATTGATGTCAGCTGGGTTGTCACATTTCCCGAGAATTAAAAAAATCATTAATTGCTCCTTCATTTCGTCATGAATGAAGTTATCTTTATTGTGCGAGTTTCTAAGCGTGGTTCACAGTAGCGTGTTTAAAAGTAAAGACTTTTTTCATAACAATAAAAAATACAGTACAGTATTTATCTTCATTTTTAAATATATGGTAGGAAGAGCCATGCCCGGATAATCTGCAAACCGGATAATACGCGCATGGATAATCGAGAGTTTGCTGTAATAAATAATGTGAATCTGGTACATTCTACCTGATAAATATTTAAAAGTTTATGAGGTAAGATGACCAGACTCACCTCATTTATTAAGAAGAACCTCATAATGTTACTTCCTATTGTAATTTATTAACCCTCTGCATGCCACTGGTAAAATCTCTTGTGTCAGAGATTTAAATCGCATCTGCCATTGTGATTGGCTTTGCAAGTAATTTAAGTACATTGTCTGGCAGGTAATGGACAGTTGCATCAGAGCCGATCTAATCAGCTCATGGCAGGTAAAGGGTTAAGAAGGCAACCAATTTTTATACACACAGAGAAATGACCTTACAAAATTGCTTTCTTGAGAAATGTAGTGTTATAATTTTTAGTTGTCATCCTTCAATTGGGTTGCTTCTAAATTAAGAAGACATTGTGATACTGAGGCAAGAAGGATTAAGAGAGAGTTAAAAAGAGAGGTGCTAAGGAGGTGCCTGGATGGCTCAAATGGCAGAGTATTAGTGCATTAAACATGTCCCAGTTCAGGCAGAATATTTTTTCTGTACCATTATTATTATTATTGTATTGTAAGCCCATGTTTTCCCTTTACAGAGATTTAGGTGCTCTCCCCCTACTGGGAAGAATTTGAACCATGCTAATTTAGTTACACTTGTTTTCGTATAGATGTCAGTTTTGAGTGGTCCATGGTCAGCGTTCTACCTCATACTGACATCTAGGAAACCAATGTAGTTATTATTATTGTTATTATTATTATTGTTGTTGTTGTCATTAAATTACTAAGACTATGCCGATAGTTTTGACAGCTCTTAAACTGGAAGTCTGATGACAATGGAATTATTTTTGTTGGAAACAGTGATGTTTGGCGTATCCCCCACCATAAGATATCATACCACAGTTGGATTATCTGAGTGAAAATACAGGCTATGCAGAGTTAGATATAATGCAAATTGGATCTATCATGCCACAATTTTCACGCAGTGATGTCTTATGGACACAAAAAGAATTTAAGTATGGAAGATTGCCATTCTTCTTTGGTACATGATTTTTGTATGTCTGTCCCTTCTAGAGCCACTGTTGGAAATTGATTTAGTGAATTTTCAAGAGGTCAGAAGTCTCTTGAAGATGAACCTCTTCCTGGTAACCCAGCAATGACAGTGACCCAAGAAATATTGCTACTGTGAGGAAAATGATCGAAGAACATCCTTATCTCGTATTTTGTTTCATTGAAGGGACTGTAAATATTGGATCAACTGCACCGCACACCATCGTTCACAATCATTTAGGTTGTACCCATTGGGTGTCACATTTCCTGAGATAAGCCCAAAAGGATTGGTGTTCTGTTAAAAATGAGAAATTCGAAGGAGGACGGTCAAAAGACACCTGCAATATTCACGAATGAATGAGATTTTTTTATATTTTACCTCCCAGTTTATGTTTTCTTAAACACGGGAACTGCAATTTTCAAGAGCACATCCCTCCCCATTTTCAATCAACTGACATTATGACTACCAGATTTTCATTGGAATATCCATCTATAACATTGCCATCTGATGTTGATTTGATGAACTTCAAGATCAGGTCCCATTCATCGGGAATTTCGAAATTCATGGATCTAAATTTGTTCTTTTGAATATATATCTTCTCCCAAACTGTCAATTCTAAAGGTTTTCCAAAATGTTTTAGAAGTTTGGCCTATTTTTCCATTTTATGACTCTCCAACAAACTATGTGCTGCAATAACTAATTTTTCAATTTCACCATTTTTAATATTTCTAAAGTGTTCCTTTGTGCAAGTGTCCAAATTCCTTTTAGTTTTTTCTATGTATACTTTATTGCAGTCTCTACGACTGATTTGATAAATTCCAGAAATTTCCGATGAACGGGATCTGATCTTGAAGTTCATCCAATCAACATCAGATGCTAACGTTATATATGGAGATTCCAATGAAAATCCAGTAGTCATAATGTCGGTTGAAAATGAGAGAGATGCTCCTCTTGAAAACTGCAGTTCCTGTGTTTTTAAGAAAACATAAACTATGAGGTAAGATATCAAAAATGACTCATTCATCATGAATTAAGATCCTCATAATGTTATATCCCATATTTAACTATGAACCTGCAATATAGTCACAGGCGAGGAAACATGGGTATACCATTATGACAACCAAAACTAAGAGACAATCTTTATTATGGTGCTTTTCAAATGAGGAATCAGCCACTGTGGTTTGGAAAAGTAGAACAACTCTGGAAAGAAGATGGTGGCCATTTTCTTCACCAGGATGGGTCATCTCACCTCTGTGACCTTGAACACACATTGTACAGTCAATGCCTGGTGGTATGTGACTGAATATCTGCCGAAAGTAATTGTCACATGGAGGTCACAGCACCCAAAGTTGAAGAATGGGCACCTTCTTTTGTATCACATCAACGCCTCAGCGCATGGGGCTGCCAGAACAATGAACTTCTTGGAAGAAAAATGCATTAGTGTTACCACACCAACCCTATTCACCTGACCTAGTTCCATGTGACTTCTTTTTGTTTCCAAAGAACAAAGAAAAACATTATGGGCAGCATTTTTCATCCGATGAAGAAGCCATTGCAGCATACAACAGTGCTCTAAGTCACAGAGGAACCAGAGAAGAAAGTGGACAAGTTTTGCGTACAAGCCACAAGCAGCACTAGTGTAGAACAACTAACGACATCTAAATTTTTTCGGTTTTTTCTGGTACTAATATGAAATTCAGCACTGTCTGGTGGTAAAATCATGAATTATAATTATACAACGCCATCTGGCAAATAATCATGGAATTGAACTTTTATAGGAATAAATAACATTTTAATTCATCTTAAATTATGAATTATTTGTACCCAGCCTCTCAGACCTAAAGATTTTTTTAAAATTTTAACAGAAGGGAAGAATGGAAATAAATAAAACTAGTTAATTTATTTATGTTTATTAAAATTTAAAAAGTGCATTATGAGCTCTTTTAAATATGTACAATTGACCTACCCCCTTATTCGCACATACATATTTTATACAATATTTATTAAAGAACCTTAGCAATGTCGTACATCTGAAATCCGTTATAAAGTTACTCACATTTTTTTAAAATGTTTATTAGAAATGGCTGTACACTAACATCACTCTTCCTAACCTAACAAATCTTAGAATTTTATCACTTCTAGTAGGTTTATCTTTGAAAATAGATTCACATTAAAAACATAAACAAGTTTTAATTTACTTACAAATTAGAGTAAAATAAAATCTAAGTAATGATTTTTAACTTTCGATAATATATAATTTTTACAGTACCATCTACATAGAACGAAAGGATAGTAGTTAAAAATTTTAATTTACAAAATGGCTATTTTCCCATAATCCCGAGTGAATGTTCTCTATGCGAATGAACATGCCGTGTGCCTTGCATTTGTTTTATTTAGTTACATATTCTGTTACTACGAAACAGCGCTACCATTGTAGTTTGCTCATTGTAGTTCACTGTAAATGACCGAAAATTTTTAGATGTCACTGTACTCAGTTGTCCCTCTATTCGGGTGCTCTGTGCTCTAAGTGACATCCCCAAGGAAGATTGGACTGAGATATTTTCTAAGAGGTTTCAAAGGATGGAAAAATGTATAAGTGCTAATAGAGAGTATTTTGAAAAGTTGTAATAGTTATTTTATAAAATTTTTAAAATGAAATTCTGCTAAAAACTTACGCATAACTCTTGTATTTAAATACAAAATAATAAAAATTAACAATAAAAGAGATTGAACCTGGGATCAAACATGAGACTCCCAGTTGCCGGTTTCTCTAACTCTGATGCTACGTTAGGAGCCATGAAAATAATGTAGCAACAATAAATGCTGATGTATTCATGTCTTGCAATCATGTGCAATGAGAAGAATGTTATTTTGAGAACAGTGCAATGAATATTTAAATTAATATTGGGAAGTAAACATTATGAGGTTATATCATTAATAGTGAGTGAAGAATATATTTTTAACGACTCACCTCATATGGTTTCAAATTTCTTTGATACCGGCGGTTTCACACAATATCTTGTCCCTCTTCAGTCATGGCTTCCACTGATGAAATTCAGAATTCACCCGCCGGTATCAAAGAAATTTGAAATCATATGAGGTGAGTCGTTAAAAATATATTCTGCACTCACTATTAGTGCAATGAATGTTTGTAAATTCATTAACAGTGCTTGAGCCATTCTTTTTTTTGGGTAAATGTACATTCATTTAATGATAAGTGCTAAAAGGAAAAATTTTTTGTTCTACTGATACATTTGTTTCTTGGACTAAGGTTGTTTTTGCTAAAAACACTCCGCTTTATAACTATAGAAATTTTATGTGCTATAAACATTTTATATTGTTGGCCAGCAATCAAAACCTCGTAACTCCACAATTGTAAACATTTCAGGAGAAAGAAGAAACCTTGTAATTGGTTGATTTTTTAAGATTTTTACGTCAAAATATATTAAATTTTTTAATCTGAAAACTGTTACACTAGAGATGTCAGTTCTTGGGTTCTGCAGATTAGAGCAAATGAAAACCTTGCTGTTCCTTCCCCTTGCCAGAGATGCAAGTTTTAATTCATTTTGTTAATAGTTGAGGAAATACATGGTTTTTGTAATCGTTAATAGATGCCACTAAAATCATCTTGGAGTTACAAGACTTTAACAGCATGTAGAAGATGTGTTTGCTTATCGAATAATACAAAAATCCAGATTTTACTCCTGAATGGAGTTATGAGGTTTTGATTGCCGGCCAACTGTATGTCTTAACTATCTATTAATTAATAATTGAGTTAGAATTTAATACCTCACCTCATAATTGTAGATTTCTCGAAAACATGTTTCAATATTTATTTAACTTTCACAGGTAAACAACACTATGAGGTTTAATTTAAGAATTAAATTAATGTTTTATTACCTCACCTCATATCGTGTTTCAATACTTCGTGAATCACCAATTCTACAGTTGGATGAAACTGTAGATAATATGCAGAAATATTGAAACAGTCTTCGAAAAGTGCACAATTATGAGGTCTTCTTGTTCTTCTTCCTCCTCTATGCATGAAAACTGGTAGCTTCTTGCGTGTTCATTCATTTCAGATCTGGGGTATGGTGACATTATTCCATTGTAGTTGTGGTCTTCCTAATGGCCTTTTCTGTGCTGAAGTGTCCAATCATGAACTTTCTTCACTAATCTACTGTTCTCCATTCTATGTGTGTGATCATTCCAATTTAGTCTTCTATCATTTATCATGTGGTTCTTCTTCACTTCATGGACTAGGCAAAATGCCTGTTCCGCCTCACAGTTGTTCTGTCCATGTTTTCACTAGCCTTCCTACATTCCTTGAACCTCTTGGCTTGTAGTTAAATGCTGCTTTTGGTAATCTTGTTTTATGTTCATTCTTTCTACATGTCTACACAATTTTTCTCTATATCCTTTGATTTTATCATTTAATGGATATATATTTAACTCTGTTCTTATATCTTCATCTTTAACCAATCCATTCTAGTGCAGCCTTTTGTTCTTCTAAGGAAGTTCATTTATACACTTTGTATTGTACTTTGTAATATTTTGGTCATTACCCAAGTTTCACTCCCATAAAGTAATGCAGAAACTGCCAATGTTTTATAAAACTTCATTCTAGTATCTCTTCTTGTTTTGTTCTTTAATGTTTTATGTATAGTTCCACACATCATTTGAAATCTTGACAGTTTCACATTTACATGTCTTTCAGTTTTTGTGTTTATAGTAAAATTACAACCCAAATAATTAAAATTTGTTACTTGTTCCAGATGTTTGTTGTCTATTATGATTTTTGATCTTATGTGTTCACTTCCCCAAAAAGTCATTATTTTCGTTTTTTCCTTTGATATTTTAAAATTATATTCTTGGCATAACTGATTTAATTGATGTAAAGAGTACTGCAAATTATTTTTATTTTCTTGAATAATAACCACATCGTCAGCATGCATTAAAACATTTAATATTTTAAAATGTGGTCCATTCTTATACCTACATTAACATTACTTTTCCAATTTTGGATGATGTCATTGATATATAAATTAAAAAGGTTAGGTGATAAACTACACCCTTCTCTTACACCTCTATTTATTAAATCCAGCAGTTTATAGGCTCAATTTCACGTTCTTCTATAATAACAGAGCTGTGAATTTTCTCTCTCAGCGATTTTCCTTAAAACTTCATTTTGGTTGTTTCATTAATTTGTTTTGTTTTTTTAGTTTCAATTCTTTATTTTTTTTATTTTTCTAAACAGTTTGAACATCCCAACATTTTGTTTGCATTATTTGCTCGATGGAAAATTTCATCTGTTATTCTGTTGCTGCTATTAATTTATATTCTTAAATATGTTAATTTCATGACCTCTACTATACTTTTTACTTCTATTTCTAATTTAACACTGTGTGGGTCCTTGGATGTTGTTATTGATTTGATTTTGTTTATTGAGATATTCATGTTATATTTTGTTGCAATGATTCTAAATTTGTGCAATAGCATTTGTAAATCATCTTCACTTTGTGCAATTAGAACTGTGTCATCAGCATAGTTTATTATCTTCAACTCTTTGTTGCCATATTCAACTATCAAATATGGAAATAGTAATTATGATATTTGGTCTGTATATTCTTACCTCTTAAGGTTTGTTTTTGTTGAACATGTTTCAAGGATTGTAAGCCCCATCTTCAGGGATTATAAGCTCTTAATGTTACTTCCTATTGTATTTTTAAAATGGAAATAGTAAGTCTAAAGAAATATTAGTCCATCAAGGAATACAAAAACGAGATTTATAATATAAAAATAGAATACCTGAGATCTCAGTCTTCCTCAACTTTGGATGTAGGATGTGGAGTACTTTCGAAGCATATGCTTCATCATCAGTTTGTAATTTGGTACATAGTAACCTCAACGGTGTCTCATCATGAATTTTAAAAGTAACGACAAGGAGACTCATTAAGTCCCATATTGTTCACTCTAGTAATCGATAACAGTATTAAAGAACAATTATGAGGTGAGATGTTAAATTCTAACTCAATTATTAATTAAAATAAACCTCATAGTGTCATTCATTCTTCATTACGTATCGAGCTGTAGCAGATGACACGAATTCATTGCATACGGGGTGAATCATAAATATGGCTATACGTTTGATCGCGTTGTGTGATGAAAATATTACCATTACAGGAAATATGAAATTACCATTGGAAAGGCAATTATTCAAATTACAACAATGGAATAAAACAAAACAGTGTAGAACTTATGTCATTAGTCAAAATGGCATTGAATATGCAACAGCAAATTACAATTGCTGCAGGGCAATAACGTATGCTAATGATCAGAAGGCTGCAAGACGTGAGTTTAACGTAGCATTGCAGCCTTCGACTGTGGAGAAGTGGAGAAAATGACCGCTGGAAACGGAAAGGATGCAGAAAATCAAACCTCCTGGAAGGCCTCGCATTAACACGGATGCAGAAACAACGAAGAAAATTGTGGAGGTGTTCGATGCTAGCCCACAAAATTCAACCCGCCAAGCTGCACGTGAGCTTCATATCAGTCAATCGAGTGTGTGTCGTGTTTTGAAGCGTGAGAAGTACCACTCCTTCGAACGGATTCGTGTCCAAGAATTTAATGAAGACGACCCTGACAGACGGATGGAATTTTGTGAATTTGTTGTAAGGGAATCAGCAAACGACGAACATTGGTACAGAAAATTGCACTTTTCTGATGAAGCTGTTTTCCATGTGAACGGACGTGTTAATTGACACAATTGTCACTATTATGGTAAAGAGAATCCTAATGTTATTGAAGAGACATTTAAGATGCGGCAAAGTCACTGTTTGGGCTATGATCGGATGGGAAGGACTGTTAGGAATGTGAATTTTGGATGAGACTGTTAGTGGTGATCAGTATAGTGATATCCTTAGACAAATTGTCCTGCCAGTAATGCAAAGTTCTGAACACGAGCAATGTTTATTCCAGCAGGATGATGTGCCTCCTCACTATGCAATTGCAGTAAGAGAAATGTTGGATGATCATTTGCAAAACAGGTGGGTGGGAAGAAGAGGCCCCATTGAATGGCCAGCCCGTTCCCCTGACCTCACAGCATGTGACATTGGTTGTGGGGTTATTTGAAGGAGAAGGTTTATGCCCGGAAACCCCAAGACGTTGACATGCTGAAGTTAGTGATTGAGGAAGAAATTAGAGCTATTCCTCTAAACATGTATCATTATGCAATGAATGACTTCCCAAAGCGTTGCCAGTTATGCTTGGATGTAAATGGTGAACAGTTTGAAGCAATAAAGTGACTTGCTTAGTGTTGTTGTGTTTTGTTTTGTTCTATTGTTGTAATTTGAAGGATTCCCTTTCCAATCATAACATCATATTTCCTTTAATAATAATATTTTTGTCACAAAATGCGATCAAACATATAGCCATATTTTTTAATCACACTGTACTTATGCTTATTTCACTTTAGAACAATCCATATTGTGTATAAGTTGCAATGGGGCTGCATTGATGTACACGCAGCTTATGTGGGCATTTTTTTAGTTCCATGTTTACCTAATATGTCAATAACAAGATTAATCCTTCTTACCCATCAAGGTGAGTGCCCATGATGTTGTAGGAATTAGATAGATCAGTAGAGAGGAATGAAAGTAGGAAAAGATCTAAGCCTCGAATGCTCTAATACCATCAGAGTCGAAAAAACATGAGTTAGCCAAGAGAGGCTATATACTTGCATAATACTTAATACAGGCTTTCCACTTTACAGCAGTTTGCCCTTAATTCCTGCTTTCCAGAGATTCCTATCTTTCCATTGTCCTTCTTCCATACCCCTCTTCATCATGGCATCATATATTCCCTCATATCATGTTCTTCTACTTTTCCCCCTCTTCTTTCTGCCTGGTACTATCCAATCTAACACCAGTATGGCCACTGTTCATCCAACATCCGCTGTACGTGTCCATACCACTGTATAACTCTCTTTGTTATCCTATCGATAACAGTTTCTTCTACATCCATTTCTTGTCTAATATATGTATTATAATATTTTGTAGCCTGGATATTCTCATACTTCTCCGTAATCCATCCATTTCTGTAGCCAATACTCTTTTCTGCATCCTTTAATTTATTGTCCAGCTTTCTGATCCATATGTAAATATACTTTCTATTATTGTTTGTATAATCTCTTCTTTTTTGGGGGGGAGGGGGCACGCCGTAGTGTAGTGGTTAAGGCACTGCACTACCTTCTGGCGGCACTATGGCCCTGGGATCGACTCAGTCTCTAACGGAAATGAGTACCAAATGCTTGTTCTGGGGGTAAAGGCGGCCGTCATGCAGGGCTGACAACCCGGCTGACATCAAGTGCCGATTGTCCGGAAAAAGTGGGAGCCTTAACCTTCTACTACCCCAAGGGCCTCCTGAGGCCTGTAGTGGGACTACTTTACTTTACCTTATAATTAATTTTTTTTTGTATTTCTGGTCAGATTTCTATTCCATAAAAGACCATTCAGGGATCTAATCACCTTGTTTGAACAATTTACTCTGTTAATGTCTTTTTCACAAGTACCAGGTTTATCTATTATAGAACCAAAATATTTAAATTCTTCAACACATTTAATTATCATATTATTTATTTATAGGTCTTCTGAATTTTCTCTGATTATCATATATTCTGTTTTAATATAATTTATCTTCAGTCCCCCTACCTCAAATGCATCTTTCAACTTTCCAATCATATATTCTATATCTTCTTTATCTTGTCCTATTATAATCTGGTCATCAGCGAATAATAAATTGAGGATATATAAGAAAAGATAGAAGGAGCAACACACAAGTAAGTGTAAGCAATGATTTTGCTCAGCTTGGGCACCTTGTAGTCGCCATCCACATATCCTCTAGATGGGGATCCCTGTGGAAAACCTCATAATGTCACTTCCTTCAAATATTAATGATAACTAACTATTCTCTTACAGGTAAAAATTAGAACATTCTCAGATGGACCAATTGAGAAAAAGTTTGACACTGATGATTCTTCGAGTTCAGCAATGCAGCCCATGAGTGATCAGCCTCCGATTGTTCAGCCCCCGATTGTTCAGTCCACAAGTGTGAACACACCACAGGATGACAATAATATTGGTAGCAGGCTGCTTAGGTTAATGGGATGGAGTGGTGGTGGACTCAATAAAAATGCCCAAGGATTTGCAGAACCTGTGAGGTAATTGAGCACATCATGGCTAAAGCTCAGTCATCTTGGAAGGCTATGCTATGTATAAATTATATTTGAAAATAAAAATATACGCCTAGACTGGGGTTTGAACCCAGGACCTTTGACTTTCTATGTCAATGCTCTTCCATCTGAGCCACCTAGGCCTCCAATCTAAACGCATATTTTTCTCTTACACATAGTTAATTCCCTAACCCCAAATGCTACGAGCCGTTGCTATGATTTTTGCAAATGGCGGCTTCTTTGTTAAGAAGACTTTTTATTGGGAATTTAAACATTACTTATAAAGCCAGTAGTGCTTCTTCCAATGTTAATATTATTCGTTTTTAAACACCTTAATGATGGACAAATTATATTTGAAAAGAAAAATATACGCCCAGACTGGGGTTTGAACCCAGGACCTTTGACTTTCTATGTCAATGCTCTTCCATCTGAGCCACCTAGGCCTCCAATCTAAACGCGTATTTTTCTCTTACACATAGTTAATTCCCTAACCCCAAATGCTACGAGCCGTTGCTACGATTTTTGCAAATGGCGGCTTCTTTGTTAAGAAGACTTGTGTAAGAGAAAAATACGCGTTTAGATTGGAGGCCTAGGTGGCTCAGATGGAAGAGCATTGACATAGAAAGTCAAAGGTCCTGGGTTCAAATCCCAGTCTAGGCGTATATTTTTCTTTTCAAATATAATTTGTCCATCATTAAGGTGTTTAAAAACGAATAATATTAACATATGCTATGTATGTTAAATATTGATGGTGAAATTGCCCATATTGTTGTGTCGTTATGATGATTGATAATCCCTTCATTGTGGTGACCATTATGAAGGAGAAGAGCAGGAGTAAATGATGAATTGTAGATTATCATAAGTAATGTCATGAGTGATTTCTAAATCATTGATAAATTCATGAGTCACGAAGTAAAAATTCAAATGTTACTAAATTTTCAGATATTGGCAGTTTCAACTGAATATTTGTGAATCATTTCAAACCAATAAGATTGAAGTTGTAATGAAATCATCGATTGTAAATTCAACATTTTTTTTATTCAATGCCACTACATTGTCATTTCGACATTGTGGTGTTCTCTCCTGGCATGGCATTATTGTAACTCACTTCTGAGGTTGGGGTGCCTGGAAGGTGGAGTTACGCTCCTCCGATGATATATGATAGGTGATGATCAGGGCGTGGATTTTGATGACCTAAAAGAACGCTACAAATGACTTCTAAAATGCCCGAAAAATTGTTAGAAAATGACTTCAAAAGCAGAAAAAATGACCTAAAAATAAACATTCTTATGAACTAGTAAGTATAAAAATCGTACCTTAAATTAATAGCTCTCCTCTCTATTGCAATAGATGACAGTGTACATCCGGAAATTCTGGAATGAGAATGATCGGCAGTTGTCAGCGAGGACATTGTTATATATTGAGAAGCTTCTTTCCACTTCTGCACTAACCACAGGAGCATACTTGAAGAGTGACAGATCGCTAGGTGTTAATTCATCTTGTATCTGCACTGTTTTAAAGCTTTCACCTGAGAGTACTTTTACGATTGTGCACACGGTTTTGTAACCTGGATTCTTGTCCAACACACTTCTAATTTTCATTGAAACCTTTTCGCCAAAATCACCAACCACACTGTCCAGTTTTTTCTTGAACATCCATAACCAGTGCTATGGAATTTTCCAGAGCTATGCCCCTTTCTTGAAGATGATCGATAGCTGATGGTAAAGAGCCAAAATTTGTCTTAATATAAGCCAATTTCCCCTCCATTTCATCATCTTTAAACACTTCTTGGGCTGTCCGAATTGCTCTGGCGTCTTCTGTAGAAAGTGAATTCACAAAGGATTTCAGTGTTTGAGAATGTTCACAAAAGTAAAAACAAGCTTCTAACCAAGTGCCCCATCTTGTTATTATTGGTTGCGGAGGTAAAGGAATACCGGGAGCCAGGGCTTTTGAAATGTTCTCTGCGTGAAGGAGATTTTACTAATATATTTTTTACATTTGAAATAAGTGCATCCACTTGTGGAAAGTATGGCCTCACTTCTTCTGCCACTCTATGTAGCCCATGTGCTAAACAAGTAATATGCACCATTTTTGGATAGAAGTCCTTAATTGATTTTGCAGCTTTATTCATATATGTGGCTGCATCTGTCACAAAAAGCAGCACATCCTCGTGTTGGATTCCATTAGGCCACAGCAAGAACATTGACTGGTCAAACAGAATACATATACTTCAATGATTTACTTTCTGTAGAATTTTAGAAGTCAGCAAAAATGTTTTACCTGGTCTATCCAGCTCTAGCGTCCCTACTATAACATTTGCTACGGATCGACCTTCAGCATCGCTGGTTTCATCTATGGAAACGAAGATCTTCTTACCTCTGACTTCATCTCTAATTCTTGCCATAGTTTCGTTATAGCTCACAGGAATATGTTTTCTTAATGTTGATTCGTCTGGTAAAGAACGTCCCATGTGACGTTCCAGAAAGTTTTTTAACTTAGGATTGTTTATTTTCTTCAATGGAATATTCACGGACACTAGCATGTCACATAATTATTTTAAAAAATCGGAGGATGTACTCGCTTTTACCCCTATGCTCTGAGCAGTTAATAACTGTGCATTTTTCTTTTTGTCAGCATTTTCCACTGCACGTTTGTGTTTTTCGCGGCCAATATGTTGTTGCACTGTGAATCTTTTCTCAGCCGCCACCTTAACTTCACAAACTTTACAAAATAATATTGAACCGTCTGTTGAAAAAACCTCCTCCCCAAACTCACTAACAATATTTCTTAAACTAGTAGCCTTGCTAGGCTTCACTTTCGGCATTATTGCAGGTACGAAAAAAAGTGTTGTAACCGAGAGATCTAGTCATTCACTACTGAAACAGTGTGAAGAAAGAACGCACTTCACTGCTTATGCAATATGCACATAGAAAGGGACTTCCCCGTTATCGCTATGATGTCATGCAACCCAAAGAGTGGCCCCAACAGCTTATTGATAGGAAAGCAGAGTTGCAACTTGGAATGCTGGCAGTAAATGATATCTTAGAAATATATTTTTTATTTCCGTATTCAAGAATCAAGGACGTATTTTTATAAATTCTAAAAATTGTTAAAATGACTAAAAATAACCTTAAAATTAAAAATAATGATAAAAAAATGCCCTATAAATTTTTAAAATGACCTGAAAGATTAAAACAGTAAAAAATGACGTAAAAATTCTACATATCTGTAATCAGCAGCTCTTATCCAGGATTTAGTATATGTATGGGCATTGTAAGGGATGTAAAGAAAAAAGATGACATGTCATCAAAATCCGCGCCCTTGTGATGATAATGGTAATGATGCACCAGGAGAGGCCTTAATCCCAAACTTAATGAATATGTTAATGATGATAATGATTATGAGGTGAGTGATAAACATATTCTACCTTGATGATAATGATGTTCAGGGGCCGTTTGGGCTTTAAAGTTTCCTGACATTTGTCTTACAGGTGAGGAAAAACCCAAAAAAAAAACCATCACCTAGGAAAATTGTCCCGGCCAGGGATTGAACCCACTGCATGATATGGCAGCATGCTACCTTGAGACCACAGCGGTGGACCCATACTAATGTAGTTACATTTAATTTTAATGAGTTGTATAAAAATGAAGAAATGTGAGGTGAGTCAAAATATTCAAAGTTAAAATTGGGAAACACATTATGAGGTTCTTAATTAATAAATTAATGAGTCATTTTAACATCTTACCTCATATTTCATGTTTTATCAAACACGGTAACTATAGTTTTCAAATGATCTTGTCATTCATTTTCAACCGCCATTATGACTACCGGATATTCGTTGGAATCTCCCTCTATAACGTTGCCATCAACACCAGTTAAAATGACTCATTAATTTATTATGAGTCAAAATATGTTGTTTTCAAATGGCTGGAGCTTGGTTTACACTTAGTCCTCTTGCTTCCCAATAAAGTCCTGCAATGTCTTTTCTGTCCTTTTTCTCAGGGTTATACATACATAGTGTTCTGCCCAAGAGCGGGTCTTTCACTGCAAACTCAGCACTCTCCACTCTTTCCTTAACCCCTAGGCCTCGAATACTCTAATAACATCGGGTTTGAAGAAAACAAGAGTTCAGTCAAGGGAGACTGGATAGGAAAGTTGAAAGAGGAAATTGGTACATGGAAAGGAATAAATACCAATTTAAAACAACACCAATATTAGCAATGCAAATCTTAACCAACAATAAACCAATACAGTATGATATTGAAGAAAAAGGAATATTGTTACATGAAAAACTAAGAAGACTTCCATATCAGAACTACTGGAACAGCTACATAAATCAAAATAGACATCTAAAAACTCAAGTAGGATTCATCCAAAAAATATTACACACTAAAGAGAAATATGAAATACCACAGATGGCACAAAAACTTATGATAACTCCAATATCCCCTCTCGAATTTGGTAACATCAACTATTCATTAAACTTGACAGAAGAGATCAACAAAAAACTACAAGCTCAATAGTAATGAAACAATTAGCATTAGAAACAATCAACATTAGATATCCAGAACAAATGTGGCTCCATGTCTATACAGATGGGTCGCTAATGAATAGAGAAGCAGGAGCAGGAATAACGTGTAAACTCTTCTCATTTTACATCTCTCTTGGGAAATATACAACACATTATGACGGTGAACTACAAGCAATACTTACAGCCCTACAACAATTGTTTCTTCATATCAATTCCTTCCAAAATGCTGTAATACTTTCTGACTCTAGCTCAGCCATAATGGCACTAACACACAACCAGACCATCCAAGACCATAGAGTAATAGAAGCCAAAAATTGCATCAGGATGTTGAAAAATCTAAACAGAAATGTTGTTCTACAGTGGATTCCAGCACATTGTGGCGTGGAAGGTAATGAGAAGGCTGATATGCTTGCAAAAAAAGGTACACTCATCCAACAGAGTAAGATCAATTACCTATCTTACAAATCAGTACAACTCTACACCAAAATGAAAATAAAATCTCATATAGCCGAACAAAACAAAATCCAATGTGAAACCAAGATATGGAAGACATTACTAGAACCACATACAATACCAAACAGCCCCCCGATCAATTGCAGTTGCATCATTTCGTCTTGAAACTGGTCATGATTGCTTGGCAGCACATCTACATAGAATTAAGCTACTAGACTCTCCACACTGCATAGTATTCAAGGACACAAATACGATAATGAACAAGGATCACTTGATGTTCTGCGCTGATCTTCAGAAAATAGTGGAACACCATTCCAAATTACTGAATATTATTGGGAAGCCTGCAAGCAAATGATGACAAATCAAGAGCTTCAGAACATTTGAATACTACTACTACTTTCTTTCCGTTGACCATTCCTTCTAGGGCATCCATCAGCAGGCAGTTTCTTCTTAGCCAATGGCCAATCTCAGGGTCAAGTCACCTGCAATTTATCTAATGTTCCTTGCTTAGGAGAATATTTTCTCCATACAAGGAGCATCCCATAGTTCTAGGGACAATCCCCATTCTATGAAGATGGTCATCCAGACAGTCATGACCCGTTTCCAATCTGAAGAGAGCTACTGCTGTTCTTCTAGGGAGGTGTTTTATTCATAAATTAATGAGTCATTTTTTACATCTTACCTCATATTTTATGTTTCTTTAAACATGGGAACTAGTTTTATTGTTTCAGCATATTTCGCTAAGTCTTCATATTTCTTATATTTTCAATATCTTTTATATTCTGTTCTCTTCTTTTGAGATGTATAACGTGTCCACAAATATAGTTTCATACTTTAAACTACTACGTCACTTTGGATAATCATATCTAAATGAAATTGGTGACAATCAAAAGAGAAATCAAAAAGTTTTTGCTATACCTCATAGACATTGAATGTGGCCCCCATGAGTGATGCTGCAGACATCGCTGTCTGGTAAATATCCAACAATGAACCCATATCGACCACAAGAAACATTATTAAATTTAGTGTTTAGTTTCTGTATTGTTGTCCATTATTCTCCATTGTTGACATTGTTAACATGCACAAAACTTTTTGAGTTTCTCTTTTGATTGTCACCAATTTAATTTAGATGCGATTATCCAAAGTGACTGAAGAAGTAATTCTTTTCCCAAGTTGTGGCGATGTTTTGAAGCAGCTAACTCTCTTCATGCCCAATGTTGTAGTAACATTTTGAAGGATTGGTGTCCCAAAAAGAATTACAGGTTCAGGTTGGGTTTAATTTTCAGTAGAGCTGGATTCTATTCTTAGGGTCGGAAGTCTTGTATTAAATATCACATTTTATCAGGAGAATTCTTCTTGCTTCTATGTTTGTTGAAAGTTGTATGCAGAATGACTTGTAGTGATGGGTAATTCAGAGTGAGTCGTTTAAAAAGAACGCTTCACTACTGTGAAGTGCCAAAAAGTTACTCACTTTTAGTGAACTGCCAGTTCAGAGTTCACTACTGCTACTTAAAATTAAAATGTACTTTTTATTTCAAGCTCTAGATGTCTCACTCCAAATCAACTTTCGCTCATTCGTTGATTAATCTACATTTCTCTGCCTATCGACCTTGCACATCCCCGCCTCTTTCCTACGTCATCCATATCGTTTGTACCGCGTGAGTGTCTGAGAAGAACGAACTATCTTGCCAGAGTGAACTGCCATAGAGGAACGAACTATCTCGCCTGAGTGAAGTTACATAGAAGAACGAACTACCTTGGAAGAACGAAGTGGTATAAAAGAACGAACTATCTTAGAAGAGTGAAGTGTTTTAGATGAACGAAGTGGTATAAAAGAACGAACTATCTCGCCTGAGTGAAGTTACATAGAAGAACGAACTACCTTGGAAGAACGAACTATCTTAGAAGAGTGAAGTGTCTTTGATGAACGAACTACCGTGGACAGAGTGAAGTTTCTTAGAGGAACGAAACCATCTTGACAGAGTGAACTAGCTTTAAACATTCAGTTGTACTTCAAACTCTCAACATTCCACACGCTCATTCATTCAGTACATGTACATTACAGCACCTTCCCGCTCTTGCTTACGTCATCACTCATACGCAGCATTACTCAGGGATTACTCCTTTTGATCTACGGCATTACTAACGCTACAAATCTAATGTAGTCTAATATTACAATCACTTTACATTTTATTTACTGGAATTCCAAAAGTATTTAATAAAAATCCATTTTATCCAAGTTTTAAAACAACATATTTTACTAGGTTTACAAAAAGCTGTTGAAAAATTTAGTAAAAATCTTACCTTGCTAAAGATTTAGAGCGAATATGCCGTACAAGTTTAAAAGCATCCTGCCCCCTGAATGAAACTGTGTTTAGAACAAAAGTTACACTTTGCTTTACCATCGCCTAAATCGGCGAAGAAACCCCAAATTTCACTACTTTTTCTTGATCGTGAATTAGAAGCCATTCTGTAAAAGTGAACACACAAGGCTAAATTTTGTTGGCCTACCCAGTATTCACCCTCTTTATATTTTTAGTTTAGGGGTTGTAAAGATTAAGATCAAGTAATTGCCAGTAGTACGATTTTGCATATTTCTTTCTTTTTAAAGAACTATTATGCAAATAATATGAGTAAATAATACATATATAAATTAAATTAAATATATATATTCCTTAAAAGTTTTTAAAATACTCCACACCTTTTTTTTTTTTTCAAATTATAAAGTTACAATTTTGTTTTTTTATTAACATTTACAACTTGAAATAAAATATGTAAACATTGAAAATCTGTATATAAATACAATTATGCAAATAATACAGTTATAACAGAAATAAAAAGGAGGTATAAATAATTATAAAATAAACAAAAGTATGGTAGCAGTCATATTAGAATTTTTCATACTCAAATATATTAAAATAGAATTTACAGAACTATTTACGTTTATCTTTAAAATCCACAGCTACCATGTGGTTGGTTAACGTCAAGTCGCCCCATGCTCGTGCCTTCGTGCTTCCCCCTCCAGCCCATATTCTTGTTTTTTTTTTTTTGCGAGTGAACGAACTACTTCTCAAAATGAACTGGTTGGGCACAGCGCTATTTTTTGTCCAGCCTTAGAAAACACTCTTTATTAACCATCAGCAGTTTTTTTTTTACTGCAGACAGGTGCCAAGGCGGCTTTTACTTACAAATAGTGATTGAAACCAAATGGACAAATAAATAACAAAATGAACCTTATTGTCATTAACTCTTAAGTTCATTGTTAAAAGCTGTTGTCGTATTTCACGTGCTGATATGTACTTCGATAAATGCCTCCATCGCCACTATCGGTATATCATTGTTCTTGTTATTTCTTCATGAAAATTGATCCGTCTACGGAAATAAGTCTTATTTTTAGAAGGTAAATTATTAATGCTACGGCTGAATATCAATCTAAATTGCAAGACCTTTTAAAAGCTGCAAAACAGGAAAAAATTACTAAGTTCTTTAAGCCCTTCCCTAAAACTGGCAATTGTTCAAAATCTCTCAATAAATTAATTTTATCTTTTATAATTTTATTGTATTTTGGAACCTTGGAACATATCCCCTATATACCCATACAAATTATCATTCCATATTTGCAGAACACATCCCCCGCGAATAAGGAGCTTTTATTGTAATCACTCTATATTTTTAGTTTAGGGATTGTAAAGATTTAACATTAAGTAATTGCCAATAGTACGATGTTGTATCTTTGTATTTAAAGAAATATTATGCATATAATACAGTTATAACAAAAATAAAAACAAGGAGGTATAAATAATTATAAAATAAACAAAAAATATGGTAGCAATCCTGTTAGAATTGTTCATACTCAAATAAATTTGAACAGAATTTACATTAATTTGGTTGGTATTATTTATGTTTATCTTTAAATAAAATTTACAGCTACCATAGGTTAACGTCAAGTCACACAGATTCGTCTCTTCCTGGAGAATCCGTGCCAGGTTTCGAATGGACATAGCTATGCCATCCGTTGGTGATACGGTAAAGTTTTTTCAATATGAGAAATGATTTTTTTTTTTTTTGCTTGGCAAATGAATGAAGAAGGGCTTCACTAAATTTTGTGAATGAACTAGTTCGATTGAATGGTTCACAAAAGTGAGTGCGAGTGAATGAACTACTTCTCCAAATGAACTGGTTGGGCACAATGCTAATGACTTGTAATTCTTTAATAATTTTAAAGAACATTATTACATCACATGATGTTATATTTTAAATTCTATTGGTTATCCCATTAAATACCAGGTTTAAATTTGATTTGTTAAATTAAAAAGTTAATTGTTTTAACATCCAATCATAGTTTAGTTTCCTTTCATTTAAAAATATGAAGTTAAGCAGGTGTTCTTATTACAGTTATAACAGAAAGCTTTATAATTCTGACAACAATGACTTAAAACAATTTTTATTCAACAATGAACACAATTAATTATTTAGATGTTTTTCTTTATTTAAGTCGAGTCCCGGTCTAGGCGAAAATTTTTCTCTTCAAATATAATTTATCTTTCATTGAGAAATGTTAAATGAATAATAAAAACATCATTAGAAGCCTTACTAGCTTTATAAAGTAATGTTAAATTCCCAATAAAAATGTCTTCTTAACTAAGAAGCCGCCATTTGCAAAGATAGAAGCAATGGTTTCAAAAGCATTTGACGATAGGGAATTACAATGTATATAAGAGAAAAATTTGCGTCTAGATCGTAACTCGCCTCGGTAGCTCAGTTGGTAGAGCACTTGGCCCGGAAAGCCAAGGGTCCCGGGTTCGAGTCCCGGTCTAGGCGAAAATGTTTCTCTTCAAATATAATTTATGTTTAAATATTAAATGAATTTTAAAATACAAGATTATTAACTTTAACTTTCATATTTATTATATTAAAATCCTGCTATATGACATAATAGTAATTTAACCCGTCAGCGCCGACATCCATACGTGGTATAGACCCTCTCTTCTTCACTTATTGCCGACATCTATACGTGGTATAGACCTATGCAGGCGTGTTTTCTTTTTGTTCTGGATCGTACATTTTTGAAGCTACAAATATGTAATTTATTTGTGTTTAACGTAGAAATTATGAGCTTTCAGGACATATGAATAAAAATAATATTCGTTTAAAATTTAATTTCATATTATTTTTTTTAAAAAATCAGATGAGATTGAAGTAATCGTAATTTTCTCTAACTGCACGCCACCTTTTCATTTGTTTTTTTACTGCTGTATATTCTTATATTTGCGTATGAACAATATAGTTTTGAAGCCTAAGATCTTAGCTTTCTTTCTAAGTGTATGAATCAGCTATGATCACATTTTGTGCATGTGGTATTGAGGTTGAAGTAGTTTCTTACTTCAACACTCGATGGCACACAGACCTAGCTTTGTGCTGCTTTCTGCAGGGCTTCTAATAAACTTTTCACAATCTAATTTTTCAGGTCAATAAACTGATATACAAGCTATCGATTGATATATAAATCGACCTGTTTAGGGGAATACCTGATTTATTTTGCCTCTTTCAAATAGATGTTACTTACAAGGAATCAGTCTGAGGCGCGGTGTCGTGCATTATATACGTAATTATCGCCAGTCGTAACCTAAAAGTCACTTCATCAGAAAAATTACCCCTAAAAGTGATAAATGGAAACCTCAAAGGAGGTGTTTTGTTTGTACTAAACATGGGAGAAGAAAGACATCTGTTTATTGCTGCCAGGAATGTGATGTAGGTCTGTGTATTGAAGAGTGTTTCGAGCTGTATCACACCAAGCTCAACTACTAAGGTTATGTGATTTTTATTTCTAAAATTAGTAGTACCGTACTAAAATAAGAGAAAATTATTTTTATGGTCTGTGCAGTTGTAAATAACTGCTGTAGAATTTTTATACGAATCCAAGCAATAATTCAGATTCCAAGTATAAACATTGCTATCGCTTTGACACGAAATTGAGCTTGAGTTCACTCTTCTAAATATTCATTCTGATTTTGGTTATGTCAGCTGCTTTTGTATATACAAGTTACAGATGAATCAGCACTATGCCACACAATATATTTAGTGTCTCACAGAAAGAAACAGGGGTGTCCAATGTGAACAAATCAAATTATTTAGTAAAAATGTGTATCATGAGAGAGAAACTCACATTTCAAAATTTTTTTTAATAGTTTATAAAGGCTACTGAACTCCATACAGCATGTATTAAATTTCTCATTTATTTCTGAGCTAACAAGTAAAAATTTCGTTCAAATCCATCGATATTTAAAAAAGTTATGATCGTTTATACAAATCAGTGTTCTAGGAATACTAAAATGTTAAAATGGCCTCCGTCCATGCAGTAGGAAAGCAAGTAAAAGGGTGCGTCACTGACGGGTTAAAGTATGATACTATATTTGTGGACACATATTTTTTTGTTTTAGCTACTGTTATCTTCTTTGTAGGGATGTCTCTTTTGATTTCCTCAGCCTGATTTTGGAGCTTTTTTTTGCTAAGAAGTCTGCTCGTTTGTACCGAAATAAAGAATTCAATACAGGCATTACGTCATGCTGCGCAACCTATACGTCATCACGTCTCCATTTCGTGTATGATCTTTGTGAACAGTGTCAAATCTCTCCTACCTACCCCTTCCCTTCCTAGTACGCACTGTGTGATATCGCGCATTCTCCCCTCTCCTTGTGAACTCTCATAAAAAGGTGTGTTTATCCACATCGGATCATCATCTGTTGAGTTATCGTCGGAGTCTAGTCAATATAGCTCAGAAGAGCTAATTTGGTTTGTTAGTCCTTTAGGCCAAGGTGGGGCCGCGAGGACTGTATACCCCAACCCTAGGCTGGACTAGTGTGAGTGTCATGTTGTACATATGTTTATTAATATTATTTTTGTATAGATGATCAAGGATAGTATTATTTTCTTTGTTAAATCAAATATTTGTTCATTTATTTTCATGTTATATCTATCTTTTTTGACTCGCATTAAAACTTTAGTTGTGTATTTTAAGTACCATTTTGCCTATTCATTTAGTAGCTAGGTTATGTCAGATATGAAGGTAAAATTCCAAAGCTTACTCAAGCATCTGTGAGTTCCTCTTTCCTTTAAGCTTCCACGATTATAGCTTGTAGCTCACTGCACGTTACATGTTTGAAAATTTATTAAGGAAAGTTGAATTAATCTTTGCCTTTTATGGGCCCGGGCAGAGATATCTTAATTTGAGCAATCTATGTTTTCTATTCAAAATATTTATCAACAATAACGGTTTGATCCAGCACCAATACGGTGCAATTTTTGGTAGCATTGCGCGTGGTTACGCCGGTGCAAAATTGGTTTGCAGAGCGTGGTTACTACTGCACAAATGGTAGCAGAACGTGGTTCGGTCCGGCACACGTTCATTACCCAGTAATCCCACATGCGATGGTACCTGCTGTAATACAATGTGTTTACCTTCAGCTTCTTCAATTTTATACATGGTTCTTATGTTCTGGATGATTGGGGTGTTTTGTTTGTTACCGGTTATTGCTTGTATTGCTGACATTGAATCTATCAATATTACTATCTTCTTATATTATTTTTAGTCTGGACATCTTACCTCAATGTTAATGTTGATTTGTTCTTGAACATGTTTCAAAACAATTCTGTTTCATCGTCAGCTTTTCCAGACTGGTTTTATTTATGTTGCATTATGTTGCACAACCTGGATGTCGATGTCAGCTCCATCCTGTGGTTGGCCAAAGAACCTCCAAACAAGGTCACCCTCCATCGGAATATCAAAATTCATAACTCTGTTTCTGTTCTTCTGAATATAAATTTTTTCCCAAATAGTCAGCTCTTTTGTATTTTCTAACTGTTTTAATAATTTAGTATCTGAATTTATATTATGTTTTTCAGACCAAACATGAGCAGCAACATAAATAAAACCAGTCTGGAAAAGCTGACGATAAAATAGAATTGTTTTGAAACATGTTCAAGAACAAATCAACATTAATATTGAGGTAAGATGTCCAGACTAAAAATAATATAATTAAAATAACCTCAAAATATAACTTCCTAAAATTAAATATTACTGTCTTCTTGCTTATACTGGGCGTGTATAAAATATTCGGTAGTGCAGTTTCTATTGCCTTTAGTTCTGCATCAAAATTGTTGCTCCCGGTCCAAGTGAAATATATTTGGAAAAGATTTCACTGTATTTCCTACTCTTGCTTCATCGTCTGAGTTATTCAGGGAGCCATCAGTGTATATCCTTAACCATATGGTGGGTATCTGCTATCTATGGTCAAAATATACAACTCATTAAAATTAAAAGAAACCTCACATTACATATCCAAGTTAACTTTTCAGGGGTGGAGGAGAAGAGTTTTAGTGCTAATGCCGCCGATCTACTGAATCTGTGAAAGGGATGTAGGAGAAAACTGTACATCCGATCACGTATTGAAATTTTTCAACTTCAAATGTGGGGAGAGAATCTTTAAACATGTGTGAAAGATCTTAACATGGTTGTCAAATTAGTCATTTAAACACGAAACGCTGAAGCGGTCGGATCATTTAAAATCACAGTATTTGTCATCTCTCTGTTACCAGCCTCACAATAAATCACAAGTGGCAACATGTAATGAGAAGGGCAAAGAAGGGACGGCTCATTCCTAGACGTAACCCCAAAAGTAACAGGGTTGTCAAGTTAGTCATTCTGCCACTGACCGTGCAGAACGACGGATCATTAAAATACATAGTATTTGTCAGCTCTCTACCTGCCAATCAAAGAACATAATACAAAGGACAGGAAGTGGCAACATAGTAAGGAATAGAAAGAGGAAGACAAAAAAAAAGGTAAAGGTATCCCACAACAGGCCTCAGGAGGCCCTTGGGGTAGTGGGAGGTTAAGGCTCCCACTTTTCTCAACAATCAGCACTTGATGTCAGACGGGTTGTCAGCCCTGCGTGACGGCCGTCTTTACCCCCAGAACAAGCGTCTGGTACTCATTTCCATCAGAGGCTGAGTCGACCCCAGGGCCATAGTGCCGCCAGAAATTTTGGATCAGTTTAAAAATCCTGACCTCATTGGGACTCGAACCCTCGACCTTCTGGCTTGTAGCGCAGTGCCTTAACTACTACGCTACGGCGTGCCCCAAAGTAAAGTGATCCCACAACAGGCCCGGAGGCCCTTGGGGTAGTAGGAAGTTAAGGCTCCCACTTTTTATGTCAGCCCTGCGTGACGGCCGCCGTTACCCCAGAACAAGCATCTGGTACTCATTTCAGTTAGAGGCTGAGTCGACCCCAGGGCCATAGTGCCACCAGACGGTTTGGGTCAGTTTAAAAATCCTGACCCCAACGGGACTTGAACCCTCGACCCTCCGGCTTGTAGCTCAGTGCCTTAACCACTACGCCACGGCGTGCCCCCAAAGAGAAAGACAGTTTGTTAGTTAACATATTTTCCGCCTGCACAAAACACTTGGATGGGTAGTAGTGTTATTTCCTACATATATTTAATTAGTTATACTTGTTTTCAGATAGATGTCATTGGTTGGATCTCTCCCCTGTAGAGGGGGATGCCGAAGTCTAATGTAGGATATTTAACTATGATGTCCCACGTTGAAGCCGCGTTGAGCTGTTATTTAATGGTGCTGTTTTCTCAGGGTTGTAGTTAGTCGATCATAATAGTCACAATTGCTATTATCTGCCATGGCACTTGAGATTCTCCTCAGGGGAGTGTAGGAAAAATTATTCTATTATGAAATAACATTTATTAATGACTATTTAACTCATGCCACAAATGCTAGTCAGTGACCAATCACATTTCAATGAATTTTGTTTTACAACCAATGACAGTTATGTTTCACCTCACTCTTTATCAGCTCCTGCTTTTGTGATAAAGAAAGCTCCTCCTTTTTAATGTTCTGAACAGGACAGAACATTATTTTTCTCCAACAAATACATTAAATATAGCAAGTAATGAACAGTTTCCTTGATTTTACCGAGTTGTTTACTAAAAAAATAAATGAATAACCCATAATGTTGATTATGATATATAGTTTGATTTGTTTCATTATTTCTCCACTTGGGTACATTCTTACAATATTGCAATCTTATTTGGCAATAAAGATATGATCTAGTTGCAGTGAATGAACGTAACCTCACATTTCTGATTTGTTTTTAAACATCGCCGTTTACATTAAATATATATAAATATTTTAAAATAACTGTAGTTAAACAATGATTTGTGAGTAAACAGCTTAATTTTATTCGTTAAATAGTCCTAACAAATGCCACTCTTGATTTCTAAATTCTCTAGATAAATTGGAAATCACTCGTGGCAGTTATGATAAAGATAAATATGAGTTTATTAAAGTTTTCACTGAAATGTTGATGAATCTTGTATGAATATTAATCAATGGTTAATATACTTTATATGATGTCGGTTATAAAAAATTTACTTTAAATAAAAATATTATTTGATAAATAAAATGATTAATAACTTCAAAGATTATGGCTCAAATCACTTAATTTACTTTTAATGTACAAGTAAATCACTTTTTATATATATCATGGAGGACTAAGACTTTTTTCTTATTTAATGTATAAATTATATACTTGGTGATGGAGATTTATTCTTCCAAATGACTTTTTAACACTGGTTCACTAATATGGATAAAGAGACTTAAATTCTCATATTTCTTTAACTAAACACGTCTTACTCCTTTTGTATACTATAGCCATCTTGTCTTCTTGTAGGATAGATCCAGTATTCCCTCTTACATTCAGGAAGCTTTTTGATTGGTCAATGATAAGGAAGGAGTACTATTGCTGACTCCTATCCAAATCATCCAATCCCATTTAATTATTTATATAAAAATGTCAGTTCGAATAATTAAAGTATTTCTGGATGTAAAATCATTTAGAAATAAATCTAACTGTATTAACATTATATTAGCAAGTTCAAATTTTTTATATACATATAAAAAGTTTGAATCATCTAAATTCATCTTATTTTCATTCCAAGTAGATTGCAAATTGTAATCTTCTCCATTCCAAAGAGAAATAAATATATTTATGTATTGACTTAGGCTTTCACGGTCGGAGTTGCTATGATGATCTTGAAGAAGATTTCCGGGCTTTTGGCCGTGGTCTTGAGGCTTGAAGTTCCCCGACGTTTTGTCAGAAACTGCGTCTGACATCCTCAAAGGTTTGTCCACTGTCTGTCCTATTTATACTGTTCACTACGATGTGTTTTCTGCACAGTGTGTTCCTTCGTAAGTTATATCTGCTGACCAATCAGAAGGCAGATATAACTTACGAAGGAACGGACCATGCAGAAGACACATCATGGTGAACGGTACAAATAGGACAGACAGTGGACAGAATTGCCAGTCTCAAGACAATCTTTGAGGACGTCAGACGCAATTTCTGACAAAACGTCGGGGAACTTCAAACCTCAAGACCATGGCCTACAGCCCGGAACTCTTCTTCAAGATCATCATAAATATTCTTGTATTTAAATAATAAAGAAGCCTTATTATTTTTATATTGGGGTAAATACCCGGTTTTAAGTCTTGTTGAGTGAAACGGACTTACAAGAAGAAATTACCTCATAGTGTTACTTCTCACTGTAAATTTGATTAAAAAAGTGATTCATTTTCTTTTTTTTGGGAAAATGATATTATACCTTGACATGTTGTTGTTTTAATGTTGCAGTGTAAAGGAGCACATAAGCAGGGCTGGATTGGGTCGTGAAGTGAAAGGTCAAAAGAATCAACAAACACTTACTGAGAAAGCATTAATTAACAAAAGGTTGTGTCAGTTGATTGAAGACTATGCAAATAGTGATTCAGAAAAAGATCTCGTCTTCTCTGAAGACTTCACTAAAGAGGAGATGAGAGTGATGGAGACGTAAGTAATGTGTTTAACAATGATAATTATTCACCTGATTATTCAATAATCATCATCATTTGGTATATTGACAGCTGCCACCGCCTTCCGGAAACCAAATAACATTCCTCTCTGTCCATCCATTGATCTTCCTCCAATCCTCTGATAATAATAGCCACTTGCACACCTTCTATCCAGGTTTTCTTTGGTCTTACTTTCTTCCTCCTTTCCATTGGGATCCATTCCATAATAAGTTTAGGCAATCTTTTGACATGGCCATACCACTGTAATCTTTTCTTTTCTATAATGTCTATGATGTCCGGCTCCTCTTGTACACCCATAATTTCCCTTATTTCTTTATTTCGTATTCTGTCCATTCTAGATTTTCCACCTGATCTTCTTAAAACATCCATTTCGGTACTTAAAATTCTTTTCATTTTCCTGGTAGGAATTTGCCAAACTTCAGCACCATATGTTAAAATGCTCTGAACTATGGTTTGATATATTTTTTTTCTTTTTTTTTGGTAATATTTTTGCTCCACCAAACAGAGTTTAAAGCATTTATTACTTGTTTTGTTTGTGCGATTCTATTTTTAATTTCCACTATGTTATCACCTAAATGGTCTAATTTTGTTCTTAAATAAGTGCATTCAATACTAGGTTTTAGTTCTTCTCCATTGTTGAAATTATGTTTTCCATTTCTTCTCCTATACACAGATATTTAGTTTTTCTCTATATCTTCTTCTTCTTTCTTCCAAGTATTAGGCCAAGGCCTGTTACGATCCTATAGAAAATTTTCCCTCCAGCGTTGTTTTCTCTATATTTACAAAAATATCTTAATAAAACCATCATATTTTTTCGATACATGTAGATAGAACTATGCATTTCAATCTTCTTCTTCTTCCTTCCAAGTATTAGGCCAAGATCTGTTACGATCCTATAGAAAATTTTTCCTCCAGTGTTTCATAGGACGGCCCAGTGATCTTCGTCCTCTGGGTATATAATTATAAACAGCTTTGGGGATCCGATTTGAACTCATTCTTTCTAGATGATGTTTCCAATTTAGTTGGTACTGTTTAATATATTCCAAAATTGGCGTAGTCTTCAATTCTTTTAAGATATCGGTGTTCCTTTTCCGATCCCATCTGGTGTAACCCGCTGTTCTGTGCATGAATCTCATTTCACAAGCCGTTATTCTGCTTTCATGTTGTCTTTTTAGTGTCCATGCTTCACTACCATAGGTCAACACTGGTCTAGCCAAAGTGTTATTTAAATGTAATCTGGTGTTTTTTTTTGTACAAGGGATGGTTTGATAACTTGATTAATAATGCCCAAACTTTTATTATAACTAGAAATTTTTTCAGGGATATCCTTTTCATCCCAGATAGAGAGATAATATCCAAGATATTTAAATTGATTAGATCTCTCTAAAATGTTATTTTGGAGACAGATTTTACTTTGTATGGGGTACATTTCAATACATTACATTGTTCATAAATGAATTATGGGAAATAACATTATAAGGTTTTCGATTAATAATAATTAATTAAATGAGTCAATCTCACCTCATATTTTGTGTTCTTCAGTTATACGTATGTTCTTCCATCCAAGTAATATCCTGATTTCCTAAATTTCCTTGAGGTGATGTATAACAACATGTCACTTGCTGAAATCTATAGGGAAAAAAAGCGTAACTAAATTTTAAATAAAATTGTTTGGTTGAAGCAAGGAGATGCACTATCTCCTCTACTATTTAATTTTGTACTAGAGCATGCCATTAAATCTTTAGAGAATGAGGAAGGCTTACAACTGAATGGTATTAATAAGCTGTTAGTTTATGCTGATGATGTAGTACTACCGGCTGATAGCGAGGAAATACTAAAGGCCAACACACACACACTATTGAGTAACACTAAGAAATTAGGACTGGAAGTAAATATCAGTAAAACTAAATATATGGTCACACATAGAAATTCAGTATATAATGGAAATGGACAGCTAATGACAAATGAGGGAAATTTTGAGGAAGTGGGTGAATTCAAATACCTAGGAACAATAATCACAAATAGGAATGAGATGCACAAAGAAATTAAACATAGGCTCAATTCTGGAAATGCATGCTATTATGCATTGCAGAGACTTTTGATGTCCCAACTCCTTTCAAAAAACGTTAAGCTGAAAATATATAAAACTATTATTCTACCAGTTATATTATATGGGTGCGAAACTCTTACTTTAAGGGAGGAAAGGACATTACGAGTATTTGAGAATAAAGTTCTTAGGAAAATTTTTGGACCAAAGAGAGAGGAACAGACAGGTGAATGGAGAAGACTATACATAACAATGAACTACATGATCTTTATAGGAAGCCAGATATAATAACAGTTAAGTGTCGTAGACTGCGATGGGCAGGATATGTTGCACATATGGGGAATGAAAGACGTGCATGGAAACTTCTTGTAGGAAAGCCAGAAGGAAAACGCCCAGTTGGTAGACCAAGAATGAGGTGGGAGAACAACATTAACTGTGATTTGAGGGAAGTAGATTATACAGGGAATGATTGGAAAGCATTAGCTCAGGATAGGGATGTATGGAGAGGTTGTGTCCGCATGGCCATGAACCTACGGGTTCGATAGTGCCAGTGAGTAAGTAAGTAAATAAAATTGTTTTCACCTCACCTTTTAATTATAATTAGAAGACAGGATATGAGGTGAGGTGAAAACAATATTATTTTAAATTAAACCTCATAGTGATATTTCCTATAATATAGTATGAGATCCGGTTGCAAGATTACTACATTCATTGAGTCTATGAACAAAATTTATTTGTTTCATAAAATTGTGAATGACCGAGTACACTTTTGCTGAGTTGCCTATTAAATTTTGGCCGCCAGCATGTTTAATTAAAATATAATTAATTGATTTATTCGAAATAATCTGATTCACTTGTTGTTAAAATAAATTATAATCCAGTTTGCAGACATTAATGTATAGAGCTTGCAAAGTTATGGTTGCCATTGCACACTTGGTCATAACCTTCTCGCAGCTAGGTGTAAACAGGTATTACTTTAATATTGAGTGGAGAACATATTTTTAAAAACTCACCTCATACAATTTCAAATTTATTTGAGACCATTGGTTTCGAATGAATTTTTCATTCATCTTCAGTCATGACTCCAACTGTTGAATGAAAAATTCAATCGAAACCAATGGTCTCAAATAAATTTTAAATTGTATGAGGTGAGTTATTAAAAGTATGTTCTCCACTCAATATTAATGATATAACCTCTTGCCCTCTTACTAATAATCCATATATAACTTTTATGCAAGGTTTATATACATCTCAGTTGAAAATTCTTACTAATGAACACTATATTAGCTTGTCAGTGTATAAGAGGTGTACAACTTTACATGGTAATCGTTATACATGCCTCCAGCCTTGTTTAAGGATTGTATAACTAGACAAAATGTCGGACTTCAAGATCAACTGATTGTTTTCTTATGATATTGATGAAAGGTTCCTTAAATTTAACGCAAAATGCAACAATCTAACGACTGTTTGATAGATGCACAGGACATAAATAATATTAATAAAGCTCTGGGTAGGAAAATAAAGGCATCATAAAATGCCTTTTGTTACACTCATTCTTGATTAGGCCTAATAATATTTTAAATTGAACATTGATTCACAAAAGAATAGTTCTACAATAATTGCTGTAGACAAGATTTACCTTGAATATAGTTTAAATGCTTCATAATATTATTTTAACAATACTCTCTTGCATCATTAAAACATAATACACATACCGATATAAAAATGTATTTAATTATAGAGGTACTATTATCGCAGCAAACCACATGTTAGCTTGATAGTCTTGTGGTTAGAGCTTCTGACTACAGTCCATGAGGTCCTAGGTTTGATTCCCAATCAAACAGCAATGATTTTTTTTTGCCTAAAGCGTTATTCAGTTGTCGGTAACATTTTCTACTATTTTGAACGTTTTCTAAATGCATCTTAAAACACTGCATATAATTCTTAAGTAATGGGAAAAACTTTTATTAATTTCCAAGAATTGTTCGAAATTCTTGACGTTAGATGGCAGCACATTATCTGTGAAACAAATTCTTCGATATATTTGACATTACGTAAAGAAAAATGTAAATAAATTAAAACACATTTATTTTTTCCATACCTCCCCAATTAGGGAATCTCTATTAATTCTTATCCATACTCATTTCTTACACAATTAACCACTAGTTATGTTGTTTTATTTCTGTTACAAACTGTGCGTAATATTGTTCTGACGTCATGGTGATGACGAATATGTGACGTATTGTGTATAGCGGTTGTATTGTTATATAGCTCCGGCACAATGTTTATTAGTAAGGAAATTATACATGATCTACATAAGGCTTATACATTGTATAACTAAACAACTGATGAAAGCCTGTATAAGAGATTTTTATTAGTAAGACTGATAATTATATTAAATTAATGTTGGGAAGTAAACATTATGAGGTATATTTAAATTAATATCGGGAAGTAAACATTATGAGGTTATATCATTAATAACGAATGGAGAACATATTTTAATTGACTCACCTCATACATTTTCAAACTTCTTTGATACCGACGGTTTCAGACAAAATCATGTCCTTCATCAGTCATGGCGTCCATTGATGAAATTCCGTGATTGTTGATTTCTTTAGTGACATCACCTCTTGTGCTGCCATCTTTCGTTGGGATTATAAATTTTGTAATTAAATTTTTATCCACCGGAATATCGAAATTCATAGATCGATATTTATTCTTCTGAATGAATATCAATTCCCAAATTGTCAATTCCAACGGTTTATCCAACTGTTTTAAAAGTTTCGCTTCTTTTTCAATTTTATGATGTTCTAGTAAACTATGTGCAGCAATTGCTGATTTTTCAATTTCACAATTTTTAATATTTCTAAAATGTTCTTTAGTGCGTGTTTCTAAATTCCTTTTTGTTTTTCCTATGTATACTTTGCTACAATCATTACAATTAATTTGATAAATTCCAGATTTCTTACTGTCTGGGATGTTGATTTTTTTATTGGTATTTAAAAGTTTTTCCAGACTAAATTTATTTATTGGTGCCAAAGTAATGTTGTATTTGTCAAATATTTTTTGAAATTTCCCATGTATTTCAAGAAAATTACTTACCATCCAATAATACACAATATGTGAATTTCCTATATTTTTTCATAGGTGGTTCTTCTTTTTCAAGATTACTTCTGTTTATCATTTTTTGTTTTTTATACTTTTCTATCCTTTTTTGTACCATTTTTTCATCAAACCCATTTTCTCTTGCTACTTTGATTATGTGTTTTTTCTCATGTTTAAAATCTTCTTCGTTTAAGGGTAAGTTTACCAATCTATGAGTTAAACTATTAAATGCTGCTAATTTATGTCCAATTGGATTGAACCCTGTTGATTTTATAAAATTTTCCGTATGAGTTTCTTTCCTATGAATCCTGAATTCAATTTTTCTTTTTTCTTCGTTTCTGACCAATTTAAGATCCAAAAAAGGTATTTGTTTATTGTCTTCTATTTCTTTGGTGAATTTAATGTTTGTACACCCCTGGGTACATAATAAATTTCAAAATATATTTGAGAAGTTTAATATTAAATTAGCACCAAAAAATAACTACAGTTTAAATAAACTAATAAAAACCAACAAAAATGAAAAAACTGATAAAAATAAAAAGTCAGGAATATATCAAATTGAATGCATGGGTTGTGAAAAGATATATATAGGGAAAACAAAAAGAAACCTAAAAATTAGAACCAAAGAACACATAAGAAATATTAAAAATGGAGAAATTGAAAAATCTGCAGTTGCTGCTCATGTTTGGTCTGAAAAACATAATATAAATTCAGACACTAAATTATTAAAACAGTTAGAAAATACAAACGAGCTGACTATTTGGGAAAAAATTTATATTCAGAAGAACAGAAACAGAGTTATGAATTTTGATATTCCGATGGAGGGTGACCTTGTTTGGAGGTTCTTTGGCCAACCACAGGATGGAGCTGACATCGACATCCAGGTGGTGCAACATAATGCAACATAAATAAAACCAGTCTGGGAAAGCTGGAGATAAAACAGAGAATTGTTTTGAAACATGTCCAAGAACAAATCAACATTAATATTGAGGTAAGATGTCCAGACCAAAAATAATATAACATTTTTTAAGTTGATTTTAGAACCATTTTTTAGCCAAGGGATCATCTCTTTTTATTTAATACTTAAAGGAAGTGACAGTATGAGGTTTATTTTAAATAATAGGAATTAGAATATCCAGGAGTCACCTAATATTTGCAGATTTATCGAAGACCCAGGTTTCGACATGTTAAGCATCATTATCAAGTCTTTCTAACTGTTGAATTGGCAATTGGTGATCCTGAAGATTGATTTCTGCATCGTCTGTTGGCTGGCTGATGAACTTCCAAATCAATTTTTTTTTCTCTGGGAATTTCAAAATTCATTATTTTATTTCCTTTTTGTGGATTGTAAATGGGGAAATAGCAAAATCTGCAATAGCTACACATGCATGGTCAGAAAAACACGGAATCAAAACAAAAGCCAAATTACTGAAACAGTTAGATAAATTTAAGGAACTCACAATTTGGGAGAAAATTTACATCCACAAAAATAGGAAGAAAATAATGGATTTTGAAATTTCCAGAGAGAAAAAAAAAATTGATTTGAAATTTCATCGATCGGCCAACAGAGGGAGCAGAAATCAATCATCAGAATCACCAATTCAACAGTTACAAAGAATTGATAATGATGCTTAATGTGTCTGGGTCTTCAATAAATCTACAAATATGAGGTGAGTCATGAATATTCTAACTCCTATTACGTCATCTCTTCCATTTAATTTTATGTCATAGTGTATAATATAATGTTATTTTCTTTAGGACTGCTAAAAGATTGAGATTAAAAATAATGAGACTTGGTAATAAGCGTAACAGACATTTGGCGATTTCTCGGAAACAAGATATTTGGGATACAGTAAACAAATTGGTAGAATGTGGAGGTTCCAATGAGAGATATGAGCTGATACCACCAACCAAATAAAGAAGAAGATAATACATTTTCTGGTGAGTATTATATTGTTTCTAATGATGTTTTTATTATTGATTTAACATTTCTCACTGAAAGATAAATTATATTTGAAGAGAAAAATTTTCGCTTAGACCGAGACTCGAATGCGGGTCCCTTGGCTTTCCGGGTCAAGTGCTCTACCAACTGAGCTACCGAGGCGAGTTACGATCTAGACGCAAATTTTTCTCTTATATACGTTGTAATTCCCTATCGCCAAATGCTTTTGAAACCATTGCTTCTATCTTTGCAAATGGCAGCTTCTTAGTTAAGAAGACATTTATTGGGAATTTAACATTACTTTATAAAGCTAGTAAGGCTTCTAATGATGTTTTTATTATTGATTTAACATTTCTCACTGAAAGATAAATTATATTTGAAGAGAAAAATTTTTTTGTCTCGGTCTAGGCGAAAATTTTTCTCTTCAAATATAATTTATCTTTCAGTGAGAAATGTTAAATCAATAATAAAAACATCATTAGAAGCCTTACTAGCTTTATAAAGTAATGTTAAATTCCCAATAAATGTCTTCTTAACTAAGAAGCTGCCATTTGCAAAGATAGAAGCAATGGTTTCAAAAGCATTTGGCGATACGGAATTACAACGTATATAAGAGAAAAATTTGCGTCTAGATCGTAACTCGCCTCGGTAGCTCAGTTTGTCTCGGTCTAGGCAAAAATTTTTCTCTTCAAATATAATTTATCTTTCAGTGAGAAATGTTAAATCAATAATAAAAACATCATTAGAAGCCTTACTAGCTTTATAAAGTAATGTTAAATTCCCAATAAATGTCTTCTTAACTAAGAAGCCGCCATTTGCAAAGATAGAAGCAATGGTTTCAAAAGCATTTGGCAATAGGGAATTACAACATATATAAGAGAAAAATTTGCGTCTAGATCGTAACTTGCCTCGGTAGCTCAGTTGGTAGAACACTTGGCCCGGAAAGCCAAGGGTCTCGGATTCGAGTCTCGGTCTAGGCGAAAATTTTTCTCTTCAAATATAATTTATCTTTCAGTGAGAAATGTTAAATCAATAATAAAAACATCATTAGAAGCCTTACTAGCTTTATAATGTAATGTTAAATTCCCAATAAATGTCTTCTTAACCAAGAAGCCGCCATTTGCAAAGATAGAAGCAATGGTTTCAAAAGCATTTGGCACTAGGGAATTACAACGTATATAAGAGAAAAATTTGCGTCTAGATCGTAACTCGCCTTGGTAGCTCAGTTGGTAGAGCACTTGGCCCAGAAAGCCAAGGGTCCCGGGTTCGAGTCTCGGTCTAGGCAAAAATTTTTCTCTTCAAATATAATTTATCTTTCAGTGAGAAATGTTAAATCAATAATAAAAACATCATTAGAAGCCTTACTAGCTTTATAAAGTAGTGTTAAATTCCCAATAAATGTCTTCTTAACTAAGAAGCCGCCATTTGCAAAGATAGAAGCAATGGTTTCAAAAGCATTTGGCGATAGGGTATTACAACGTATATAAGAGAAAAATTTGCGTCTAGATCGCGTAACTCGCCTCGGTAGCTCAGTTGGTAGAGCACTTGGCCCGGAAAGTCAAGGGTCCCGGGTTCGAGTCTCGGTCTAGGCGAAAATTTTTCTCTTCAAATATATTATATTGTTGTTTAAACTAATGTTAAATTGTATAACAATTGCATAGTACTGCTCGCGTTTGGTCAGAAAAGTGTAAAATAGATGTAAACTCAAAATTATTAAAACAGTTAGAAAACACAAACAAACTCACCATATGGGAAAAATTTAATCTCCAAGTTCACAAAATCTGCACCAGATGGCAGTTAGGAAGATAGTGGTAACAGCAAAATTTCAAAATGGTGAAATTAAATGTTTCTTACCCCTCCTCATATAAATTTTCTAAGTTGATCGCGATTTCGAGACTATAACTGTCTCATCATCAGAACTTTGATGGCGACTGGTGTTATGTCAATCGGAAGAAACTCTTCTTCACTCTGTTGGTGGACCGATGAACCTCTGGATCAGGTCAAAATTTGCAGGAATTTCGAAGTTCATAAGTTTTCCTTTGTTTTTCTGAATGTGGATCTTTTCCCAAACCGTGAGTTCCTTTTGTTTGTCTATTTGTTTAATTAGACTGGCTTTTGATTCAATTAAATGTTTTTCAGACCAAGCATGAGCAGCTACTGCTGAATTTTCCACTTCTCCATTTTTGATGTTTCTAAGATGTTCTTTCACCCTTGTTTTCAAATTTCTTTTCGTTTTTCCAATATAAACTTTGTCACAATCCCTGCATTTGATCTGATAAATTCCTGATTTGTTTTCATTTTCAATTTTTTTCATTTTTGTTGGTTTTAATTATCCTATTAAGGCTGTATTCATTCTTTGGTGCTAATCTTATATTAAACTTTTTGAAAATTTTTTGAAATTTATAGTGTTTCAATGGATGGTAAGTGAATTTCTTGAATTTTATTTTTTCTGTTTCTTTTATAAGCATGCTTTCATTTATTAATTTTTGTCTTTTAAATTAATTTTTTTCTTGTGTACCATATTTTCTTCATAACCGTTATCTATTGCAAGAGTTTCTTCCGATCGACATAACACCAGTCGCCAACAAAGTTCTGATGATGAGACAGTTATAGTCTCGAAATCGCGATCAACTTAGAAAATTTATATGAGGAGAGGTAAGAAACATTTAATTTCACCATAAATTAAACCTCATAGTGATTAATTCCTATAAAAGTTAAATAAAAAAAAATTCAAAAGTTGGAGTTTGATTTAAAATGAAGACAAATGGCCTTTGAAATTGTTTTCGCAGTCACCAAAGTTCCATAGTATACCCTACTGCTATGGATATACAGAATTATATAGGAGAAAGATTTCTACCTGAAGTGAGATGCCTGGTTAGCATAATTTGTTAGTGTATTAGAACTAGAGATCTTGGTTTCAAATCCTGGTTCAAGCAATAAAAACAATATGTTCTCCGATGATTTTTAATAAAAATTCTCTTAAAAATTAATTTATCTTTCAATATGAAAAAATACACGTTTAGATTGGAGGCCTAGGTAGCTCAGATGGAAGAGCATTGACATAGAGAATCAAAGGTCCTGGGTTCAAACCCCAGTCTAGGCGTATATTTTTATTTTCAAATATAATGAGTGTTTAAATTTAATATGACATCGTAATTTGCAGTTTTTTCCCCATAGTTTTATAAATAGTTGTTTATACATTACGGGTCATCAAAATTTGGCCTGCTAATATTATGTAAATAGATCTTCATTCATTGTTCATTACATATTTCCAGCCATAGCTGATGATATGATTCCAGTGCATAGTTACACAACTTGAAGAGTTGATTGGTGATTTTCCTATGTAAACTATATACAAGCTCTGCAATACTCCATAGCTTAGGTGTGAATAAGATGAATTGAAATGTTTCACCCAATGTTTGAGGTAATATTGACTTTAGAGTATTTATATGACAATTTATAGTTGTACAGTTCAGCAGAATATGTTCTAAATCCTCTTCAGCTTGGCACATAGGTGAGTCATTTAGGTTGAATCTATATAAATATGTATTAGTCACTATGTGACCAATTCTTGCTCTTGATGCAAATGTCTGCACATGCCGTGGAGTGTTGTCATACAGTTGTTTTAAATCATTTGATTTCTTCATAATTTTTTTCAGTGTTTTCTCATTTTCAGATGCTAACCACTTGCTTGTCCCATAACATAATTTATTACTAATCTTACATTCATATTGGAATGCTCCTTGTAAGAACAGTGAATTTCATATAAATTTGTTCTCTTTTCAGGTCCAGATTTGTATAATGATTCATTTGCTAGGAGTAATGAATCTTGTGGTTCACATTATAAATTAGCCAAGTCAGTGAAAATTTCCAGTGAGTAAAATTTAAGCATTTGGCTACTTTTGAAAGAAAAGCTTAAAATGACTATAAAAATCTTACAGAAATGTGTGAAACGTTAAAAAAGAACATTTAAATATGCAAGTAATATTCTTGGCAAACTTCCTAAATACCAAATTCACCTTCTCCTTATTACACAGACACATCCAGAGCGGGTCTTACATATGCATTATGACATAGGGAACCAGCAGTCTATAAAATAAAATGGTCGAGTTATAAGCAACTTAATTAAAATTCAGTACAACAATTTAAAATTAAAGTAAATTACCAGTATTATTTGTATTACATTCATTGTTGTTACTAGTGGCTTCCAAGATTGTTGATCCAGCTTCTCCATAAAGAGGTTCCAAGTTCCCTGTTTTGTATCCCCAGAAGAAGTGGTAGACTCTGAATTACCTGACAAAACACTGTAAGAAGGCAAGAGAGTTGGAGTGAAGTTAAGATGCTGACAAAGATTAAAATATGTTGGCAATCTTTTGGGGAGGCTTTATGCTCTTTAGAGGGATGATGGGAATTACTAATGCCATATTTTATTTTTGGAACTTGTCAGAAATAATTTGAATCTCATTTGTGTATAGTACTAAATGAACCAGTTTTAATTTTGTTAATATTTAATTTTAGGAAATTATATTTTGAGGTTATTTTAATTATATTATTTATTTTTAGTCTGGACATCTTACCTCAATATTAATATTGATTTGTTCTTGAACAGTCTGGGAAAGCTGACGATAAAACAGAATTGTTTTGAAACATGTTCAAGAACAAATCAACATTAATATTGAGGTAAGATGTCCGGACTAAAAATAATATAATTTAATTTTGTTGCTTAAAACTTTGCCATTTTATTTAGAAGATCATTTATTCCCTTTCTTATACTACTTGTGTGTTAAGGAACTCTGTAAGGTGATGAAATTGTATGATGTGATTATGTACACTGTATAGAAATTTTAGCAGTTGATGGAACTGCAAATAAAATAAAATATTGTCAATTTACAATTTATACAAAGAAAGTATGATCTCAATTCTAGTGGAATTAACAGATCTTGGAACTTTTGGCAACTGCAACTGGAGTCTAGAGAAAGGGTACATTATTGCCGCTGGGAGCACCAGCTCCTCAGAATTTGTAATACAGACATTCTAATATTTATTAAGTTATGTATTAAAAAAATGCTAATATTTCTCTGTGAATAATAAAAATAGGCATAATCATTAACAATTATAAGAAAGACACTTTCTAATTAACTGAATACTAACAATCATGTTAAAAATTAAAACCAAATGCAATGAATAAAATATGAAGTGACAATCAAACTGTCAACCATTGCATGTCGAAACCTACCTTGAAATTTCTCCCACAGAAGAGTTGTGATGTACCAAGACCGTATCCTCACAGTGGACTAGTGGTTATGCTCCTAGCCTCTTGTTCTGAGGGTTACAGGTTCAAACCCGGCCGTGGTCGATGGAAAAATCCAAGGAGCAAATCCTCTAGGAAGGACTTTAATCTGTGGGTCCCGAGTCTGAAGATTTTCAGGCTTGTAAAAAAATCTGCAAGCCTGAATAAAAAGGCCTCTAAGCAAAATTTACCAATCTCAAATATCCTAGTAATACCTTGATTACCTGGCTAGATGTCCGATTGAGTCGGGTGTTGACTGCATACCACTCATGACATCTATGGACCAATAAGGTAACTAAATTAATTTAGTTAGTCTATTAACTCCTAACAAAGGAGAGGCTATGGCTCAACACTGTGTTATGACTTTATAGAAAGGCCATATCCAAAGAATGATCTTCTTTTTTAACTGCAAGGCACTGAAATCTAGTGACTAATCACTAGAGCTAGGAATTTTGAGTGCAAAATTTTGATGAAAAAGGTGCTTTAATTTAGCAGAAAAAGGTGCAAAAAAGGTGCAAATTCCCCATGTAAATAATCATTAAAGAGTACCAAAACCAATTACAATAAATAACTAACGACACAAAATTCACCCATGTTCTCATGTATTAAAAAGTCTGCGTAAGAAAAGTCCCAGAATATTATGTTACTGAAATCACTGATCAGAAAATTGTTAAAGTATATATTTTTTAACAACTCAGTGTTTTAAGATAAAAATTAAAATGTACCTATTGGTAAGTGCTGTCGTCCTCAACTTTGTTAAAATTATGTATTTAAAATATTAATTGGAGTCCTTTCAGAAGTTAACTTCCATCATCAGCAGGATGATGAAGTGGAAGTAATGTGATGTGGACTGATGCTACACATCATTACCAACCCTTGTAACATCATACTAGGTGATTATCTCATTGGGCCACACATTCTTCCACAAAAACTTAATGGACGGAGGTACCTTAGGTTTCTGCGACGTCATCTTCCAGGATTGCTAGAGGATGTTTTCCTTCAGCAACGTCGGAGTTTGTGGAGCTCCGACACATTTTGCTACTGCTGTGAGATGGCATCTAGTGCGCAGATACGGCCAAAGATGGATAGGTCGAGGCGGATCTGTACCTTGGCCTCCAAGATCACCTGATCTAAATCCTTTGGATTTTTATGTCTGGGGTCACCTCAAAAGCGAAGTGTACAGCACACCCGTTAACACGATTGAAGAACTGGAGCAGAGAGTTGTACATGCTTGTCAAAAATTCAGAAATGATCCAGAGGTTTTCAAAAGAATTCGACATTCATTGCAGAAACGAGCTCAGTATTGCATCCAGATGCAAGGAAGACACTTTAACATTTCCTTTAACAGGTAACCCATAAGTGAAGTGAACTGTGAAATGTGAACTAAATGAGATGAAAAATTAATAGTAAAGTCTAAATTCAAATAAATTTCTACTAACTAGGACGATGTTAGCCGTTTGCGGACCCATGTTTATTGGGACATTGTTGCTTTTATTATCGTGTACTTTCAACCATTTAAGTTTGCGCCATCCTTTATGAAACACCCTGTATATGTATACACACTTAATTTGGGGAATAAAATGCTGCAAAGGAGACAAAAAAGGTTTGAAAAAGTGTAAAATGTGCTTGCATTGAAAAAAAGATGCAAAAAAGTGCTAGCATTGAAATAAAGTGCAAAAAGGTGCAACTAAAACACAGTTAGGGGCATTTATTTAATGTTTTCTTTGCAAGACAAGCTAATTTGAGCATTGTAGTAACAAAAAAAAAATTAAGTTGCAGCACCTAAAATTCCTAGCTCTACTAATCACTCATTTAAACTTTAGAATTACAACTGCTGACGTAGTGAATTGGATAACCCTGACAACCTGCCCCCATGCCACCTCCTGCCATATTCCACTCCTCTTTACTCACACCAGGGATGTCCATTTGCTTTGCTCAGTGATGAAGAAGTATTTTAGTCAGTTCTTCATTATTTTCCACGTTGTGGGCGCAATTTTGAAGAAGTAATTCTTTTTCCATGTTATGACGATGTTTTGAAGAAGCTAACTCTCTTCATTGCCCGATGTTGTAGTAACATTTTGCAGGAATAGTGTCCCAAAATAATAAATAAGAATTACTGGTTCAGGTTGGGTTTGATTTTCGGTAGAGCTGGATTCTCTTCTCAAGGTCGAAGTTGGTACACAGGATAGGAAAACACTTTAAAAATCACTAATAACTGATTCAAGTAGAACTAGTAATAAATTTATTCATTTTGTAGGTTCCCAGCAGATTAAGTAAATTTAAGTGGGATTATTCTTCACTGTCAATTAAAATTAAATTATTTTCTTTTCTTAAATCAACTGTTCTTCTGGTATTAAATTTCACATTTTATCAGGAGAGTTGTTATTGCTTCTATACTTGATGAAAGTTATATGCTGACTGACTAGAGTAATTCTGTTATAATATTAAAGAACATTATTACATCACATGATTTTATATTTAAATTCTATTGGTTAATGGTCCATTAAATACCATGTTTAAATTTGATTGGTTAAATCAAAAAGTTAATTGTTTTTAACATCCAATCAGAATTTAGTATACTTTTATTTTAAAATATTAAGTTAAGCAGGTGTTCCTATTACAGTTATAACAGAAAGCTTTATATTTCAGACAACAATGACTTAAGACACAATTTTAAAAGCATTATTTAGAAAGACTGTTATATAATACAATTTCTTTAATTGTTACTGAGACATTTTTTATTCAACAATAAACAACAATTAATTATTTTGATGTTTTTCTTTATTTAAGTTATATTTTAATATTAAAAGAATTTTAAAATATAAAATTATTAACTTTAACTTCCATATTTATTATGATATTAAAATCCTGCTATAGTGAGTTGCCATTGCTGGATTCTGTCTCCGATGTCTGTGCTTTATTGTTAAAGGTGGTACATCATTTTTTTGCATAATGCCTTGGTACATCACAGTTCTCTGTGAGAAATTTTAAGGTATGCAATGGTTGACAGTTTCCTTATGAGACAAAATATTTTACAGGAATTTGTGGGGCAGGAGGGTAGAGGGCGATCTTGCAGTGATCGTCTGTTATCTGTGTTTAATGTGTTTCTATGGGAACACACCCACAGTTCTCAAATGCTGAACTATCAGAACTCCAAAGATCCATTAATTCCACTGTAGAACTGTATTAAATCATATAGAATGGAAACCAATAATTGCAGAGTATGTCAGGGTTCCCCGTTATTACTTCTGCTATTCAATATTAAGGCATTTATCAGAGATTAGAGATTGACAATACATGGAGGCATCCACCACTAAATCAACTATATCCTTAATAAATAAGGTGAGTCGTTGCATCTTACCTCATGAAAGTTGAGTTCTTTTAGGACATGTTTCAAATCACTTCTGTTTCGTCGTCAGCTTGTCCAGACTGTTGATTTTTAAGTTGTTGGCCTTGGATGTTGACTCATACTCCATCTTTTAGTGGTCCAAAGAACTTGTATGTTAAATCCTTCTCCCTGGGAATTTCATAATTCTATTCGTGTTCTTCTGGATGTAGACGTTCTCCCAGGGATAGAATTATGAATTTTGAAATTTCTGGAGAGAGGAATTGATATGCAAGTTCTTTGGATCATCAAAAGATGGAGTAAGGGTCAACATCCAGGGCTGAAAACTTAAAAATCAACAGTCTGGATAAGCTGACGAAACTGAAGTGATTTGAAACATAACCTTAAAGAACTCACTTTTATGAGGTAAGATGCAATAGATTCACCTTATTTACTAAGAAGAACCTCATAATGTTACTTTCTATTGTAATTTTATAATATGTCCTTTCTATCTATCTTCGGGTTTTTACAGCTGCTGCCGTCTTCCCATGCCAAACCTCCAAAGCCTACGATCTTGGGCATCTTCAATGTTTAGTCCTCTTGCTTGCATTACTATCCTCTTGTTTTCCTTCCATGTTAACTTTGGTCTCCCTCTTTTCTTCTTTCTGGTCGGTTACCATTGATATAGTAGTTTTGGCTATCACTCATCTTCCATTCTTAAAATATGTCCTAACCATTTTAATTCCTTATATATATATATATATATATATATATATATATATCCTTGATTCCTTAATATATGGATATAACCAAATTCTCTTCGCTAACAATGAAGATGAAGTATAATATTCCACAAAGGTAAAGTGGTCCCACTGCAGGCATTAGGGTACGTACACATTGGAGCAATGATACATGAATCAGTGCATACTAATTTTTTTTTATGAGTAAAGCAAGATGCTCATTATATTAAATTAATGTTGGGAAGTAAACATTGTGAGGTATAATCATTGAAATTGATCGGAGAACATTTTTTGACAACTCACATCTTAAATTTTGTTATGATTGAAGATGGACATGATTACGTTTGAAGCTGTGGTTTCATGAAAAACACAAAATTTATGAGGTGAGTTGTCAAAAAAATGTTCTCCAATGAATTTTAAGATACTCATGTTGAAGAACGAGAAAGCAAGAAAAAATCATTGGTTATAATAACGGTTTCATACCTCTGGTCCTGAGAGTTGCAGATTCAAACCCAGCTGGAGTTGATAGATTTTTTTAGGATAGAAAAATTCAAGAAGCAAGTCCTCTAGGAGGGGCTTTATGCCGTGGGTTCAGAGTCTGAAGATTTTCAGGCTTGTAAAAAAACCCTAAGCCTGAATAGAGATATCTCTAAGCAAAATTTACTGATCTTTTTCTTCCTAGTAATACCTTAATTGCCTACTATCTATTGGGTCAGTATGTTGATTGCTTACCATTCATGATATCTTTGGGAAATAAGCGTAACTAAATTAACTTGGTCTAGTAACTCCTAACAAAGAAGAGGCTAAGGCCCAACATTGGGATGTTATGTCATTGTATATTGTAGAAAGAATGAGATTAAAGAGGGAAAAGTAAGAGAATTCAAAGCACTAATACATCATATTTGAAGAGAAAAATTATATGCCCAGACTGAGACTTGAACCCAGAACCTCTGGCTTTCCAGACCAATGCTCTACCGACTGAGCTACCAGGATGAGTTCCAATCTAAATGCAAATTTTTCTCTTCTATACATTGTAAATTCCTGCACACCAAATGCTATGAAACTTTTGTTTCTATTTAATACACAAGTGATCTTCTGGGTGATAAAACATTAAAATATATATACAGTCAATATGCCCAATTCACCAATTAATGTTTTAAAATGGTCAACACGTTTCCACAGCCAAGGTGTCATTCTGAAGACCAGATATTGACTGAAGACAAAATTGATAATAAATAAATAAATTCAGTTAAAAACAAACCACGTCACATGATGCAATCAATCACAAGTAAACAGTAAATCATAGTAAAATCCTCTTTTCTTTGCGATTCCGATTGAGGGTCTTTCCACTTTCCAGCGGTTGCCCTTTTACCAGCCGGCTGCTGGCCCTTCACATCCACATGTGTCAATCACAGAGGTAGATGATCAACAGCCAGTGTACGGGTGACATGTGGTTAGCATGTCGAGTCCCCCAGCTTTTTCAATTAAAGAAAAGAGGGCACTGTACGGAATAGGGCCCTTGTCTTTATTCATGATTTTATCCTAATTTTTATATATTTCCAAACTTTCAAGGACGTCAAGGAATTTGAAATCAATGACCGAACGAATCAGCCTAAGGTTACTTTTATTGATAGCATGACCGTAATCAGAAATATGTTGGGCAACTCCAGATTTTTCAATTCTATTAAGTCTAAAATGGGCAATATGTTCGTTAAATCTAGTTAAAATGGATCTTCTGGTTTGCCCAACATATTTCATATCACAGTCATTGTATCCAATTTCATAAATACCGGATTTTTTTAAACAATCGACTTTATCTTTAGGGTTTCCAAGTACACTATTTAATGTCAAAGTGGAAGTAAAAATTAATTTAGTATCTAATCCTTTGAATATCTTGTTCAAACCTCTAGTTAAAGAGGGAACGTACGGCATAATTGCAAAATTAGCTTTATTAATAGGAGAATGGAAGGCTGTAGAATCAGTAATAAGTTTTCTAAATTCAAATTTACGAGTCAAATTATCAATCATATTTTCATTAAAACCATTACACTTAGCGATATCTTTAATGGTTTGTAATTCCTTATTATATCTATGTTTACTTAACGGAAAAGTGGTAAGACGGTGGACTAAAAAATTGAAACTAGCCATTTTATGTTGATTACAATGGTAAGAATCTGCCGTGATATATCTAAATGTACTGGTTTCTTTTCTATAAATGTCGAACTCTAATCTATAATTATTTCTAATTATTAGCATATTCAGAAAGGGCAGCCTTCCATTCTCCTCCTCTTCGTAAGTAAAATTTATGCCGGGAGTCCGGTCATTTAATATTTCAATAAATTCCTGTACATTGCATTTTTTGGTATCAAAAATAGCAAAAATGTCGTCAACATATCTGAGCCAGAACCTGGGAAAATAATCTAATTCCTTTTCAAGCTCTGTCTCAAATCTGCTCATAAAAAGATCAGCTAGGAAGGGAGACAATGAATTACCCATTGCAGTTCCTTCCTTTTGTTCGTAAAACTTATTATTAAATTGAAAAAATGTTTTGATTCATACAAAGTTCCGTTAACTTAATATATTGATTTACAATATGGGGCTACAATTTATTATACAGTAGTAAGTCTTCCAAGTAATGCATCTATAATTATAGAAAAGAAACCAGTACATTTAGATATATCATGGCAGATTCTTACCATTGTAATCAACATAAAATGGCTAGTTTCAATTTTTTAGTCCACCGTCTTACCACTTTTCCGTTAAGTAAAAATAGATATAATAAGGAATTACAAACCATTAAATATGTCGCTAAGTGTAATGGTTTCAATGCAAATATGATTGATATCAGCAAACAAACAGAACCTGTTTGGAGGTTCTTTGGCCAACCACAGGATGGAGCTGACATCGACATCCAGGGTGTGCAACATAATGCAACATGCAACATAAATCAAACTAGTCTGGACAAGCTGACGATAAAACAGAACTGTTTTGAAACGTGTCCAAGAACATATCAACATTAATATTGAGGTAAGATGATCAGACTAAAAATAATATAATTAGCCAATATTACTTGATCATCAGCATACGTTAATGTGTTGAGAGGTTGGCCGTCAATCATGTAGTGTAATTGTAATTGGTTTTGCCATAATTTTATTATTTCATACATATATATATATATATATATTAAATAGAATAGGGGAAAGTGGACAGCCTTGTTTTACACCTTGGGTTATTGGTCTATCCAATTTGCTGACTTGATTATTTATCTTTATTCGAATTCATGTGTTGTGATAAATACTTTGAATTGCTTGAATTAAATGCTTAGGTATTCCTGAATGTACATCTTTTCCCAAACTGTTAATTAACAGTTAAATTTTGAAAATTTAATCTCCAAGTTCATAAAATTAATACCAGATGGTAGTTCAGAAGACAGTGTGAAGGTGAAATTTTGACAGTTGGAGTTTGACCAAAGATGAAGGTGAATTGACCTTTGAAACCGGTATCGTGAAAACATGAAACTTTATGAGGTGAGATATAAAAACATTTTCTCCAACTAATTTATAAATTAACTCTTTTTGATAGTTAGGCTGCTGAACTATTATAGGAAATATCACTATGAGGTTTAATTTAAAATAAAATTCTTTTCACTTCACGTCATATCCTGTCTTCTAATTAGGCCAGTTTCGTAACCATAATAGTTACATCTTCGGAACATCGGTTGTGTAATTACTGAATATAACCATTAAGGTTATGAAACCAGTCTAATTAGTAGACAGGATTAAACACCCTATTATTTGCAGATGACCAAATAATAATAGCAAATTCAGAAGATAATCTACAGAAAGGTCTGTATGAACTTAACAAAATTACAGAAGACTATGGATTGAATATATCTACAGAGAAAACAAAAATTATGGCATTTCAAGGTGTAGATCATGTCAGAAGTAAAATTGTACTGAACAATAAAATTTTGGAGCAGGTGAATAATTTTACATATCTAGGATGCAATATCTCATATGAAAAAGAGAAGGATGTAAATGCAAAAATATCTAAATTTTTAAGAATTTTAGGGTTAATAAATTCTATCTTCAAGCCACAGTTAGTCCAAAAACATTCAAGACTAAAAGTGTATAAAACACTGGCTCTTCCAACTCTTTTATATGGTAGCAAAGCATGGACATTGAAACAAAAGGATATACAGAGACTTAGATCTGCTGAAATGAGATACCTTCGGAGAACTGCAGCATACACACTACTAGATCACAAAAAAAAAAAATGAAGACATCTTAGAAGAATTACACATGTAACCTTTAAAAAACAAAATTTCTGATTACATTTCAAGATGGATGCAACATGTTCATCGAATGGAAGATCACAGGATACCCAAACAAATGTTAAGATATCAACCTGCAGGAAGAAGAAGACTAGGACGTCCACTCAAAAGACTTCTGGATGGTGTTCTCTTGAGGCCGAAACAGGTCAACAAATGGCCTAAATTCGTGAATGTACTATGATGATTATGATGGTATAAGGTTTTTTTTTTTTAAATAAGGCTACAGTATAATGTACCATGCTGAAAAAGGTATCACAAAAAATTCAAAATTTTAATCATGCTCTTAGGATCATTAATTAGCACCCCATTTAGATGGGATTTTCCCGATACTCTGATGGAATCCCAAATCCTGATTAAAGTCAGTCGGGATTGTATAAAATGCTGAATTTACATTGAGTGGCATAATACATCTTTTTAACATCTCAATTTACACTTTGCAGTTTTTTACATTTTCCATATTGTAAAACATTTTATAAAGATAGATTCATCATCAGATAGTGAAACTACTGCATTATCATTACCGTTTTGAAATGAATAAAAGCAGAGATGAAAATTTAACAGTGAATCGTGTAAAACATATTCATGGTTACTAACAGGAAAAGATGATTACATTACTCACTGTACTGTGTGCCCTCCATATTTTAGTGTTTATCACGCACGAGAATTTTATTAAATACACATTTACAGTTGAAAAACCAGTAGAACTATGAGTAAGGTAAGACCAACTTATTTATTTGATTTCTATTTTTTTAAAGAGTAAAAAGTATGAATAATAATAATAATTATTATTGGTGGATATTATAAAATGGATTGGTGGAGTAAAAAAGGATTTAAATTGTAGGAATTACTCAATTATTATTATTATTATTACTATTACTATTAGAAAAGCACAAGGAATTCAATGTAGAAACTCATATCGCCTTTGTTGACTTCATAAAGTTTTTGACAAAGTAGACAGAAATATATTACTACAAATTTTAGCTGATGATAACGTTCCACAACAATATATTACTAATATCTTCAACATCTATAAAGATAATGAAATCTCTGTTAAACAAGATGGCAAATTATCTTCTTGGGAAAAGATCAACACTGGAGTAAGACAGGGATGTGGACTTTCACCGGTGCTTTTCATTATATATATGAATAAATTAATAAACGAATGGAGGAAAACACAACGATGATATATACCCATCAATAGGAACCTCAAACTCGATGCTATTCTTTTTGCAGACGATTTAGCTCTTCTGGCACTTTCTGAAAATGATTTGCAACGATCAATTTATAATTTACAAAAAATAGGTGCCAAATTTAATATGGAAATATCAATTAACAAAACTAAAATGATGGCATTTCATGGGAAGGACCCCATACAAAGTAAAATCTGTCTCCAGAATAAAATTTTAGAGAGATCTAATCAATTTAAATATCTTGGATATTATCTCTCTATCTGGGATGAAAAGGATATCCCTGAAAAAATTACTAGTTATAATAAAAGTTTAGGAATTATTAATCAAGTTATGAAACCATCCCTTGTACAAAAAACACCAGATTACGTTTATATAACACTTTGGCTAGACCAGTGTTCACCTATGGTAGTGAAGCATGGACTCTAAAAAGACAACATGAAAGCAGAATAACGGCTTGTGAAATGATATTCATGCACAGAACAGCGGGTTACACCAGGTAGGATCAGAAAAGGAACACCGATATCTTAAAAGAATTGAAGACTACGCCAATTTTTGAATATATTAAACAGTACCAACGAAATTGGAAACATCATCTTGAAAGAATGAGTTCAAATCGGATCCCCAAAGCTGTTTATAATTATATACCAGGGGACGAAGATCACTGGGCCGTCCTATGAAACGCTGGAGGGAAAATTTTGTATAGGATCGTAACAGGCCATGGCCTAATACTTGGAAGGAAGAAGAAGAAGATTATTATTATTATTATTATTGGTGGATACTATAAAATGGATTGGTGAAGTAAAAAAAGACTTAACATTAGTAGGAATTCTTAAATTAATGAGTAATTTTTCACATCTTACCTCATATTTTATGTTTCTTTAAACATGGGAATTAGTTTTAAAGAGAAGGATCTCTCTCATTTTCCACCGACATTATGACTTACCAGATTTTTGTTGGAATCTCCATCAATAACGTTGCCATCTGGTGTTGATTTAATGAACTGTGAGATAAGGTCATGTTCATCAAGAATTTCAAAATTCATGGATCTGAATTTGTTCTTCTGAATATATATCTCCTCCCAAATTGTCAATTCTAAAGGTTTTTCCAAATGTTTTAAAAGTTGGGCTTCATTTTCAATTTTATGATTCTCCAATAAACTATGTGCTGCAATAGTTGATTTTTCAATTTCACCATTTTTAATATTTCTAAAGTGTTCCTTACTGTGAGTGTCAAAATTCCTTTTTGTTTTTCCTATGTATACTTTATTGCAGTCCTTAAAATTAATTTCATAAATTCCAGATTTTTTGCTATCTGGGGTGTTCAATTTCTTATTAGTTATTAATAGATTACCAAGGCTAAATTTATTTATTGGTGCCAATGTAATATTGAATTTCTTGAAAATTTTTTTGAAATTTCTTATGTATTTCAGGATGCTAAGTAATTTTCTTAAATTGTTTTCCTTTCTTTGAATCAGATTGCAGGGTAGTGTATTCTTTTAATTTCTATTGTTGTCTAAATTACTTTAATTTATTTATGATAATTTCTTTTCCAAAACCATTTAAATTAGCTATGTTCAAAATGTGATTGTATTCTTTCTTAAAATCTTCTTCATTTAATGGAACATTAATAATCTATATATCATGATATATTTTGAAGAAATTCAATATTACATTGGCACCAATAAATAAATTTAGCCTTGGTAATCTATTAATAACTAATAAGAAATTGAACAGCCTAGATAGCAAAAAATCTGGAATTTATCAAATTAATTGTAAGGACTGTAATAAAGTATACGTAGGAAAAACAAAAATGAATTTGGTCTCTCGCACTAAGGAACACTTTAGAAATATTAAAAATGGTGAAATTGAAAAATCAGCTATTGCCTCACATAGTTTATTGGAGAACCATAAAATTGAAAAAGAAGCCCAACTTTTAAAACATTTGGAAAAACCTTTAGAATTGACAATTTGGGAGAAGGTATATATTCAGAAGAACAAATTTAGATCCATGAATTGCGAGATTTCTGATGAACGTGACCTTATCTCAAAGTTCATCAAATCAACACCAGATGGCAACGTTATGATAAAGATTCCAACAAATCCAACGAAAATCTGGTAGTCATAATGTCGGTTGAAAATGAGAGAGATCCTTCTCTTGAAAACTAGTTCCCGTGTTTAAAGAAACATAAAGTATGAGGTAAGATGTGAAAAATGACTCATTAATTTATGAATTAAGAACCTCATAATGTTATTTTCCATATTCAACTATGAATTGCTAGGAATTACTCATAAACAGAGATACCTTTAGAATTAAGGTGCACAAGTGGCAGGTTGGCCAAGAGGACAAACCTAAGGAAAAAACTAGAAAATCATGGACAGAAGAGAGAAAGAAAACCCATAGCCAAAAAATGATGACATACAGAGTAAAAGGAAATGCATTTAAAGTACTTTGTGTAGTCCTATATGGGCTCATTTGCAATAAAAAAAATTGTTAAAGTGATCCCATCCGTCCATCCAATGGCTGATTGGCTCAAATTCGAGCTTTGGCCTCCCTTAACTTCTGCCTCCAATCATTTCTATTTTGCACAGCAAGCCTCCAGTTGCGACATTTAAGTAGGTTTGCAGCATCTTCCTTAATATCATCCTCCCATCTTTTTTCGGTCTTTAATTCGTAAGTCCATTTTCCTTTGCTTTAGTCATCATTGTAGACCATCATTCCAAGGCATGTTGGATTTCTGAACTTGTTTGTTTTAACGGGGTAGGGATGTCAACCCCATGCCCAACCTCCAGCAATATTGGGGGTCGATGATTTTCTGTTGGGGGGTTTTTCCCCTTAGCTGGTATGTCCCAATTTTTAAGTATTGAGAATTCACTTTTTTGCCCCTGCACTTCTTAGTATTAACCAGGAGCCATGACAAGGAAGTGGTGCATTGGGCTGGGCAGGAATAAATGGCATTTCTCGGGTTTTATTAGTGTGCACCCACCAGCAAGCTGCACACTCCTGAGACCACATATCACCCCTTTGGCTCCCTAAAGTGATCCCACTAAAGGCATTAGGATATTCTTGTGGCAATAGGATGTTAAAGGTCACACCTTTCTAAACAATCGGCATGAGATGTCAGCCAGAACATTTGCCTTTCCCTGTGAAAACATACATCACAGGGTCAAAAGCAACAGATAATATTTTGGACATGACCTTGATACATCACAATGCTTCTCTGGAAGAAATTTCAAAGTAGATTTTGGCAGTTCCATTGTTAGGAATATTAAATGGGGAAGTAGAAAAATCTGCTCATGCTTGGGCAGAAAAACATCAAATTGAAAGAAAGGCAAAATTAATTAAACAAACAAAGAACTAACAGTTTAGGAAAAGATTTACATTTAAAAAAAAGCAAATTTTGAAATTTCTGGGGAATGCAATTTGATTTGGAAATTCATTGGTCTACCAACAAATGGAGGAGGAAATATTGAATTACCAATGTCAAAACAGTCGAATACAAACTAAAGATGGAGAATGTAGTTTCTTTGAAAGCGGTCCAAGAAGAAGACAAAAATGAGGTGAGGCGTAATTTAATAATATATATTTTTTAAATCATGAATTTAATATAATTTATATCTTGCTATATTTCTTGTTTTCCTCATTAAACAAAAAGTTTAAATACCTGAAAATAACTTGTAATTATATTAGTAATAAATTAAATCTAAGCTCTTTGGGAGTGTCAACTGTATGTTTTTTACCTGGAGGAAATAGAGACCTGTCAATGATGACTATCACCCAAACTACTCTTAAGTGTTCTCATCTTGTCCCACTTACGATACTTTTTTGGCAATGTTGATTTTCTGTTAAAGCTAACTTGCTGGAGCCTTTGAGACACAATTAATTTAAAAATAAGTGGTCATTGTATTGTATCTAAAATTCTATAAACAAGGTAATTTTCTTAGAGTTTCAAAATGTTTATCATTAATATAAGACACAAGGATTTTTTTTAATTGCAGTGTGAAGGTAGTACAGTGCTTTAAACAATTATTTTAAATGGGAAAAGAACTTAATGTTTTTTTTCCTTGAAATTTTAGATATAGCTCTGCCTCGGAGCCTGTGCCCACAAACCATGCCTATTCACTTCCCTTTTGTAGGAAGACCTACATAAAGTTTCTTCCTTCCTAAAGTGGATTGATGAGATATACTCGTATATAAAAAAACTTGACCGTTAAAAATATTTTCAAGTCCTACATCCTAAAACATTGTAGATTATAAACAAACCCATATATAAAATAAAGAATAGCTATTTATTTTAACAAAAAACTCAGAAACGATAGTTATGTTGGTTGCCTTTATTTTACATAATTAAAGGAAAAATTGTCCATGGTCTGGAATTTAGGTTAACTAGATTTAAGGATTTCCTGATGCTTCATCATCCATTATATCATTGGGGGTAATGTAACTCTATCATCCAGGCACCCTAAACTTAAGAAGTAGGATACAAATATGTTTATCATTGTGAGGCAGGGTAGCTACAATAAACAGTGGCTCCAGGTTGAGGAAACTAGCTATAAGAGCTAGGAAAATTCACATTATGACTACGTGTCACCCCTATACTTGCTAAATGATCATCCACCTCTGTAAATGGCAAGTGGATATGAGGCAGTAGGCAACTGGTAAGCTGGGAGCCTTCTAGGACTATCACTCCTTGGGGTTATATAATATATATATATATATATATATATAGAGAGAGGGAGAGACTGTGCGTGCGAGTGAGAGGTCAGAAACTTTTAAAGTTTCAAATGAATTCTAAATTATCTTCTATGGAAACTGACTTTTGAAGATCAGGTTTACGATAAAAAGATATTTTAAAAAATGTAAATTAAACAAAAATGGGAGTAAAAAAGTCTACATTGGACTACGTACAACAAAAACAACTTTAGTGATACAATCATGTGACAAGAATAACTACCGATGAAAGTGTTAGAATGGCTGCCAACTGAGAGGTTAAAGAGAGGGAGACCAAATACTACTTTGATTCAGGGTATAAGAACAACAATGAGAGAAAGAAAAGTGGAGGATGAACAATGAAGCGATAAAGAAGACTGAAGAAGAAATTTAAATTTCAGTATTTAACATACACAGCATTTATCTTGTATCTAGTAAGCTCTTGTTTCCCTCAACGAGATTTAGGCGCTCTCCCCCTACAGGGAAGAAATTGATCCATACTAATTTAGTTACACTTGTTTTTGTATAGATGTCATTGGAGTGGCCCATGGTCAGCATTCTGCCTCATACTGACATCTAGGAAACCAAGGTAGTACTAGAACAGGAAAATTCGGTAAATTTTGCTTAGAGGCCTTTTTATTCAGATATATATATAACTCACCAACACTATTAAACCTGTAGGTTCATGGAGTGAGGATGTAAGCTCTCCTTACATCCCTTTCCTGAGCTGATGTTTTCCAATCATCCCCTGCATAATCTACTTCCCTCCACTCATGGTTAATGCTATTCTATCATCTCATTCTTGACCTACCTATTGGGTGCTTTCCCTCTGGTTTTCTGACAATAAGCTTCCAAACCCCTCATTCATTCTCCATTCGTGCCATGTTATATACTACGAAATTGTGATTATGATAAAATGAGTCCTGTTAACTTAATTCCAACCCACCAATTACCTTGATGACCGAAGAAAAGCAGAATGACGCTTGCTGACCATTGGGGTTTGAACTCAGGACCTCCTATATTTAAGTCTCAAATGCTACCAATTGAGCCAATATGCTTACAAGGGAACTGTCAACAATATATCGAAACCCACCTTGAAATTTCTCCCAGAGAAGTGTTTCTCCCAAGGCCATGTCAAAAAATTATCTGTTGTTTTTAACTGTAAGGCACAGAAATCAAAGCCAGAATCCAGTAATGGCAACCCACTGTACAGAGCAGATGGACTCCCTGCTTGAATAAGAGTATGGCGGAGTGAGGTGGGACCCGGTATAGACAGCAGGTAGTGAGGGTTATTCAGTCTACTAATTCTGGAATTGTATTATTACCCTCTAGTTTAAATGAAATATTTGGTGCTGAATTTTAGTGCCTTGCAGATAAAAATGGCAGATCATTTTTTTGACACAGCCTTTGTACATCACAATGCTTCTCTGGAAGAAATGTCAAGAAAGTTTTTACCCTGGTTTTTACCATGCAATAATTTAAAGTTTCCTTGTTAGTTTATTTTTTTGGTATTCATTGCAACAAAATGAATTTAGAAGTTTTATTAAAAAATATTTTTTAGCATATGTTCGTACACAGAGATCTCGGCTTGTACAAAAAATTAATTAGTACCAGTACGGTATGGTATGTATCCAGTTACGTTGCGAGAAAACAAAATGGCGGCCGCTAGAGAGATTTTTAATATTTAGCTTTCAAGTAAACCCCACCTCTAATTGTGGGATTTTATTGATTTTCTGAGTATACCTTTCTAATTTTATTTCTGTGGCATGTACCTCGTTTCGTTGCGAAACATCGAAAATTGCGTTTGCTAGAGCGATTTTTTAATTTTCGCTTCAGTTGAATCCGGACTCCTAGTAATTCGCCCTTTTTTTTTTTGTCAAAATATTTGCTATGTTAGACTGTTTACTAATGGGAAAGATGAAGGCAATTCAATTTAAACATTTTTTCGAGACAACCTCAATAGCTTATTTCTTTGAGAATTCACGAATGTGGGTCTAATGTACTACTTTAGAGAGTGTATGCAGAGTTTGTATTCTTTGTTACACAACTTGCAATATATACAAAAAGGCTCTAAATTATGAAGGAGAAAAGAAACGGTTCTTAGTTTATAAAATTACTGGCATAAAATAGTGGGGAGATAGTGTCGATGGTGTTGCTATTTAAAACATGGAGAACGATTTAAAATGTTTAATTCAGGAAATTTTGCTTTATACAGATATATATTTGTTATACTAAAAGTGACATAAAAGTATCAAAATAGCACTTATTTTATTTTATTAATACCGATTAATAGTATCTAGTGAGCCGTGTGTATAATTTTGTTTGTATGTATGGGGAATTTTACTAGTAACGTCGGGCAATGTAATAATGTCAGAAGCATAGGTCAGAAGTTGGCGAGATTGATTAAATTTAGTCGTTTTAATGGTGGTGCACTTGTGAAGTGTTCTTGTTATACAGGTAAAATTTAAACACCGAAGAGTTTTTAGAATAAGGTATAAATAGCTTCAGAATTTTAATTCTGTCTTATTCATAAACGTAACGATCTTATACTTGGAAACTTTATATGAGTATAATCTATTTTTCTTGGTCGAGAAATTATTGTGTTTGGAATTTTCGTTACCGGTATGCTCTTATAAGTTTTGAATGTCAACCCATTTGTTAAAACGACAATTTCTGCTTCATGACTTCATCTTAGTAATTAATATGTTTGAAATGGGCTTTTTTAATATCGAACAGGGCTTGTTGCACGCTAGTTGAATGTAACACAGACGCTTTATAAACCATTACAAAACGTTCGTTTGGATGGAAAGATTGGAAGTAAAATATCTATTTTATCCACATTATACTAAAATTATTCACAATTCTTTGAAGTGTAGATCTCAATATGATTGGGAATAGATGTGTTAATAATTTTTTGTACTAACTTTCGAACTGTACGTAGGTTTACATTAAAATAAATTAATTTGAAGACTTTGTGGAGGATGAATGTTTGGCTGAGGTACGTTTTTTGCCGGACACAATTCTACACTTAATTCTTATGCCACTGATGCATTAAACACTTGTAAACACGTTTCGTACTATTTTAAACATCTTGGAACCATTTTATAAATATTTCTTACGATTATTAAATATTTATAAATTACGCGAAACTTGTGCATCGGGTTCTAGAGACGTGGAAATGCTTCATGTAACATCAGCTAGATGGCTCTCAAATCGGAGTTACCAACATTGGAAAATAATTTCAAACCATATTTAGTGTTAGTGTACGTAAAATTAGGGCTGTTGTACACTTCAGGTCGCAACAATTTTTCAATTTAATATCTTATTCCACTGATGCACTAAACACTTTTAAAACATTTTGCAACACTTTTAAACATCTTCCAATGTTGCAACAATCTTTTTTTTATATTTATATATTTACGTAAAACACGGTTGTGCTACATTGCTTACTGCTATTTTCCCTCCTCTTCCTATGTTGTTCCAGCGTTACCACCATCAACAACCCAAAGTACTTCAGATGTTGCCAACCATTTCCACGTTCCCTGGATTTCACCTACGTTAGAGTAATTGATTTGTGTTACAGTAATTGATTTAGGTTTGGTTAGCTTTTAGGTTCCTTGCTTTTTAAATGTGATTTGATACGTAAGATAAATTACCTCTTCATATCTGTTATTCTATGAAAAATTCAAAATATCGGACGGGTACCACGTAAAATCATATTTCCACTAGTTCATTTCATGTTAATTATACATTTTTAGACAAGTTCTGGGAATTTTGTGTCAATGTTGGTCATACTGATTTCTCATACATATACCGCCAACTGCTGGAGGTTGCATTTATCTACCTGGGATAATTGGAGCACTAGCGTATGCGCACTGCGATTCTATAGAACTTAGAAAAATTTTCGTGCGACCCGAAGTGTAGCATATCCAAAATTAGTTTATAGTTTATTAAATGATATGCATGTAAATTGTTTTGTTAGGTTAGGAAATGGGAAGTTGGTTTAAATCCATTTTTTTTTAGCATTTGAGAATAAATAATATGCATGTAAATTGTTTTCTTTGGTTAGGAAATGGCAAGTTAGTTTACGTCCATTTTTATTAGCATTTGGGAATTTATTCCCAAAGTTGGTAACGCCGACTGCAGAGCCATCTACCGGAGGCTACATTAACCATTACAGCAACTGCGCATGCGCACTGCGATTCTGTGGAACTTAAAAAATTCATGTTCGCCAAATACCCGACTTTTTCCTAATGTTTTTTTATCTTTATGAATGGAAGGGTACTCTTAACTCAACTTTAGAATATTTCGTTCTATGATTTTTCGTACTATACTTTTATGATACCGTAGCTCTAGTATTTCCATCTTGACTAAAAATTTGGGAAAAAGTGTACCATTTATCTCACATGAATTCTTCTAAGTTCTGTAGAATTGCAGTGTGCACACGCGAGTTGCAGTAATGGTTAATGTAGGTTCCGGTTGATGGCTGTGAAGCCAGCATTACCAACTTCATCATCCTCTTCACGGTATAGGCTCCATGTCCTATTCTGGCTCAATACTCCATCACTCTCTTGGTCTGCCAACTTTTGGAATAAATTCCCGGCTGAGGTTGATTTTAAGATACACACAATTTTCCATCTAACATTTTTATGCCACTGATGCACTAAACACTTTTCAATCATTTATAATAACGTTTCGTACTATTTTAAACATTTTGGAACCAGTTTATAAACATTTCTTATAATTTAAAAATATTTCTAAATTACGCGAATATTGTAAATCGACTTCTACAGGCGCGGAAATGGTTCATGTAACATCCACTAGGTGGCTCTCGCATCAGAGTTACCAACATTTGAAAATAATTCCCAACCATATTTAGAGTTAGTGTACGTGAAATTAGTTTATAGTTTATTAAATAATATGCATGTAAATTGTTGTGTTAGGTTAGGAAATGGGATGTTAGTTTACGTCCATTTTTTTAGCATTTGGGAATGTATTCCCAAAGTTGGTAACGCTGACTTTAGAGCCATCTACCGGAAGCTATTATTAACCATTACAGCAACTCGCGCATGCACACTGTGATTCTGTAGAACTTCGAAGAATTCATGTGTAACCGTTTCTCCACCTTATCCCAAATTCCCAAATGCTAAAAGAAAAAAAAGGACATGAACTAACTTCCCATTTCCTAACCTAACAAAACAAATTAAACGCATATTATTTATTAAACTCTAAACTAATTTTATGTACACTAACTTGTCCCATCAGAATCTAACAAAATTAATTGATTAAATAAAATTAAACGTAGTTTTATTTGATTTTCATATTTATTATGTAATTCAGTGACAGCTGTTTCGGTACACTGTACCTTCTTCAGACATGTTGAATATTTGTTCCAACTGATCTAAGCAACAATACAACAATATATTTAAATTTTTTAATTTAACAAAGGGGATTCATTCAAATCAAGCTGAGAATTTAACAGTTTTTTACTACTTTTAAATTTATTAATTTCTACAGCCTCCAAAAGATCTAACTTCTTCATTGTTTTGATCCAAATTTTGTAATTTTACATATTTGTGATAAGGGTAAGAAGTTAGATCTTTTGGAGGCTGTAGAAATTAATAAATTTAAAAGTAGTAAAAAACTTAAATTCTCAACTTGATTTGAATGAATCCCCTTTGTTAAATTAAAAAATTTAAATATATATTGTTGTATTGTTGCTTAGATCAGTTGGAACACATATTCATAATTTGTTAATCTACTTGACAGACAGATCATAATGAAGAAGCTCGAAAGGATAAGTGGAGACAACTATTTGTCACGCATCATCAGATGTATTATGGCAGTAAATAAAGTGACCATAAACGATAACGTAACGACATCGGCTCCTATAATACAAACAAATGGAGTTCTCCAAGGCGACCCAATAAGTCCTCTGCTATTCAACATCACAACTGCAGACATCGCACATGCTTTAAAGATGGCAAACAGTAAAGCTACCATATACATGTACGCAGATGATATGGTCCTATGCGCGACAAAGCACAGAGATCTACAGGAAAGTTTCAACACCCTCATAACATGGACAGAAGAAAACGGGCTCCACATAAATAAAAACAAGACAATGCAGATGGTCTTCAGAAAGGGAGGAAGAGTCTCAACACACGAAATGGTGTACTATGGACAAGATCCACTAAAACAAACAAGTCATTACAAATATCTTGGAGTAACCTTCCAAACAACGGGCACATGTTTCAGCAAACATATAACTGAAAAGCTATTGCAGCCATAAGAGGCATCAACGACATAAAATACATAAACAGACTGTCACTAGATACAGCAAAACAGCTATTCACCGCAAAGATTATTCCAATACTCGTCTATGGCCTGCAAATAATATGGAAATACCTAAAGAAAAAAGATCTAAAGCAACTTGAAAAAGTAAAAGCCACTTTCCTAAAAAGAGTTCTCGGTGTATCAAAAAATACTCCATCTCGACTTGTATATGAACTGGCACGGGAATCATTTCTAATAGAAGCTAAGGATATCGCTACAGCTACCGGCAACAATTCATTATGACGAGCTTCTAGCGGAAAGAGTGAGGAAAAGAAGCGAGATTGATTCGGACTTCTACGCCACAGAAGCAATGATAAATCGAACGTGGGCGAACCCTGACCAACCACAGCGGCATGTACTTACTCGATTCTCTATACATGGCTTTCATCACGAGATATGCAAAAAACCAGGATTTCACCAAGCGGACGAATATTGTGTGTGTTCTCTGTGTAGATGTAAATGCAGCCAATACCATTTAGAACTGTGTACGAAAAGGACAAAAAGCTTAAACGCTTACAGCAAGAGAGTATTTTAATGCACATTTGTGCGCAATTCTACTTATTATTATAATTTGTTAACATGTCTGAAGAAGGTACAGTGTACCGAAACAGCTGTCACTGAATTACATAATAAATATAAAAATCAAATAAAACTATGTTTTATTTCTATTTAATCAATAAATGTGGATTTTCATCAAGTAAACACCAACTCAATTGATTATTTAACAAAATTGTTAATTTTTTAAATTTGGTTTGAAATTATTTGCAAATGTTGGTAACACCGATTTGAGAGCCAGCTAGCAGATGTTACATTAAGCATTTGTGCATCTGTAGACTCTATTCACGTAATTATGTAAATATTTTAAAATTGTAAGAAATGTTTATAAAATGGTTCCAAAATGTTTGAAATTGTATGAAACTTGTTTAAAAGTGTGTAGTGCAACAGTAGGATTAGGATGTTGTATGGAAAATCGTGTGAGACAAAATAGGTAACCTCAGTCAAATTTTATACTATTTTAAACATTTTGCAATGATACTTAAAACATTTTTTTACAATTAAATATTTATCAATGCATGCAAAAGTGACATTTATCTCAAAATTACTTTTTTCAAACTTGTATAGAATTGTAGTGTGCATGTTCAATCACTTATGCAATTGCCACTAGATGACAGGACATACCTGTAAAATTGGAATGAACATTTGCAATTCCAAAGCGTATTTTAAGAAACGAGTGTTCACACACTTTGTTTTGTTAGCTTCTGATCGGACCAGACAAGTTAGTGTAAATTGTATTAGTTTATAGTTTATTACATGATACAAATGTAATTTTTTTCATTAGGTTATAAAGTGGAAGGTTAGTGTATACCCACATATATCTTTATATATGTGTGTGGAACTTATTGTGAAGGTTGGTCATACTGATTTCACAGATATGTGGTTTCATCTGGTGACAATTTAATAAATGTTTATATATGTGTACTGCTATTCTGTAGAACTTAGAAAAAAATCACTGAACGAGTTATTCAAATTTTAATTCTTTGGGGATTTCAAATAAAACAAAACAGAAAAACACAATTTATTGTTGCACTATGTGAATAACTACCTGAGAGAATTAAATACGAGTATGTTGATTTTCCCAAAAAAATGTAAGAAATGCCTTAAAATGATGTGAGCAAAATTTGTTAGCCCTTTAATGCCAAAATTTAAATTCTATGCTAATTACTGGGTAGTTAAAGAGTGATGTTAAATAAGTAAATTAGGTTCCCATTCATTTAACTGACTATAAAATGTAAATGAAAATTTGTGTAACTCAATTTAACAGATTAATATACCTCAAATTATTATATAAAGTACGGAGGGATCCTGATGCCACCATGTGATCTATATAAATTCAAATAAAAAAACTGAAAAACACACAATTTATTGTTGCAGTATGTGAATAATTATCATAAGTACCTGTAATGCCATGAGCGATTTCAAATTTATCTAGAGGATTTGGAAATCAAGAGTGACATTTGTTAGGACTATTTAACAAATAAAATTAAGCTGTTTACTCAGAAGCCATTATTTGAATATAGTTACTGGTATTTGAAAATATGTATATATTTAATGTAAAGGCAATGTTTGAAAATAAATCAGAAATGTGAGGTTATATATATTCACTGCAACTTGATATTATTTATTGCCAAATAGGATTGCAATATTGTAAGAAATAAGACTGTAATTGGTTGTAAAATAAAATTCATTGAAATGTGATTGGTCATTTACTACCATTTGGGGCATGAGTTAAATAGCCTAAGGAAAAATATATATATGTTGATTTTTTTTTTCAAAAAATATGAGAAATGCATTAAAATATGTTAGAAGTTGAGCTCAAAGTAACCTAAAATAAACATTTGAAATGTAACATATGTATTAGCATTGCTCAGACAGTGTAGCCAAATCATCACAAAAAACCTGCTAGCAAACAAGTGAATGCTAAACTAATCTGGTGTATTGACCCATTTTCTTATCCAAACTTGCCCAAACTAACACTAATTTGCCCATCTAATACTAACCTACCCATTTTCTTACCCTAATTTGCTCACTAGTGTAGGTGGACTCCTATGATAGAATCCACTTATATGCGAGTAAACATGTTAGTAATTTGATCTAGCGGGAACATGTGTTATCACATTGGGCAATATGAAGCTAGCAGTCACATGTTCTGCGATCGAATATTCACAGGTGCAGAGAATAGCCAAGTATAGGAATGCTAGGGCTCTCTAGTTTAAATGACGAGAATCAGAATGATTGTAAGGTTAATCCTGTAAGAATTGAAATGAAGGTAGTTTGAATTAGTAGAATTATCTATCTGAAATCAACTACTATCACACTCTCTACAACTCATCCACCCTCCCCTCTTCATTTAGCAGCACGAGATGTAATCAAAGAAAAATTGTTTTATTTTCCAGAGATTTGAAGTTCCATCAATATGAGTATCGATTCAAATTGGGATGTGGATAAATATAAAACAGAATATGAGAGTGAAGAACATTGGGAGTTAAGAAGAAGTTTCATGGTCGCACATAAAAACAAATATTCAGAGGAGAGATTGGTTTGTCTAGCTCAAGTGTTCACCAATATTGAGTTCATGGGATGCAGGTAGGTGATGCGTACTATTGAGTTATTGAGATGCCAGGTGATTCTCTTTTTTTGTTTGACAATTAAAAAAACTAGTTTACAACCCATGTTTTACCGAGAGATATTTCACAGAGTATTTACAGATATTTGTACATAATTTTAATTTTACAGTATCATCATCATATCATCATCATCCGGTATCACAGCAGCTGCCTCCATCTTCTGGAAACCAAATACCATTCCCCTCTGTCCATCGATTGATCTTCCTCCAATCCTCTGATATTCATAGCCGCTTGTACCCCTTCTATCCAAGTTTTCTTCAGTCTACCTCTCTTCCTCCTTTCCATTGGGATCCATTGCATAACAATTTTAGGCAATCTTTACTCCGGCATTCTTTTGACATGGCCATATCACTGGTAATCTTTATATATAAAATTAGTGTGAGTCTGTCTGTCCTTTTTGCAAGTTTAAAATTCAAATCCAAAATTATATGGTCTCCATAAAATTCATAAAGTTGGTAATAAAATGAGAGCCATAATTAATAATATTGGCTCGCTATGATATTATTTATCAAAATGGTTTGTACAAAAATTTAATGATCTTCCAAAATTTGACAACAAAAGCATTGAAAATTCCTCAGAATTAGTAGAAAAATTGAGTAATATTAATCTTGAACAAAATGACAGATTTGTATCCTTTGATGTGGTTTCCTTATTTTCTAGTATTCCAATTGAGAAAATGTTGAATTTTTTTGAAAAAGTGGTAAAGTTCTCTAAAATTGAAAAATGAAATAATAGAAGAATAAATAAGTCTCACAAAACTTGCATTAGTAATTCTTATCTTACTTTTAACAGAAAATTTTACAAACAGGTTTCTGGTTTGTCATGGGCAATCCTCTTTCATAATTTTTGCTGATTTGTTTATGAGCTACCTTGAGTGTCAAATCACTAATGCATATCCATGGATATTCAAGATTTAGTGTAGATACGTTGATATCTTTTCAATAATTAATTCCAAATATATTGAAGACGCATTGAAGTTACTAAACCTCCAAGATGAATCAGTGAAATTTACCACTGAATTAGAAAAATCAAATCAAATCCTGTTATTGGATCTATATTTAATTAGAAATGATCAGACACAAAAAATTGATTATTAGTGAGTGGAGAACATATTTTTATCGACTCACCTCATATGACTTCAAATTTCTTTGATACCGACGGTTTCAAACATTATCATGTCCCTCTTCAGTCATGGCTTCCACTGATGAAATTCTGTGTTTGTTGATATAAATATAGCCAGATTAAATGGTTTCAATAAGAGTGTAATATGTAACAAATTAAAGAAATTCAGAAAGATAAAACAACTTAAAGAATGCTCTACCCTACAAATTGTTAGTAAAGAAAAGGAAAATTTCAAGAAAATTACTTACCATCCAATAGTAGATAGGAAATTTCAAAAAAAATATGTGACAAATACAACATTAAGCATTAAATTAATCGTGATTATTTCTTACGTCTCATAGATGTATGAGGTAAAAAATAATCACGATTAATTTAATTCTTATGAATTGAACCTCATAATGTTAAAAATTCCCAAATTTAATATATAAATACAACATTACTTTGGCACCAATAAATAAATTTAGTCTTGAAAAACTTTTAAGTACAAATAAAAAAATCAACATCCCAGACAGTAAGAAATCTGGAATTTATCAAATAAATTGTAATGATTGTAGCAAAGTATACATAGAAAAAAATAAAAAGGAATTTGGAAACACGCACTAAAGAACATTTTAGAAATATTAAAAATTGTGAAATTGAAAAATCAGCAAATGCTGCACATAGTTTGCTAGAAATCATAACATTGAAAAAGAGGCAAAACTTTGGAAACATTTGGATAAACCGTTGGAATTGACAATTTGGGAAATGATATTCATTCAGAAGAATAAATATCAATCTATGAATTACTATATTCTTGTGGATAAAAATTTAATTACAAAGTTTATAATCCCAACGAAAGATGGCAGCACAAGAGGTGATGTCATTAGAGAAATCAACAATCACGGAATTTCATCACGGAAGCCATGACTGAAGAGGGACATGATATTGTCTGAAACCGTCGGTATCAAAGAAATTTGAAATCATATGAGGTGAGTCGATAAAAATATGTTCTCCACTCACTATTAATGATATAACCTCATAATGTTTACTTCCCAATATTAATTTAAATATAACATGAAATTGAATTTTATATGGGAAAGATACCCATATAGATAATTATTTTAAATCTTCAGGTTTCAATCACATTGCACATAAACATGCAATAGTTAATAGTCTAATACACAGATTGACGAATATCCCATTAAATGAAAAAAGATTCAAGAAAGAATATAATCATATCTTAAACATAGCTAGATTAAATGGTTTTGGTAAGGAAATTCAAACAGAAAATAGACTTAAAGAATGCACTACCCTATAAACTGATTGCAAGGAAAAAAAAAATCCAAGAAAATTACTTACTATCCTGAAGTGCGTAGAACATTTAAAAAAAAATTGAGAAATACAATGTTACATTGACACCAATAAATAAATTTAGTCTAAGTAGAATTACTTGTTGTTAACACCAGAGCATTAGCTTCATATATCATCATCATCATTACTCCAGGGATTAGGCAATTGCCTGTTCCGACTTCATAATGCATCAGCCCAACGTCTTCTAGGTCTTCCAACATCACGTCTTCCTCTTGCTTGATAATTTCTTGCTAACAATGGATATCTCTCCTTACTCATTCCATCCATATGATCAATCCATTTCTGTCTGTAATTCGTGACCTTATCCAATAAAGGGCTGTACTTTCAATTCTTCTCTTATATCCTCATTTCTTATTCTATCAAGTCTTGTACATCCTTTTACTTGTCTTAGGAACCTCATCTCTGCCGTCTGTATTCTATCCTTCTGTTTTTTCATTGGAGCCCAAGTTTCACATCCATACAATATTGTGGGAACCGCCATGACATTATACATTTTTATCTTGGTTTCTTTTCTAATTTTATTTTTGAATGTTCTCTGTATTGTTCCACACACCGTCTGAAATTTATTTATTTTGGAGTCAATATCTCTTTCCACATTGTAGCCAACATCACAGCCCAAATATTTGAAACTAGACACCTGTTCTATACTTTGATTTTCTAAAATAATTTTGGATCTCACTGGATCTCTTCCTCTAAAAGCCATGGTCTTCGTTTTCCTTACAGAAATCTTTAGATCATATAATTTACATATTTCATTTAATGCATGCATAGATTTCTGTAAGTTGTCTTCATTTTTCTGTATTATGATTACATCGTCAGCAAATAGAAGATTATTTATGCACACTTTATTATCCATTCTTATTCCTGGATTCACTAAAACTTTCCATTTATTTAAAATATTGTCTATATATATATATATATATATATATTAAATATATATATAAAACATCGGTGGAAAGATCAAGACCATCTTCACTAGGTTTACCATACAGGCCACATGGCCTAAAACGAATTTGTTCATGATGATGATATATATATATATATATATATATATATATATATATATATATACACATATACACATGCATACATAAATTTAGTCTGGGTAATCTTCTAAGCACTAATAATGAATATTTAACTTTCACAGGGAAAGAACACTATGAGGTTTAATTTAAGAATGAAATTAATGTTTTTATTACTTCACCTTATATCCTTTTTCTTCTATACTGCAGTTTCGGAGCTTATCTCCATTGTCAGTAGCCTCTGGTCGACCGGTGTTATGTCGTTTCTTGGCGGTTTCCTTCCTACTTCCACCAAAATTAAACCCCATAGTGATTAATTCCTATAAAAGTTAAAAATAAATAAAAAAAGGAAAAATCAAAAGAAGTTTGGAAACTCGTACTAAAGAACATTTTAGAAATATTAAAAATTATGAAATTGAAAAATCAGCAATTGCTGCACATAGTCTACTAGAACATCACAAAATTGGAGGAGAAACAAAACTTTTAAAACAATTGGATAATCCTTTGGAATTGACAGTTTGGGAGAAGATATACATTCAAAAGAATAATCATAGATTGATGAATTTTGATATTCCCAACGAACAAAATTTAATTTCAAAGTTTATAAAACTCGACCATAGATGGCAGCTCAGATGATGTTGATGGCCAAAGAATTTCATCAGTCTGAGTCATGACTGAAGATGAATGGGATCCCGTTTCAAACCATGGTATTGTGAAATACATGAAATTTGTGAGGTGAGTTATTAATATATACTCTGACCAATGTTAAATTTAGTAATGTCTTTAAAGAGGAAAGTAAACAAAATTTAAGAGATGTAATAAGAACAGTTAACTGTCATACTATGTGATGGGCAGTATATGTGGGACGAATGGGAAATGAAAAAGTTGCATGGAAACTTCTTGTAGAAAAGCCAGTCAGAAAGTACCAATAGTCAAGCCAAAAATACCAGGCCAAGAATAAGGCGGGAAAATAACATTAATTATGATTCGAGAGAGGCAAATTTTACAGGGAATGATTTCAAAAATTGACCAGGATAGAAATATATGGAGAGCTTATGTCCAAGCGACCATGTATTTCTTATTTACTATAAAATTACAATAGGAAGTAACATTATGAGGTTCTTCTTAATAAATAAGGCGAGTCTATTGCATCTTACCTCATAAAAGTTGAGTTCTTCTAGGACATGTTTCAAAACAATTGTTTTATCGTCAGCTTGTCCCGACTTGATTTTTAAGTTGGCCACACATTTATTATATGAATTTCTGAGTTTGATAGTACCAATGAGTTAGTTCTTATGTTTAACTACATGAGACATTTTTTACAGATATCCTGCTGAGACTATGCAGCTAGTGGCTCAGCTGGCTGAAGGTGTAGCGGACTCTTATCGTGAGAAACAGAAAAACAGACTGCAGAGGACATTTGTACAGGCATCGGATGCAGCTGGTGCTAAGGCTAAAGGTAGATAGTAATGTGAGATAGTGTTGCAGTTGAACCAGTGCTAGCTTTAGACTGGAGGGAATTGAAAATTTTATATGATGTGAGATATAATTTAGGAGGATATAAACGTGAACATTGTTACATAATTGAATCAGAGATTTTTAATGCCTTGCCTATTAAAAACTATGTATTTCTCAACGGACTAGTTTTGAAGGCCATTTGCCTTCATCATCTTGTTTCATACGTTATACTTCACATTAGAATTTTTTTAATGAAAATTATTATTATTATTACTTTTTAATTATTAATCCTTGCGAATGAAATGACTAAGAAAAAAACTTAAACAGGGTGTCCAGCAGTTAGGAAAACCTTGAAAACTTTGAATAAGTCGGGAATTTGAAAGTAACCGGGAAGTAGAACGGGAATTCATAAAGGGACATGCATCTATCTTGTATTCAAATCAAAGGAATCATTATTGTTAAACCACACTCTAAAAATGTTTACAGATATTGGGATATTTCTTGGAAGAAATGTTTATGAAACTATAGCAAGAAATCACTTCTGCCACTGCCAAAGAAGTGCAGGCCCTTGCCAATACAATATTACGTAACAAAACAATACTTGAGCACAGGTAGTTATAAATTATATGTTTTTATTACTTGCACATATTTAAAAAAAAGTTTTTCAAAATTGGCTTTGCTAGAATTAATTCAATTTAGCACTAAAAAACTCGGGAAATAGTTGGAAATTTCATATTTGTAATTTGCTGAACAACCTGTTGAAGTTTTCTTTCCATTATGTTAATTTCCTATAATTCTTTTACATTGAGTAATGACTTTTATGCAAGGATTTTTATGGAATATTTTATGTTTATAATTTCATTATGCAAGGTGAGCGAAACTCCATTGGCAAACTTTCATTGAGATTGAAAGAGGATATATGATGATAATTGCTGTGTATGCCCCAGAGGAAGGTAAGAAAGAAGAAACAAAAAAAAATTATAAAACATTACAACGTATATAAGAGAAAAATTTGCGTGTAGATCGTAACTCGCCTCGGTAGCTCAGTTGGTAGAGCACTTGGCCCGGAAAGCCAAGGGTCCCGGGTTCGAGTCCCGGTCTAGGCAAAAAATTTTCTCTTCAAATATTACAAACATTAGTTGATAAATATACAAAAGATCATCATTTAATAATAAGTGGAGACTTAAATGCCAGAGTAGGCAATGTCCCATACCTAATGTAATAGGAAATAATGGAGAAATAACAATAAATGATAATGGACAGGATTTGAGACAGTTTTCAGCCTATAATCAATTAAAAATAATGAATACCTATTTCCGAAAAAAGGACATACATAAATATACAAGAAGTGGATATAACTCAAGAGCAATAATTGACTATTAATCGTAAACAACAAGCTTGGAGCCTTGGTAAGAGATGTGAGAGTACATAGAGGCAGTGATATATACTCTGATCACTATCTCGTGATAAGTAAAATAAACATAATAGCTAAATGGCGGAAAAAATAACATAAAGAACAAAAGAAACCAAGAAGAAGTATATAAAGTATATTTATTACAAGATCAAAGTATTAGACAACATTATGAAAGCAGAATGAATAAATATATATCAGAGATAGCGACATCAGAAGACATAAATATTGAATGGGAAAATATATCAAATGTAATACATAAAACAGCAAATGAGATATTAGGAAAGAAAAATAGAATAAGAAATAGGAAGGGCTTGAGAACTTGGAATGCGAATATACAAAATGCAGTGAATGAAAAACACAAAGCATATCATACATACTTACGACTGAAAACAGAAGAATCTTATGAAGAATATAAAACGAAAAGGAGAATTGCTAAAAGCATTATAAGAAAAGCCCATCAGGAGTCATGAGATAAATTCATAAGCTCAGTAGAACATGATATGTATGGAAGACAAGAAATAGGTTATAAATTAGTGAAACATCTAAATCAGACTGAGAAAGATTCTGCCAGATTGAATATAATCCCAGAACAAGAATGGATCCAACATTATGAAAAACTTTGGAAAAAGGAGGAAATTGAAGGAAAAGAGAACAATGAGGAAGAAATAAAAGTGGAAAATATTGATGTAATAGACATAAATGAATTAGAAATGGCTTTGAAAACCACTAAGAATAGGAAAGCAACAGGATTAGATAATATAAATATGGAATTAATCAAATATAGTGGAATATTGTGTAAACTACGAATACTTCATCTAATTAATATATGTTGGCAGACCTATGGGATTCCAACCACTTGGAAAACAGCAATTGTGAAGAATATATTCAAAAGAGGAGACCGAAGAAATTGCGAGAATTACAGAGGGATTAGCTTAATGAATACTGGCTACAAGATATATACGAAAATAATAAATAATAGATTGAGAAACATAACAGAAGTAATAATAAGTGAAAATCAAAGTGGATTCAGAAAGGGAAGGTCATGTATAGACAATGTCTTTACACTGAAACAACTCATAGAAAAGAGAAGAGAACATAACTTAGAAACTCACATAGGATTTATAGATTTGGATAAGGCCTTCGATCGAGTAAACAGACAAAAATTATGGGAAATATTACGAATGAAAGGATACCCGCTGTGCCTTGTTGAAACAATAAAGAAATTATATGAAGACACAAATATAATTATAGATACTGGATTCAAAAGAACAGATGCAATCAAAACAAATACTGGATTACGACAAGGATGTAGTTTATCACCCACTTTGTTTAATATATATATATAGACGATATTTTAAATAAATGGAAAGTTTTAGTAAATCCAGGAATAAGAATAGATAATAAAGTGTGCATAAATAATCTTCTATTTGCTGACGATGTAATCATAATACAGAAAAATGAAGACGACTTACAGAAATCAATGCATGCATTAAATGAAATATGTAAGTTATACGATCAAAAGATTTCTGTAAGGAAAACGAAGACCATGGCTTTTAGAGGAAGAGATCCAGTGAGAACCAAAATTATTTTAGAAAATCAAAGTATAGAACAGGTGTCTAGTTTCAAATATTTGGGCTGTGATGTTGGCTACAGTGTGGAAAGAGATATTGACTCCAAAATAAATAAATTTCAGATGGTGTGTGGAACAATACAGAGAACATTCAAAAATAAAATTAGAAAAGAAACCAAGATAAAAATGTATAATGTTATGGCGGTTCCCACAATATTGTATGGATGTGAAACTTGGGCTCCAGTGAAAAGACAGAAGGATAGAATACAGACGGCAGAGATGCGGTTCCTAAGACAAGTAAAAGGATGTACAAGACTTGATAGAATAAGAAATGAGGATATAAGAGAAGAATTGAAAGTACAGCCTTTATTGGATAAAGTCACGAATTACAGACAGAAATAGATTGATCATATGGATAGAATGAGTAAGGAGAGATATCCATTGTTAGCAAGAAATTATCAAGCAAGAGGAAGACGTGATGTTGGAAGACCTAGAAGACGTTGGGCTGATGCATTATGAAGTCGGAATGGGCTATTGCCTAATCCCTGGAGTGATGATGATGATGATATCTCATCTTTCATTTTGGTCTCTCATGTGGTAAATGTTTTGGGGGACATCTGCTCCATTATCAGCCAGAAACTTACTGCTGAGTTGACTATTAAGTCTTGTATATTCCTTCCATTTGATGTTGGGCAGGAACTTCAAAATTCATTATTTTATCTCTATCTCATTATTTTGTCTGGATGTATAGTTCTGATCTACTGTGTATATGAAATGGTACATTTGAAACAAATATTTGGAAGTATTCCTTTATACTTTCCTTAACACATCAAGTCTTGGATTTTGCAAAAAACATACATTTTTGACAATAAAAGTTATTAAAGAAATACCATACTCCATTACTACAGACCTTAGTACCTTACTTATTTGTTCCTTAATATTATTAATATTTTAGTTTGTGAGGTTGGGTCAATCAGTGCTATGCACCCTCCCTTCCAACCTACTTGCCCTTGTTGCAATTCTAGGTCGTATCAGTGAGCTGATCATATTTACTAAAAAACTGTGCATTTACATCTGAGTTATTAAAGCAAGACGATGTAGTAGATGTTTTCGTTACGTTACGGTACAAATTTCTGGTCTGATACCTGTATGCTTCAGTGTGATTTTAAAGACATTTTATGTCAAAAAACATTCTTTCCCCTTCATTACCAACAAACCAATCTCCTTTGTTGTACTTTGTCCTTGCTACCATATATTAGGGTGTTCATTCGTCCTGTTTTTCCCAGGACAGTCTTGTCTCTTTGGAAAATGTCCTGTTGTCCCAAAAGTTTTCTTGGAAATGCTTAAATGTTCTGCTTTTGGGATGATGCTTCAATGTATTTATAAATGGCAACTTTTGTTTTGTTGTTGTTCTTCTTCCTTCCAAGTATTAGGCCAAGGCCTGTTACGATCCTGTAGAAAATTTACCCTCCAGCGTTTCATAGGATGGCTCAGAGATTTTCGTCCTCTTGGTATATAATTATAAACAACTTTGGGGATCCGATTTGAACTCATTCTTTCAAGATGGTGTTTCCAATTTAGTTGGTACTGTTTAATATATTCCAAAATTGGCATAGTCTTCAATTCTTTTAAGATATTGGTGTTCCTTTTCCGATCCCATCTGGTGTAACCTGCTGTTCTGCGCATGAATTTCATTTCACAAGCTGTTATTCTGCTTTCATGTTGCCTTTTTAGTGTCCATGCTTCACTACCATAGGTCAGCACTAGTCGAGCCAATGTGTTATATAAATGTAATCTGGTGTTTTTTTGTACAAGGGATGGTTTCATAACTTGATTAATAATTCCCAAACTTTTATTATAACTAGTAATTTTTCAGGGATATCCTTTTCATCCCAGATAAAGAGATAATATCCAAGATATTTAAATTGTTTAGATTTCTCTAAAATTTTATTCTGGAGACAGATTTTACTTTGTATGAGGTCCTTCCCATGAAATGCTATAATTTTAATTTTGTTAATTGATATTTCCATATTAAATTTGGCAGTTGTTTTTTGTAAATTATAAATTGATCGTTTGCAAATCATTTTCGGAAAGTGCCAGAAGTGCTAAATCGTCTGCAAAAAGAATAGCATTGAGTTTGAGGTTCCTATTAATGGGTATATATTCCCGTTGTGTTTTCCTCCATTTGTATATTATTCTATTCATATATATAATGAAAAACACCGGTGGAAGTCCACATTCCTGTCTTACTCCAGTGTTGATTCGTTTTGTTTTTTACCATGTAATTATAAATATGAAAGTTAGAAAGCACCAGTTGCATGATCACGATGCACTGTTTGGTCTATATTGTTTTTTACTCTCATATATTGGTAACTGGTATACAATTTTTCAAATTGTTAATCCATGGTCAGTGCAGCCAATGTCGGAGATTTCCTGCTGATTCTGCTACTTTGGTGGTGGAGAAATACAATTTTAACTTGGATCAATGAGATTTAGTCAGTGGATTTTTATTTCCCTTGCAGCAGTAAATAAATATTTTTATAATAATAATAATAGAAGAAATGCGCAGAAGTTGTGCAGAAAATATATGTTACATAAGTTTTGTCATTAATTTGATTCACATAGCTTGTTATTTGCAGAATTCTGCCAGGGATTTCCCTCGTTTTTTGCAAGTGGTTACATGGTAACGGTCGCATGGTTGTTTGCACAGTTCACACACACAGTTGTTCCCAGGATCGTGGAAACACTTGGTCTTGCATATCTTGTGGTGGTATCCATGCACTGCTGTTGAGTTCACTAGGTGTCAGAGTTCTTGATTGGTGTTGATCCAGGATTTGTTTGTCATGGCTTGTGTTGTATAAAAGTCCAGCCATATCTCTTGTCTCTTCTTCTCCCTTTCCTGAAGTAGTTATTTGAGCTGTCTGTGGATGGTAGCCTCATATGCAGTCCTTATAAATAAATGTTTTTAAACATTAATAAACAATGTCTTTAGTGGTTTTTGATTTGTGAATGATTGATTCTTATAAATTTATATTGGCAATAGTGTCGTAGTAAAAAGAAAATAAATGTTTCCAGTATTCACTTTTCGTCTTATTCCATTTTCACTTTTCCAATTGCTTGCATAGTTGCTTGAGTTATTAGACATGTGTTAAATATTTACAAGATATTCATTATCTGTACAATCATTCAGTATAATTAAACATGCCAAAACAAAAATGTTCTTTGAACAGCAATATCAAAAGTGAGTTTCCTTTTATCTTGGGAAGTGGAGAAACTGTAGAATGCACGTTATGCAAATCAAAATTTAATGACATGGTGGTCGCTGTGACATTGTGAATCATGTGAAGACAAAAAAAAAAAACGCTTGAGTGTTCAAACACAAAGTGCAAATAAAAGCATGATTGGCTATTTATAATTAAAAACAGTGACTGAAATGGACAGACAGTTGGCAGCTCAGAAAGCAACTTTTGCTTGCCACACTATAATGCATAACCACAGTTTTTGGTCAATGGATTGCACTACTGGTGTTATAAAGAAACTTTTCAGTCCAAAATTCACGTGTGGTCATACAAAGTGTAATGTAGTTATTTATAATGTTATTGTGCCATATGCAGCATAGCAGGTTCTTGGTGAATTGGAAAGTTCTCGGTTCATTTCAGTGATGTTAGATACTTCTAATCATTTGGATTTAAAGCTAGTTCCTCTCCTTGTCAGATAGTGTCATCCACAAATGGTATAATGGTAAATGTGATAGAATTAGTTAATTTTTATGGAGAGACTTCTGATTTACTTCAGAATTTTGGATTGGATGTCATAAAAAAATATGAACTTGAGATTTACTTCAGAATTTTGTATTGGATGTCATAAAATAGTATGAACTTGAGATTTACTTCAGAATTTTGTAATGGATGTCATAAAAAATATGAACTTGAGATTTTTTGAGATTTACTTCAGAATTTTGTATTGGATGTCATAAAAAATATGAACTTGAGATTTACTTCAGAATTTTGTATTGGATGTCATAAAAAATATGAACTTGAGATTTACTTCCGAATTTTGTATTGGATGTCATAAAAAAATATGAACTTGAGAAAAAAAAATATGAACTTGAGATTTACTTCAGAATTTTGTAATGGATGTCATAAAAAATATGAACTTGAGATTTATTTCAGAATTTTGTATTGAATGTCGTAAAAAATATGAACTTGAGATTTACTTCAGAATTTTGTATTGGATGTAATAAAAAAATATGAACTTGAGATTTACTTCAGAATTTTGTATTGGATGTCATAAAAAAATATAAACTTGAGATTTACTTCAGAATTTTGTAATGGATGTCATAAAAAAATATGAACTTGAGGAGAAGGTTATTGCAATTTCTGCAGACAACACTAACACTAATTTCGGTGGTAAATGAAGGCGAGGAAAAAAAATTGTTCTACAAATTGCAAGAAAAAAACCTCGAATAATCTGATAGGTGTTGGCTGCCCTGCACACGTGGTACACTATGCTTTACAAACTGATTCAGACTGTTTACCCATCGACTGCCAGTTAATTGTAAATAAAGTCTATCAACACTTTCACATATACATAGTAAGGGTTAATTCTCTTAAGTCATTCAGTGAGATCACTGAAATTGAAAACAAAACAGTACTTGGACATAGCAAGACAAGGTGGCTATCCCTGTTACCTGTATTGGAAACAATTGTAGATATGTTTCCTGCTTTGAAGTTATATTTTCTTTCCCTTGATAAGTGTCCAGTCCCGCGCCGTAGCCGAGTGGTTGAGGCAGGAAGCCTTTGTGCAGAGCTATGGGACTTGCGCTTGTTCGAGTCTCCATGTGGGAAAAATTTTCTCATGGTATTTTGGCCAGTATGGGACCAGTGCCCACCCAGCATCGTGAGGCATTTGGGTAGCTACAATAAGTAGCGGCTCCAGGTTGAGAAAACTAGCTATAACGACTGGGGGACTCAACATGCTGACTACATGTCATCCCTACACTGGCTGATGATCATCTACCTCTGTGATTGACACATGTGGATGTGAGGCCAGCACCTGGTTGGTAGGCTAAGGGCCTTCTAGATCTGTCGTGCCAGGATTTTTTTTATCCTCAAACAATTCTTTGAAAACCCGCTTTGTCTTACTCTTCTCCATTTTCTCGTTAGCCAGTTAAAAGTTTTTTCCACAACTATTAAATGTATAGAAAAACAAGAAATCACATTAATGGAAGTGTGTCAAGAAATAAAAAAGTTATTGAATAAATTGCAATGCAGAAAACCTGAATGATTTCACTTATGTTGTACGTGATATATTAAGACAGTTGGAAGATGAGTGAGAAATTACTTTTGAAGAATTTCATAGTTATGCTGACAACTTCTATGACACTTGTATTCAGTATATTGAAGAAGGTGTTTTCCATTTCTTACACCTTTTAAAGAATTTAATTGGGTGTTATTCCAAAAAGAGCAGCGAACATGGAAGAATATACAAGAATATTGCAGTTTTGTTTAAAATATTGTGCCAACTTTATTATAGATGAAGATGAACTTTTCAATGAATTTTCTTGTGTTCAGAACCATGTTCAGAGTAAAATGGAAGAAAGTGTTGAAACAAATCTAAATGCTGATGAAAAGTGGTGTGAAATGGTAAAATTAAATGTTTCTTACCTCTCCTCATATAAATCTTCTAAATAGATTGCGATTTCGAGACCATAACGGTCTCATCTTCAGTACTTTTTTGGCGACTGATGTTATGTTAATTGGAAGAAACTCTTCTTGTTCCCTCTGTTGGTGGATCGGTCTATCAACAGAGGGAAGAAGAAGAGTTTCTTCCGATCAACATAACATCAGTCGCCAAAAAAGTACTGAAGATGAGACCGTTATGGTCTCGAAATCGCAATCTACTTAGAAGATTTATATGAGGAGAGGTAAGAAACATTTAATTTTACCATAAATTAAACCTCATAGTGATTAATTCCTGTAAAAGTTAAATAATGGTGTGAAATGTTTGGCTACTTCAGTGACAAAAACATTAATATTAAGAATGCCATTTAATTGGTAGGATTTTGTCTGGCAATTTCTGGATCAAATGCTGCTGTAGAATGTGTATTTTCCCTAGTGAATTCTTTATGGTCAAATGAAAAAAAAAAAACAGAATGAAAGTTGAAATTGTAAAGGCATCTCATGGTAAAAACACATTTTAACAATGTGTAACGTACTTCATTTTATGATAGAGTTTCAAAAGAAAATAAACTGCTTTTGAAATACATAAATCATCGCAGTATAGCAATGCAAATGCATCTACCAGTCTACCTGTGTAGACATAATATAGCTGAGTAAGTAATTTTAATGGACAATAAAAAAAATGGCATAACTTATATGCACAATTTGTATAATTATTTCATTAAATTTTTTGAACTTCTATATTTTGTTAATGTCGCACCTTTTTTTAAAATGTCCCAGGTTTTTCCTTTAATGTTTTGTAATGTCCCCTTTACATTGAAAATATTATGGATACCCTACCATACATGTCATCAGCATAAGTCAAATATTGATATAATTTTTTGGAAATGTTGGTTGGTTGGTATCTAATGTCGAGCACTTGATAATAAAATCATTCGCTCTTCTTTTGTAAATGTTAAAACGAGTATTACAGACTGATAACTCCAAGTAAAACCCCAGAAAATATGTTAAAGCCGGATATTTTCCCTTGCATAATAATAATAGGGGTTATCTTATTAATTTTATATATATAATTTTAATATTTTAATTTTTAATATTCAATGGAAGTCATTTAATATTATAGTATGAATATTAAGAAATTTCGTATTATGATAGCTCAATAGTTCAATGTTGAGAATAATTTTGTAGTTCTGAGAACTTATAAAATCAGTTATGAATTTGAATGGATCTTTGAAATATCAACAGACATTTTAAAAAGAGATTGGATAACTCGATATGAGCCAACCAATAGTACTCATAAGCCTGGTTATTTTGACCAATCAGATTTGAATGTCATAATTTGAAATAAAGAATTGAAGAGCTTATTTCCAAAGTGTCTTAAATCCAAAATTCGTGACTTTCAATATTTTTATCTGACAAAAGTCTTTATTCCATCATGCATCATGTTAACACGTTGATATATTCCTAAGTGTCTTATATCCCCTGTTAAAACGGTTTGAAAATCGTGTTTATTTCCAATATGTCTTATATCCATTTGACCAATCTGCTGATTTGGTACAAAGCACGTGACTCATCATGGGCGTTGCTATGGCACTCCTTGTTACATGGTGGTGTACAACAGTTAGCAGTGACTTTCTGTGGTGTTTTTCTGTTTATTTGTCAGTGAAAAACAAATGGCTAGTTGTGAAGAAGGCGTAGTAAATCATTTGGGATGGACAGCAAGAAAAAGAGCACTAGTACCTTCAGAGTGGAATAAAAACAAAGATAAACACTGCAAATCCCAAAATAAAGGAAATCAACCTGTTTTATGATGGCTGTAGCGCACAAAACAAAAATTTTATAATGTTAGCAATGCTTAGTAATTTGGCAAATCTTTTTGATCTCACTATTAATATAACATTCCCTGTGGAGGAACATAGCTATTTGCCAGTAAATCGAGTTTTTGGACTGGTGGAGAAAAAGGTGCATAAAATGGAGCAAGCCTTTTTGCCAACAAACTACCACAACATTTTCAACACTGTTGAGCGTGTATTCATTCTAGGAGAAGACTGGTTTTCCTATGACTGGAAACTTTCTTCCAGGAAGCATAAAAAATCCAAAATGGGTTTCAATATAACATATGTTAAAATGGTAGATCACAGCAAAGTGACTTGCCAAACAACGTATTCGAGTTTAACCATGTGCTCTCACACATTAGTGAAGAGGGGTAAAAAGTGGTCAGCACTAGAGCCATTAAAAGAAAACTTAGGGCTGAAGAAGTATTTTAGTCAGTTCTTCATTATTTTCCACGTTGTGGGCGCAATTTTGAAGAAGTAATTTTTTTCCCATGTTATGACGATGTTTTGAAGCAGCTAACTCTCTTCATGCCCAATGTTGTAGTAACATTTTGAAGGAATAGTGTCCCAAAATAGTAAATAAGAATTACTGGTTCAGGTTGGGTTTGATTTTCGGTAGAGCCGGATTCTCTTCTCAAGGTCGAAGTTGGTACACAAGATAGGAAAACACTTTAAAAATCACTAATAACTGATTCTTGTAGAAATATTTATAAATTTATTTACTATTTAATTTCCCAGCAGATCAAGTAAATATAGGTGGTATTATTCTACACTGTCAATTAAAATTAAATTATTTTCTTTCCTTGAATCCACTATTTTTCTGGTATTAAATATCACATTTTATCAGGAGAGCTGTTATTGCTTCTATCCTTGATGAAAGTTATATCCAGACTGACTAGTGTAATTCTGTTATAATTTTAAAGAACATTATTACATCACATGATTTTATATTTAAATTCTATTGATTAATGGCCCATTAAATACCAGGTTAAATTTTATTGGTTAAATCAAAAAGTTAATTGTTTTAACATCTAATCAGAATTTAGTATACTTTTATTTAAAAATATTAAGTTAAGCAGGTGTTCCTATTACAGTTATAAAAGAAAGCTTTATATTTCAGACAACAATGACTTAAGACACAATTTTAAAAGCATTATTTAGAAAGACTGTTATACAGGGTGGACCGCTCGAATGGACCTAATTTCAATTGCTTGTTACTGGCAAACGGTTGAAGATAGAAACTTAAAACAACGTTCATAGTACAGAAAAACTCACCAAGTTTCGAATCCTGTCGGTAGATGGCACAAAGATACGTTTCTCGTTCTTAGATTTAATTGTTTGTGAAAATGGCGACTCCGCAGATGAAAGCGCAAGCTGTTTTGTGGTATGCGGAGTTTAAATCAATCATTAGAGTTCAAAGGGAGTTCCGGCGTGTGTTTAACCGTGATGCTCCAACTGCTAGAAGCATAAAGAAGTGGCGTGATACATTATTAGCTACAGGATCTGTGTTGAAGAAGCATGGTGGTGGTCGCAGAGCATCCGATGAAATGGTAGCAAATGTTCAAGCCGCATTTGAGCGAAGCCCCCGGAAGTCATTAAGAAGAGCTTCGCGGGAACTTCAAATACCAAAATCGACATTACAACGGATTGTCCACAAACGCCTCAAACTGCACGCATATAAAGTGCAGTTAGTGCAACGTCTGGAGCCGAATGACATGCCGAAACGAGTGGAATTCGCCAATACGATGCTGGACCGTCTCGGCGCTGATCCTGACTTCATGACCAAGATTTTCTTCTCGGACGAAGCCACTTTCCATTTGTCAGGCAAGGTAAACCGGCATAATGTGCGGATCTGGGGATCGGAGAATCCTCACGCTATTCAAGAGCATGTTCGTGATAGTCCGAAGATGAATGTTTGGTGCAGTTTGTCACATAATAAGGTCATTGGACCGTTTTTCTTCGCCGAGAAACTGTTCGTGGTACCACATATCTTGACATGCTGGAGCAGTTCTTCTTTCCACAAATTGAACAACTGCAGCCTAACATCGTTTTCCAGCAAGATGGTGCTCCTCCCCACTGGTCCAATGAAGTTCGTACGACTTTGGACAACATTTTCCCTGGCCGTTGGATTGGTAGGGGAGGACCAATCGCGTGGCCCCCGAGATCTCCCGATTTAACACCACTGGATTTCTTTCTCTGGGGCTATGTCAAAGATAAAGTTTACACCACCCCAGTCAAAGACCTTCGTGATCTTCGTGAGCGCATCATAGAGGCTATTGAGAACATTCCAGAAGACATACTCCAACGTACTTGGCAAGAAATTGTTCATCGCTTTGATATCGTCACAGTGACTGCTGGGGCTCATATAGAGATGTGGTGATCTGGATATCAAAACTTGGTGAGTTTTTCTATAATATGAACGTTGTTTTAAGTTTCTATCTTCAACCGTTTGCCAGTAACAAGCAATTGAAATTAGGTCCATTCGAGCGGTCCACCCTGTATAATACAATTTCTTTAATTGTTACTGAGACATTTTTATTCAACAATGAACAAGAATTAATTATTTAGATGTTTTTCTTTATTTAAGTTATATTTAAATATTAAAAGAATTTTAAAATATAAAATTAATAACTTTAACTTTCATATTTATTATGATATTAAAATCCTGCTATAGGGCATCCAGTAAAGGAGGAGAAATTAAGGCATTAAGTCAGGTTTAAGTAAGTTAGGGATTACCCAACACCTTCATGCAAAGCCATTCTGGCAAAAAATATTTTCAAACAGTGTGCACAGACTGTGCGACCCTTCTTATCTCTGCATTTAGAAGAGTCCGTTGCCATATTTGGATCTTTACTGGCTTAGAGAATCTACTGAAATGTTTAGTTATTCTAATAGCAGCGTCCAGTCCATAAATGTCAGTGCTATCTATTATTCTTTGCCCGGGCCCATCAGAGGCAAATATTGATTCATCTTTCCTATATAGATTTAATAACATAAATTAATTTTTAACAAGAATTCTTGAACACACTGTAGTAATTTACGTGACTTGTATTTAACTCAGTATTATATTTATATATAAATTGGTAAGAGGCACTCGAAAGAGCATTAAGTTATAAGTTTATAATTTGTCTTTTATGAGTTCGTTCAGTGATCCTGTCCATATTCTGCATTGTTTGTAATGGTATCGCTCACACTTTTGGTCGCATATCTTGCATTCACACGAATCACTCGGATGGTGGAATTTTGTAGTTTTGCACATTTTGTGATGATATCCGTGTGTTGCTAAACCTATGATTCTGTGCCTTTGTGGTTGGTTACTTCCAGTCCACTCTCTGTTTACCATGGCATCTGAGGCGTAGAAATCTTCGTCAATCTCTTTTTCTCTCTGTTTCTTTTTTTCGATGACTTTCTTATATGGCTCCGTTGCTGGCAGTAGTATCCTTTGTCTCAGGTCCTCTAGGAAGAAGGTTTCTCTGGCTAGCATATAGGTCATTCTGTTTGGTGTGTATTTGCTTGCACCTAATGCCTTTTTGATGAATCTTGGTTTTACTTTTTCTAACCTCTCCAAATCGCTGGTCGATAGTTTCTCCCATAACAGTTCTATCCCGTAGGTGACGATCAGGGTGATCACTGATGCAAATAATTTCATGGCTGTGACTAATTTTAACGTAGTGATGTCTTTGATACTGCACATAGCTCTTATAGCTGCTGCTGCTCTCTCCTGCACATGTGCGCTGAAAGACTTTGTTGTTGGCTGCAGTGTTATGCCTAAATATCTGAATTTGTTGACCAGTATTATATTTACAACCATGAAACCTAGAAGGGAGGGGGGAGCTAATATAATCTTGAGAAAGCTTGCATGTAGGAAAAATATAAGGCTGCAATAGCATAGCTAACAAGTACAGTAATTAAACATTCTTATTTACTTAAAATAGAATTTAATATTTCAATTATATGTCTGAAGTTGAAATATGAAAAGATATTTAAACATAAATCCCTCCATGGTATCTTTACCTTGTCGTGGTGGAGTGGCTTGTGTGCTTAAATGATCCTGAGAGCTATGCCGGCGGTAGCATTGCTGCCGATAGGGTTACCCATGCCGGACTGGTCGAAGGTGATAAGCCAGACGAAATAAGTACCTTGGTCGAAAGAGTGACGATCTTTCACCGTAAAATACAACCGTCAAGAAATGCGGACATGGGTTCTACTGGGGTAAAATTTTCCGGAGGTCAAATAGTCCCCCATTCGGTTCTCCGGGCGGGGACTACTTCAGGGAACCCATGCCAAAGGCTCAAACACAGGGACATGTTCCTAGGAACATGGAATGTTAGGACTTTATACAAAAGTGGGGCACTAGAGATATTAACGCGGGAATTAGATAAATCACCCTTGGATATAGTCGCTTTACAGGAAGTTAGGTGGCCAGGAGAAGGTAGTCAGGAATCAGGAAGCTTTGCATTATACTATGGGGGTGCAGAAAGACCTGCATTTGGAACGGGTTTTTTAGTCAGAAGGAGGATCCTATCTGCTATCCGAGATATTAAGTTTGTTAGTGATAGGATATCATACATAATTCTAAAGGGTAAACGACATGATTTTATAATTGTAAATGTACATGCCCCCACAGAAGATAAAGATGACAAGATCAAGGATGAGTTCTATGAAGAATTAGAATGCTTATTTGATAGCCTTTCACGATATCATATGAAAATTGTCTTAGGAGATTTTAATGCAAAAGTGGGGCGGGAAGATATATTCAAACCAACAATAGGCAAATTCAGTCTTCATGAAGATAGTAACGACAATGGGGTTAGATTAGTCACATTTGCCACATCAAAGAATCTCATTGTTAAGAGCACAAAATTTCAGCGTAAGGATATTCATAAATACACCTGGACGTCCCCAGATGGAGAAACTCGGAACCAGATAGATCATGTATTAGTGGATAAACGCTGGCACAGTAGCGTCATTGATGTTAGATCAGTTAGAGGCACAGACTGCAATTCGGATCATCATCTGGTCAGAGTGAAAATTAGACAACGGCTATCGCTTATGAGAGGAACAAACGCTAAAGATGATTCTGTAAAATATGAATTAAAAAAACTTGAAAAATGATGAAATGCGGCAAGAATACCAAATCAAAATTGCTAATATATTTGAAGTACTGGAATCTTCAGGTGACAATGTGGCAAACCAAGAAGAAACTGATATAAATAAAGAATGGGAGGCTATAAGAGATACTATTAAATTGTCAGCATCAGAAAGCATTGGTTGTTTAAAAAAGAGGCAAAACAAGAAATGGTTTGATGAGGAATGTGCCGATATTGTAAAGAAAAGAAAGCTAGCAAAAATGAAATGGTTACACGAGCCAAATGAGGTAAATTTAGAGCAATTGGGTAGTGTTAGACTGGAAACCACCAAGTTACTAAAGAGTAAAAAGAGGGAATATTTGAGAGAGAAGATTAATGATCTTGAAATGAACGCAAAAAATAGGAACATTAGAGAATTATATCAGGGAATTAGTATAGAGAAGAAAGGGTTTCAGGCTAGAACAAACATAATTCGGAATGAAAATGGGGATATGATTGCAGATTCTAGGAGTATATTAAATAGATGGAAAGGTTACTTTGATCAGCTATTAAATGTACATACAGAACAGGACATCGAGGAGGATAAGTTACAGACAGCAGAAATGTTAGTCGCAGAACCGAGTCCATTAGAGGTTGAAATGGCAATTGAAAAATTGAAGATGTATAAATCATCAGGTTCAGATGAGATCCCAGCAGAACTGATAAAATCAGGGGGAGAAAAATTGATGGACAAGATACGTTGGTTGCTTAGTATGATTTGGGAAAAAGAAGCTCTTCCAGATGAATGGAAGGAATCAATTATCGTACCAATCTATAAGAAAGGAGATAAAACTGATTGCAACAACTATAGGGGCATCTCATTACTTTCAACTTCGTACAAAATTCTAACAAATATATTAGTAAGCAGACTTACTCCCTATATTGATGACATTCTAGGAGATCATCAATGTGCATTTAGAAGAAACAGGTCTACAACAGATCAGATTTTTAGTATAAGACAGATTTTAGAAAAGAAATGGGAATATAATGGTACTGCACATCAACTATATGTAGACTTCAAAAAAGCATATGATTCAATTAAGAGGGAGAAGTTATATAGTATCCTGCTGGAGTTCGGAATTCCTAAAAAGTTAGTTAGACTTATACGAATGTGTCTAAATGGCTCAAAGAGTAGGGTGCGTATAGGCAAACAGTTTTCAGACACTTTTGAAATCCAGAATGGGTTGAAGCAAGGAGATGCACTATCTCCTCTACTATTTAATTTTGTACTAGAGCATGCCATTAACTCTTTAGAGAATGAGGAAGGCCTACAGCTGAATGGTATTAATAAGCTGTTAGTTTATGCTGATGATGTAGTACTACTGGCCGATAGCGAGGAGATACTAAAGGCCAACACGCACACACTATTGAGTAACACTAAGAAATTGGGACTGGAAGTAAATATCAGTAAAACTAATATATATGGTCACACGTAGAAATTCAGTATATAATGGAAATGGACAGCTAAAGACAAATGAGGGAAATTATGAGGAAGTGACTGAATTCAAATACCTAGGAACAATAATCACAAATAGGAATGAGATGCACAAAGAAATTAAACATAGGCTCAATTCTGGAAATGCGTGCTATTATGCATTGCAGAGACTTTTGATGTCCCAACTCCTTTCAAGAAACGTTAAGCTGAAAATATATAAAACTATTATTCTACCAGTTATATTATATGGGTGCGAAACATGGACTCTTACTTTAAGGGAGGAAAGGAGATTACGAGTATTTGAGAATAAAGTTCTTAGGAGAGATTTTGGACCAAAGAGAGATGAACAGACAGGTGAATGGAGAAGACTACATAACAATGAACTACATGGTCTTTATAAGAATCCAGATATAATAAGAACAGTCAAGTCTCGTAGACTGCGATGGGCAGGACATGTTGCACGTATGGGGAATGAAAGACGTGCATGGAAGCTTCTTGTAGGAAAGCCAGAGGGAAAACGCCCAATTGGTAGACCAAGAATGAGGTGGGAGAACAACATTAACTATGATTTGAGGGAAGTAGATTATACAGGGAATGATTGGAAAGCATTAGCTCAGGATATTGATGTATGGAGAGCTTATGTCCGTGCGGCCATGAACCTACGGGTTCGATAGTGCCAGTGAGTAAGAGTAAGTAAGTATTTAAACATAAATTATTCTTAATCATTACAAACTTTAAAGAAAACAGAAATAATAACAAAAATAACAATCTTTACTCACACAAACACTCATGCATACCTTTTTAGTCCAGCCGAGGGTTAGGGTCCATACCCCCGGATACCCTACCCTGGCTTACTGGACCAAACACAAAACAACACAGCTCTCCTCGAGCTGATGTCATCGAGACGATAACAGAATTGAATGAAAGAATGAACGAATGAATGTAATGACCCTGTTTACCACTTGCTTCACCAATTTGAATGTTCCGAGGAAGAGGGGAAGTTGCGCACTACAGACAGAGCAGTGGGAAGGGATAGGAAGGTGAGTGGGAGTAAACACAGAAAGGAAATTGACACAGTTCATAAATCTCACTGTAGAGGGAGATGTTCATAGATGTAATACTGAAATAGTACTTTCGGTACAAGTGCACCATATAGGTGCTGGATCAAACCGTTATTGTTGATAACTATTTTGATTGGAAAGCATAGATTGTTCAAATTTGTGACATCTTTGCCCGGGCCCATAGAGGCAAAGAGGAATTCAACTTTCTTTGCTCAATTCTCCCAATATGTAATGTTTACTGACTTATAAAATACAATCGTGGAAGCTTTGGGATAAAGGAACTAACACCCGCTTGAGCAAGCTTTTGGAATTTGACTTTGATATCTGACTTATATTAACTACTGAATGAATAGGCACAGAGTAAGTAAAAAGCACAACTAAAGCTTTTAATGCGTGTCAAAATATAGTCAGATATAATATAAAGATAAATAAATAAATATTCGATTTCCAAAGAAAAGAAATCATAATAGATCATCTATACAAAAGAAAATATAATATAAATCAACATACATACATACATACATTATCACTCACTCTAGTCCAGCCTCGGGTTGGGGGAAATACTGTCCTAGCGTCCCCACCCTGGCTTACTGGACTAAACAAACTAAACCAGCTCTCCTGAGCTGTTCTGACCAGACTCCATTGGTAACTAAGTAGATGATCATTCGATGTTACAAAACACAGCTATTTATGAGAGTTCACAGGGAGAGGGGGATTGCGCAATAGCACAGGGTGTGCACTAGGAAAGGAAAGGATAGATAGGAAAGCATTTGGCACTGTTCATAAAGATGACACTCGAGATGGAGACGCGATGACGTATAGTTTGCGCAGTGAGACGTAATTCCTGTATCGAAATGTCCATTTCGGTACAGAAGTGCAACAGATGCATCAAATGATCTTATGATGATGAACTCTGAAAGATTGTGATACCTTCTTGTAAACAACATCAAAACTTAATAAATTGTATACTTTACTGAGTACTAGATTTTACTTTCTCCTACTAAAACTTTCCTTAAACTATGTTTTCTTCCAAAAGTCTTAACTCCAAGTCATGTGACACTGTTACTACCACTTGCAATGGTGGAGGATTTTTGAGAGTATGTGCCCAATATTGCCAATGTAGTTACAAATAAACATATCTTTTAATGAAAATGAAAATTAAATATCTTAAAATAAAAATCGCGATTTCTGGAGTTTGGTATTTCATGGATTTAAGATACTTTGGAAATAAGCTCTTCAATTGTGGGAGATATTTCCCAATCTAGAGAGTCTACTGGTGAAATTCATGGAGACAAGACCTACATAGAAACGGTTGCCTATGATATTAAGCAAATCACATTTAATTCCATTTAAAATAATATAAATAGTGCATCGTATGGCTCCGAGTGCATTTAAACATATATGCTGTTAATTTCAGCTTGAAATATAAATAATTCTGAGTTATTTTATATATGACAGTCATAAAAATGGTGGTTCTAATAGTTTTCAATAACGGTCATTCAAGTAATTGACGGATTAAAAATCATTCTACAAGTTTCATTTATCGTTGAAAATAATTATTATTGAGAATAAAATTCATAAAATAAGTGACTTTTGATTTAAAGTGAGAACCTATTTTTCATTTTCCCTGACCGGAGACTCAAGCCGAGGCAAAGTTGAAGTTGAACCCAGGACTTCCTACAACGAGAACCTACTACAAGGAAACAGATGTTATACCTTAATAGGATCATAACAACATGGGCCCTCCTCATCTTCATCATGCAAACAACCTACTTCAATGTGAACTATCAATTGTTTCTCTCTTGCACTCTGTGAGGCACCAATCTCTTCGGAGGAGTTTGTAACCTTCATAGCCAATAGAACAAACCTAGAGATGATACAAATAAACTGGGTGCTATTTATTACCATCCAGTGGGCTGAAAGGATGCTTCAGTTTCATACGAGAAAACAAAAGCTTTCCAAAGTGGTTCATTGTGCTCAAGGGCAACTAAGTTTCACAGTGTAAAAAATAAACATCAATAATATATTTAAAGGAAGTTTATTTTAATTAATGATACAGTTAGAATTTAACATCTCACCCCATTATTTTAGATTTCTCGAAGACTAGTTTTGGTAGTCTGTTAAATAGAGCTGGAGATGGTACACAGAATATCAAAACTAGCCTTTGAGGAATCTACAATTACAAGGTGAGGTGTTAAATTCTAATTCTACAGGGTGCAGCAGAAACAATGATCCATTTTAAAACATGTTATTTTGGCATGAAGAAATACAACTACACATTATTAGTGTACATTGTTCGAAAGAACACATCCTACCATTAATTACATGTCACTTTTTGTAAATTATGTCCTTTAGGTGTCCACCATTCTTGGCGATGCGATCTTCTGCATGAACATGCACATTCTCCATAACCTTACGAAGAGTGTAACCTGTTATGGCTTCAATTTCGGTGTGAATGTTATTTTTCAAGTCTTCAAGAGTTGTTGGCTTGTTAGCATACACTTTGGATTTTAGGAATCCCCACAGAAAAAATCACAAACCGATAAATCGGGCCAATTGGGCATTGCCAAAGCAGCTCGTACTCTTGCAATGTCGTCCGGGGTGCGAAACGTACGTGGCCTACCAGGTGGCTTTTTGTTTGTTGCAGATGCTGTTGATTTGAACTGCTGGACCCATCCCATAATCAACTTCTGAGACAGAACTTGATCAATCTGACCAATGTTAAAATGTTACCGGAACAAACGCTGTGTCCGTACGATACTGTCACCACATTTGAAAAACGTTCCTATTGCAAACACACAGGGTTCATTTGACCAACGCTCCATACTGACTGGCAGTACTTTGAACTGCAGTATGCATTGGTACCAATATCAACTCTCTAGGAAGCCTTGTCCGATATTGGCAAGCAATTTAAAATGAGTCATTGTTTGTGCCGCATCCTGTGTTATTAATGTAAAAATAAATTCAAAGAAATACTGAAGATTGATTAATTGCTCTGAAACCAGTAGAAAAAGAAGACAAATATAAAGTGAGGTGATATTTATTAGTAGATATAGATCATCGGTTGATTATGTCTTTGACATCGTCCGATTCCTTATAGCCAATTTTTTCGGTCCATCCAATCTCCTGGTTGTAGATGTTTCTTCTTCATGTATAAACATATTCCCTGACTCCAGGAGGTTTTAGGTCTTCCTCTGCCTCGTCTTCCCTCAGGTTTCCATTCCAAAACGATTTTGGTAGTCAATCCTCTTTCATTCGCTGGACATGTCCGTACCATCTTAATTGCTGAGTTTTAATATAATCTGAAATAGTGTCTTATATCTTCATTTTCTTCCTTATAACTGAGTTCCTAATTTTTTCTCTTCTTGAAATCCTTGCTGCCCTTCATATAAAATCCATTTCCGTTGCCAAAAGATACTTATTTGTTTTTATTGTTAATGGTCAAAGTTCTGCTCCATAAGTAATTATGCTTTTAACAATTGTATGATATATATTCATTTTATTTTTATTACTTGTATTTTTATCCCACAATATTCCATGAGGCAAGCTATTGCAAATTTTCCTTTATTATTTCTATTTCTTATTTCCTCTTCATAACTCCCATTTTTATTTATTTTAATTCCTAAATATGTGATCTCACTACAATATTATTGTTGTTTCTCCAGACTCCAAAATTAAATTTTGTTCTGGTTCACCAATTGATAAATATTTTGATTTTTTCATGTTCAAATTTAATCCCCATTTTTCATATTCTATTAATTTTCTAGTCATATATTCTAAATCTTAATAATCTTGTGCAATTAACAATTGATCATTTGCAAAATGTAAGTTGAATAAAGTTTTGTTGTTTGAATTAGGAATTCTCATGCTTGAACTAAGAGAAGTTTGAAAACTAGAGTGAAAGAACGTTTCAGGAATGTCAAGAAGGGGGGAAGTGGAAAAGTCTGCAGTGGCATGGCCAGAAAAACATCTTATTGACAGAAAGGCTAAATTATTAAAATGAATAGAAAAACCCAAAGAACTCACTGTTTGGGGGAAAAAAATCTACATTAAAAAAAAGAAAAGGAAAAAATTAATGAACTTAGAAATTTCTGCAGAAAATTGATTTCAAGGTTTTTCAATCTAACAACACAGGGAGCAAAAGATAACTCAAGACGACAAAACAATGGTCGTGAAATACTGACGATGAAACAGAAGATAGTTCCAAAATTAGTTTAAGAAGAAGAAAAATATGAGGCGAGTGATAAATTGTACATATATATAAAAATAGTTTAATATATGTAGGAAATAACACTACGAGGTTTCTTTTAATTATATTTGAGTTGGATATTTTGACTCACCTCATATTTCATGATTTTTATGCAGACCTAGATTTTGTCGCTTCTGTACGACATTGTTGATGCTTCCAACTGTCGTTTTGAGGTTCTCCATTCTGTAACTGTGTAACAGTGTCGATCTTCCAACTGTTGTTTTGCAGTTCTCCATCCTGTAACATTACAGAACCAAATTTTTTATGAAGAGATTCCCCAGTTGTGTGGTGAAGAAGCCCAAAATATTTGAATCCACATGGATAAGGCCTCCAGTCATACTTCGCAAGCATCCCATGCATGTTATTGCTGAAAATATATGGAGATGGGTATCAACATGGTACCTTTTGACAAAATCCCAGCAGATCACCTGGTGCACTACCAGTGGTCTGCTGAAACAAGGTCTTGCATTTATTTTAAAATACAATAGGAAGTAACATTAAGAGGTATGTTTAGTAATTAAAACATTTTGTCTTCTTGATGCCCCACCATAGTAAAGGTCTTATGAAAAATCTGCCAGGAGGTTTGGTGTAGCATCCCCCTTCCTGCTCTGCAGCGCAATCTTCTGCAGTGAAAATTGCATTTCAGAGCCATAGTCTATGCACATCTCACACACTCTAGTTTGATCAATTTCTGGTTCAAGCAGAAGTTTTTTCTTTACCACTAACCAAGATTGTTGTTTCAGGTTTGAAGAGACCAGCTGAAGATGAAGAAGAGAAGACACAACCGAGTGTTCCAAACAAAAAATTGAATAATACCAAGTTATCCAAGAAAAAGTTAAGAAAACTGAAGAGAGCTCAAAGAGCTTTAAAAAAACTAAAAAATATGTCCCAAGCGATGCAAGAAACACAAAAATCTGGTTTCGCTACAGTAAGCAGTGGCTCGAATAACAGTTCGTCTAGATTTAATAGCTCACATTATGGTGGTGCAAAGACATATCACATAGGCCAATCAACCAATGGCAAGTTTGATTATAAGGCATTGAGAACTCCTGGGCCTTACGGTAATTTGATTTTGATAGAACCAGTTTATCAAAATATGAATCCAAATCATATTATCAATACTTCAGCTGGAGCTTGTCACATACCCATGGAAAGTAGATACACCAAGGAAGAAAAGTAAGTATTTCATAGAAAGAGAATGTAGTGATGAGGGTACTCATTTTTAGATGCTAAAAAATTGAATAATATTTGTTTTTGTATTAAAAACACAAAAATCATCATCCATACAAGATGTTAAGTCATATGGCCTCAAGGATCTCAAAGAGGAATTTTCAATCCAGTGCTTTTTCGAACGTCCCAGCGACCTTTTGCCTTGAGGATAGTAACGAAGCATAGATTTTTGGAATTCTATGGGATAACATGCATTGAAGATGGGCTTTTCAGTTGTTCTGGTACTTTTGTATATAATGGAGAATAGGTTCTGCCTTCCTCTTGGCGTCCTAGGATGACAACAACTTACGACAAACTGAAAACAGGCTTGTTAATGCTAATTCACTTGATCTTTGTCTTCTGATCTACAGCTGGTTATGACTGGTGATTGGATTATTGCTCAAACATCAACTAGAAAAATATCAATGGGCTGAAGAGGACAAATGCGTCCCTAAAGCAGCTGGAAGAGACAGGCCATTGGTCCTGCAAATTAATTCCTACTGGCTGCCGAGTGTGTGCCCAGGTCAAACTGAGAGTGTGCTTGGCTGGTTGGGGGAGAGTGTGTATGGGGTACATAAAGGGTTGCTCTGCTCTTCCAACACCTTTGTCTTGTTTTGACACCCAACTCTTCCATTATTTCCTCATTTCTTTTATGGTCTGAACTTTGTATAGCCTGCTCTATGGCGCATAAATCACATCTCATTTGCTGTTATTTGGCATTTTTTCTTCTTTGAATTGTCTATACTTCACTACCATATCTTAATACTGGTCCTGCAAGAATCTTATAAAGTCGTAATCTTGTGTTCTTTTGTACTAAAGATGGTTTCATAATATTATTAATTATCGTCATTGTTTATTATGGTAAATATTATGATAAATTAAGTAAATTATTATTAAACATATTAAGCAGCCCCGCTGTGCTGGCTCGGTGATAGGTAAAAAGCATAACTAAATTAACTTACAAGGAAAGTACTTGGGCTCGAACAAACATATCTGTATGAAAGTTTGGTTACAGGACCATTACGTACCTCTCAATGTGCTGGTGGGTGTCGTTTTTCTGCAAAACTCTGCAATCATGCTCTAGGTATCACTGCAGATGCCATTGTAGAAGTCATACGCAATGCAGATATCTTAACTATAAATGTAAATGGGGACTTTCAGTAAAATGGTCACAGCAATATGAATGACTGCAAAACGCACAGTGAAGAAAAGCAAGTTGATCGCATGTCATATTTGCACATTCTATAATATCAGTGTTGAACGCCACATCAATTACACTTTTGAAGTTGTCCAGTGGTTCACCAATATCATAGCCAGCGTTCTGCCATGCGTAATGAAGCATTGGTCTATATACTTCTGCAGATAACTTATTGTAAATGACAATGCAAATTCATGATAAAGAATCTCTCATGCTATTTTGGCTGCATCTTACTGGAACGTAGTTTAAGAAAGTCTGTTATTCTCTTGGCATATATTTTATATTGCCTAAAGAAATACACATCCAGTGGTTGTGCATATTTTGTAGTTTTAAGTGGAATGATTTTTAAATGGACATCTTTTCCGCCAGATGCTTCCAGTAGTACTTCTTCATCCTTATGTCCAGACCAGGAGTCACAAAGTACTAATGACTTTTTTGACAAATTTCGATTCAAAACTGACAGAAAAAAGGCTTCAGATGTTGTTTCATCATCTTCCCACTCACAATTGCATCGACAAAGACATTTAGAGGGCACCGAGTTTCTATTTCCCTTGACACACGGGGTCCAAACTTTCCACTAGGTTCTTGGAAGCAAATATAGAGTTTGTCTGCCAGTTGTCCTTCCATTGATATAGCAATATTGATCGTGTAACAGATTGCAACATCGAGACTGTGTTTTTATCCCCTTTCATGGAGAGCGTTCTGTCAGAAGAAAGCTCATAATTGAACTGACTCTGATCACAGTTCCATACAGAACTAATTTCAGTTTTTTCTGTTGTGTTATGATCATTGACTTCAGCAACACATGTTTAATAATCCATTACATGGACTCTTGATGTCCCAACTCTTTAAAAAAAAACATTAAACTGAAAATATATAAAAGTATTATTCTACCACACTCGAGGGAAAATTTTCTATAGGATCATAACAGGCCTTGGCCTAATACTTGGAAGGAAGAAGAAGAAGAAGAAAATTATTCTACCATTTATATTATATGGATGCGAAACATGGACTCTTACTTTAAGGGAGGAAAGGAGATTACGAGTATTTGAGAATAAGGTTTTTAGGAACATTTATGGGCCAAAGAGAGATGAACAGATAGGTGAATGGAGATGACTACATAACAGTGAACTACATGGTCTTTTTAGGAAGCCAGATAAAATTAGAACAGTTGAGTCTCATAGACTGTGATAGGCAGGACATTTTGCACGAATGGGGAATGAAAGAGGTGCATGGAATCTTCTTGTAGGAAAACCAGAGGAAAACGTCCAGTTGGTAGACTAAAATTGAGGTGGGAGAATAACATTAACTATGATTTGAGGGAAGTAGGTTATACGGGGAATGATTGGAAAACATTAGTGCAGGATATGGATGTATGGAGAGCTTATGTAGTCACAGCCAGAACACTATGTATGTAGTTAAATTCATTCTCTCTCTCGATAATTGTTTTACTGGCATTTGTGTTAAAGACAGTAATTACAAATAGGGATGAGTTACAGAAAGAAATTTAACATAGGCTCAGTTCTGGAAATACATGTTCTAATGCATTTCAGAGACTCTTGTCATCCTAACGTCTCTCAAAAATGTATAAAACTGCTCTTCTCCCAGTTTTATTATATAGATGTGAAACATGGACTCTTATTTTAAGGAAGGAGAAGAGATTATAAATAATAAATTACAACAGTAAGTTACATTATGAGGTTCTTTTTAACAAATAATGTGAATCGAGAGCCATCTTACCTCATAATTCATTGTGTTCTAGTTGAACATATTTTGATATGCTGTGCATTTGATTATCAGCTTTTCCAGACTCTGGAAAAGCTGATGATGGTATCCATGGCATATCACAACATGTTCAAATAGAACACAACAAGTTATGAGGTAAGATGACTCCAGATTCACCTTATTTATTAAGATTAGAGCGAGGAATTATACGAAAAAATTATGCTAAAATATGAAATCATAATAACAAATATGAAAAATATGTACACAAAAATATTATGAAGCTACTGTTCTTTTTAACCTTTTACATATATTTATATACACAGGCACTGTATAATTTATGAGTATACATACCAGCACGCAAATGAGACAAGAAGACCTTTTTGTAGCTCAAGAAATCAGGAGTTTCACTGTATTTCCATTTTAATTAATTTTTCATTAATTCTGACTCAATATAAAATGTCATGTTCGTAATTTGAAGCAATTTTAATGGCTCACATTGAAGTGTAGTTGTTTGAGGAATCACGCAAACAATCCGGAAGGTCGTGGGTGTGAGTCTCAATGGGGTCAGGTTTTTAGCTGTACAAAACTTTCTGGCAGCATCATAGCGTTTGGATCTACTCAGCTCTTAATTTAAATGAGTACCAGATGCAAAGGCGGCCGTCACGCAGGACTGAGAACCCAGTGGACATCTCTTGGCAATTGTCTAGAAATGTGGAAGTCTCAACATTCATCTACCCCAAGGGCCTCCCAAGTCTGTAGTTTTGACACTTTATTTCAATAAATTAATACTGGATATATATATATATATATAAAGTGATCCCACAAAGACCCGGAGGCCCTTGGGGTAGTAGGAGGTTAGGGCTCCCACTTTTTCTAGACAATCGGCACTTTATGTCAGCCGGGTTGTCAGCCCTGCGTGACGGCCGCCTTTACCCCCAGAACAAGCGTCTGGTACTCATTTCCATTAGAGGCTGAGTCGACCCCAGGGCCATAGTGCCGCCAGATGGTTTGGGTCAGTTTAAAAATCCTGCGGGACTTGAACCCTCGACCCTCCGGCTTGTAGCTCAGTGCCTTAACCACTACGCTACGGCGTGCCCCTATATATATATATATATATATATATGTATATATATATATAATCCCGTCCAGGCATTTATTTTTCTTATCATACCATATATATATATGTGTGTATATATATATATATATATATATATATATATATATATGTAACACGATCAATTAATTTATCCAATGATATTTAATTACAAAATCAAAAAATAAAACATAGTAACTGTAGTAACATGCTGCCATTGAATATATCACTGACAAAATTTAGAGTAGATACAGTTTGGATGACTTCTATTTACCTTGCATAAAGATAATGAATTCCAGTATATGTAAATGTCATAATAACATTAAAATGGATGAATCAGAACACACCTAGACCAAATCCTAACTAACTAACTAACTCACTGGCACAATCGAACCAATAGGTTCATAGTCACATGGACATAAACTCTCCATACATCCCTATCCTGAACTAATGTTTTCCAATCATCCCCTCTATAATCTAATTGCCTCAAATCATGGTTAATGTTATTCTCCCACTTCATTCTTGGTCTACCAACTGGGTGTTTTCCCTCTGGTTTTCCTACAAGAAGCTTTCATGCACATCTTCCATTCTCCCATTCGTGCCATATGTCCTGCCATCGCAGTAGACCAAGTACTGTATGTCATATTTGGAGAAACAAGATGTTAAAATGAATTAATCCACAAATAATTCTAGGGTGTATTTCAAGACTCTCATTGCAATTACAATTATTTTGAATCCTATACATTACACGTATGAACATGGTGAAATGTAGTTAGGATTATTTTAACATTAGTTTTTCCATGAAGTTTACCCGAGCACACTATGGTATACTTGTGCTTTGAATACTCCAATTATTAATTCTGTTCGTAATACAGTTAGGAGCTTTTTATATATTTTTAACGCCTGTCTGTCGGAATTATTTTGTACGATCAAAAAGTATGCTCCACACCATATGATGTTATGGGAGCAAACATGTACCGCGCTATATATGATAGTTTGATATAAGTGAGAATAATATTGGCCTTACCTACAAGAACTTTACTAATTTCATAAACTGTGGAGTAAGACCTTATTTCCCAGCACAGCTTCAAGTTTAGCAGCAGCAGTCTTCCCTACATTTAAATACTGTAATCCATTCACAAAATAAGGATTGTCCTTAGGTAGCAAAAAGGAACTGATTCCTACCTGAGAGAAGGAGTAGGTGGTTATTATTCTAACATTGTTATTCTTTATTAAATTAATATTAAGAAGCTAAAGCTGTTACTATGATTGAAATAAGTATATTAAAGTACACTACTAAATTATTGTAATCAAATGGTAAAGAGAAAAATTTATGCCTGAACCGGGAATCGAACCCCGAACCTTCAGCTTTCCGTGCTGATGCTCTAACCATTGAGCTAATCCAGGCTTCCTTCCCATCCAAGCACAAATCCTTCCTTTACCTTACTGTCTTGGTCCCACATTCAAATGCAATGAATCATCATTCACAAATACACAATGAATGGCTTCTACCTGAAGAAGACATGAAGGGACTCCACATAGCTATAGCATTATTTATTAAATTAATATTAAGGAGCTAAAGCTGTTACTATGATTGAAATAAGTATATTAAAGTACACTACTAAATTATTGTAATCAAATGGTAAAGAGAAAAATTTATGCCTGAACCGGGAATCGAACCCCGAACCTTCAGCTTTCCGTGCTGATGCTCTAACCATTGAGCTAATCCAGGCTTCCTTCCCATCCAAGCACAAATCCTTCCTTTACCTTACTGTCTTGGTCCCACATTCAAATGCTATGAATCATCATTCACAAATACACAATGAATGGCTTCTACCTGAAGAAGACATGAAGGGACTCACATAGCTATAGCATTATTTATTAAATTAATATTAAGAAGCTAAAGCTGTTACTATGATTGAAATAAGTATATTAAAGTACACTACTAAATTATTGTAATCAAATGGTAAAGGCAAAAATTTATGCCTGAACCGGGAATCGAACCCCGAACCTTCAGCTTTCCGTGCTGATGCTCTAACCATGTTATTCTACTTATTCATGTTCTTGTCACAGTCATAGATTAGGAAATCCCTGTTCTTGTTCTGTAGTTTTGGACAAAAGCCTCCACTAGGTCATTCCATGTCTCCTTTTTTTTCAATTATTTTCTTTTATCAAATCTATTTATCTTGTCCTTCCGGAATTGAAATGGAATATTGTGTTCTCTGGGTTGTCGTATGTAACGCTGGTGGGAAAATTTTCTATAGGATCGTAACAGGCCTTGGCCTAATACTTGGAAGGAAGCAGAAGAAGAAGATTTATCTTGTTCCAGATGGGATACTGAGGAATTTTTGCCTGTCTACCATATTACATTGTCAAAAATTTCAAAACTATAGTCATTTCAAAAATGTTTTTAAGCAATTAGTAGAAATTTTATTTTAAAAAATTGAAAGTTGAAAAATATGAAAGAATTTACATTTTTACTAAAATATGAACATTTTGCCAATGCAATATAAAAAATGTAGGTCTTATTTGATTCTACATATCATAAAATGTAAATATACTTTGTGTCTCAGCACGCTCTAATAGTTTAAAACATGAAATTTCATAAAAAATCCTCGCTTTAATTATGAGTATTTGAAAATAAAGTTCTAAGGAAAATTTTTGCACCAAAGAGAGATGAACAGTTGCGTGAATGGTTTACTTAACGGTAAACTACATAATTTTTGTAGGAAAATGGATGTAATAAAAAACAGTTAAGTCTTGTAGATTGAGGTGGGCAGGACATGTGTTACAAATGGAGAATGAAAGAAGCGCATCGAAACCTCTTTTAGGAAAACCAGAGGGAAAGCAACCTGTAGGTAGGTCAAGAAAGAGATGGGAGAATAATGTTAACCATAATTTGAGGGAGGTAAATTATACAGGGGATGATTGGAAAACATTAACTCAGGACAAGGATGTATGGAGAGCTTACATCCATGTGGCCTTCAACCTCCAGGTTGATAGTGCCAGTGAGTTAGTTAATTGGTTAGTTGTTAAATAGTAATGTTAGGAATCACAATATTTTTATGTTAGAATTCTTAAATTGTTTCAGAAGAATGTATTTGAATTGATATATTTGAAGAAAAAAATATGCACTCAGACTGGGGTTTGAATCCAGGACCTATGACTTTCTCTGAGCTGCCATTTGCATGATCAAATAATGGTTCGTAACATTTGACGCTCGGGAATTAACAATGTATTGTATTGTAAGCCTGTGTTTTCCCTTTACAGAGATTTAGGCACTCTCCCACTACAGGGAAGAATTTGAACCATACTAATTTAGTTACACTTGTTTTCGTATAGATGTCATTTTGAGTTGTACGTGGTCACCACTCCGCCTCACACTGACATCTAGGACGGGAAAATTTGATAAATTTTGCTTAGAGGCCTTTTCATTCAGGCTTAAGGATTTTTTACGAGCCTGAAAATCTTCAGACTCGGGATCCACGGCTTAAAGTCCCTCCCGGGGGACTTGCTCCTTGGATTTTTCCGTCCTAAAAATCCATCGATTCTGGCTGGGTTTGAACCTGCGACCCTCGGGACCAGAGGCAAGGAGCATAACCACTAGTCCACCGTTGCCGACGAATTAACAATGTATAAGATAAAAATTTGCATTTACATTGGTGTGCTCAGGTAGCTCAGTGATAGAGCATTGGCATAGAAAACCAAAGGTCCTGGGTTCAAACCCAGTCTGAGTGTATATTTTTCTCTTCAAATATAATTTGTTCTTCAGTGAGAAGAATTAAGTTAATAACAAAAAAAACATTGAATTAATATGTTTGTTTCTAGGAGACATACTTGCAAGATATTCTTGAATGGGACGTTTTTGGCAGAAGGCATAGGAGATACCAAGAAAGCTGCTTCCAGAAGGGCTTCTGAAAGTGGTTTAGAAATGCTGAAAAGAATGTACTATACAGTTAAGGTATGCAAATAAAAATTGAATTTTGTTTATACAATGTGTCTAGACAGTCAGTTCACAATAAAGAGATGCAAATACATATGCTAGCAACTTTGTCAATTTACAGCTAGTAGAGAGTAGTAATATTTAGCATTTTGAAATCAGAAATATAGCATTTTTGCAAATTTTTAAGGAATCAAGCTATTAAGGTTGTTCTCATGAAAAAATGTAAAGTAATCGTACTACAGGTCTTAGGAAGCCGTTAGAGTAGTAGAATATTGAGGCTTCCAAATTTTTAGACAATTGGCAATTGATGTCAGCTGGATAGCCACATTTCCCGAGGATTAAAAAATTCATTAATTGCTCCTTCAATTCGTCATGAATGAAGTTATCTTTATTGTGTGAGTTTCTAAGCGCTGTTCACAGTACGCATTTAAAAGTAAAGACTTTTTTCGTAACAATAAAAAATACAGTACAGTATTTATCTTCATTTTAAATATATGGTGGGAAGAGCCATGCCCGGATAACCTGCAAACCAGATAATACGCACAAGGATAATCGAGAGTTTGCTGTAATAAATAATGTGAATCTGGTACATCTTACCTGATAAATATTTAAAAGTTTATGAGGTAAGATGACCAGACTCACCTCATTTATTAAGAAGAACCTCATAATGTTACTTCCTATTGTAATTTATTAACCCTCTGCATGTCACTGGTAAAATCTCTTGTGTCAGAGATTTAAATTGCTTGAGAAATTCGAAGGAGGACGGTCAAAAAAGACCTGCAATATTCACGAAAGAATGAGTAATTTTTTTTATATACCAGGGTCATACTGAAAATCGTAAGCAACATTTTTTTAAACAATCATAATATTTATTTTAGACAAACCAAGCACACCATGTTAATCTACAGACCTTTGTGCTACTTTTCAACATAGTCTCCATTTCTTTGCACACATTTTGTCCAGCGTTCTACAAGCTTGAAAATTCCCTTGTGATAGAAGTCCCGTTCCAGCTGCTCGAAGACACTGATGCACTGCTTTCCGAATATCCTCCAGCATCTCGTAGCATTGGCCTCTCATCTGATCCTTCACAGAACCGAAAAGATGGTAGTCGGAGGGTGCCAAATCGGGACTATAGGGAGGATGTGGAAGAGTTTTCCACCCAAATGTCCTGATCTTCTCCACAGTGGCACGAGCAGTGTGAGGACACGCGTTATCGTGTTGCAGAATGATCTTCCTTCCAGGGTGTTTGTCATGCAATGCACGACGGAGCTTCACAAGTGTCTGGATATAGCGGGCAGCATTTATGGTTTGTCCAGGTTCAAGAAATTCAACCAGAATGCAACCTTGCGCATCCCAGAAGACGCTGCCCATAACTTTCCCAACAGATTGCACTGTCTCCGCTTTTTTCTTTGATGGCGAATTCAAGTGGTGCCATTCCATACTCTGGTGTTTTGTTTCAGGCTCGTAGCGATGAAACCAGCTTTCGTCACCTGTCACAATACTCGTCAAAATATCATCACCTTCATTTCGAAATCTCTGAAGAAGGTTATGGGTGATGGTTCTTCTCTGAAATTTGTGGTCTTCACTCAATAAACGTGGAACCCAATGGGCACTAACTTTTCGGTAACCTAAGCTGTGAATCATTTTTTGCACTGCACTGTGTCCTACTGCAAGTTTTGTAGCAATTTCATTCACTGTGATACGCCTGTTGTCTCTAATGAGCGCATCAACTCTTTCCTTGTTGCAATCCGTGGAGGCAGAGCGTGGGTGACCGCTACGAGGCTCATCTTTGATACTCGTGTTCTCATCTTTAAAATGTTTCACCCATCTCCTAACACTGCTGGCACCCATGCAGGCATCTCCGTAAGCACATTGAAGTCTTTGGTGAATATCAACAGCAGATTGTTCCTCTTTAACAAGGAATTCAATGACAGCGCGCTGTCGAAACGAAACATTGATGTCTGCCATTTTGGAAACACTGCGTGTGGTCACATGATAGAAGCTATGATGCCACGAAATGGCAATGTTCTGGTATAAAGTCTGTAGATTACGATCCTGCAGTTGTTTTTGTTGCATTGTTGAAATTTGAATTTTAACAATGGGTTGCTCACGACTTTCAGTATGACCCTTGTATTACCTCACAGTTTATGTTTTCTTAAACACGGGAACTGCAGTTGTCAAGAGGAACATCCCTCCAATTTTCAACTGACATTATGACTACCGGATTTTCATTGGAATCTCCATCTATAACATTGCCATCTGATGTTGAATTGATGAACTTCAAGATCAGGTTCCATTTATCAGGAAATTTGAAATTCATGGATCTAAATTTGTTCTTTTGAATATATATCGTCTCCCAAACTGTCAATTCTAAATGTTTTAGAAGTTTGGCCTATTTTTCAATTTTATGACTCTCCAGCAAACTATGTGCTGCAATAGCTGATTTTTCAATTTCACCATTTTTAATATTTATAGTGTTCCTTTGTGCGAGTGTCCAAATTCCTTTTTTTTTTTTTCTATGTATACTTTATTGCAGTCGCTATGACTGATTTGATAAATTCCAGAAATTTCTGATGAACGAGATCTGATCTTGAAGTTCATCCAATCAACATCAGATGCTAACGTTATATATGGAGATTCCAATGAAAATCCAGTAGTCATAATGTCGGTTGAAAATGAGAGAGATGCTCTCTTGAAAACTGCAGTTCCTGTGTTTAAGAAAACATAAACTATGAGGTAAGATATCAAAAATGACTCATTCATCATGAATTAAGATCCTCATAATGTTATATCCCATATTTAACTATGAACCTGCAATATAGTCACAGGTGAGGAAACATGGGTATACCATTATGACAACCAAAACTAAGAGACAATCTTTATTATGGTGCTTTTCAAATGAGGAATCAGCCACTGTGGTTTGGAAAAGTAGAACAACTCTGGAAAGAAGATGGTGGCCATTTTCTTCACCAGGATGGGTCATCTCACCTCTGTGACCTTGAACACACATTGTACAGTCAATGCCAGGTGGTATGTGACTGAATATCTGCCGAAAGTTATTGTCACATGGAGGTCACAGCACCCAAAGTTGAAGAGTGGGCACCTTCTTTTGTATCACATCAACGCCTCAGCGCATGGGGCTGCCAGAACAATGAACTTCTTGGAAGAAAAATGCATTAGTGTTACCACCAACCCTATTCCCCTGACCTAGTTCCGTGTGACTTCTTTCTGTTCTCAAAGAACAAATAAAAAAATTTATGGGCAGCATTTTTCATCCGATGAAGAGGCCATTGCAGCATACAACAGTGCTCTAAGTCACAGAGGACCCAGAGAAGAAAGTGAACAAGTTTTGCATACATGCCACAAGTGGCGCTAGTGTAGAACTAACAACATCTAAATTTTTTTGGTTTTTCTGGTGCTAATATGAAATTCAGCACTGTCTGATGGTAAAATCATGAATTATAATTATACAACGCCATCTGGCAAATAATCATGGAATTGAACTTTTATAGGAATAAATAACATTTTAATTCATCTTAAATTATCAATTATTTGTACCCAGCCTCTCAGACCTAAAGATTTTTTTTAAATTTTAACAGAAGGGAAGAATGGAAATAAATAAAACATGTTAATTTATTTACGTTTATTAAAATAAAAAAAGTGCATTATGAGCTATTTTAAATATGTACAATTGACCTACCCCCTTATTCTCATGTACATCTGAAATCCATTATAAAGTTACTCACATTTTTTAAAATGTTTATTAGAAATGGCTGTACACTAACATCGCTCTTCCTAACCTAACAAATCTTAGAATTTTATCACTTCTAGTAGGTTTATCTTTGAAAATAGATTCACATTAAAAACTAAACAAGTTTTAATTTACTTACAAATTAGAGTAAAATAAAATCTAAGTAATGATTTTTAACTTTCGATAATATATCATTTTTACAGTACTGTCTACATAGACCAAAAGGATAGCACCTAAAAATTTCAATTTACAAAATGGCTAATTTCCCATAATCCCGAGTGAATGTTCTCTATGCGAATGAACATGCCGTGTGCCTTGCATTTGTTTTATTTAGTTACATATTCTGTTACTATGAAACAGTGCTAACCATTGTAGTTTGCTCATTGTAGTTCACCGTAAACGACCGAAAATTTTTAGATGTCACTGTACTCAGTTTTCCCTCTATTCGGGTGCTTTGTGTTCTAAGTGACATCCCAAAGGAAGATTGGAGTGAGATATTTTCTAAGAGCTTTCAAAGGATGGAAAAATGTATAAGTGCTAATAGAGAGCATTTTGAAAAGTTGTAATAGTTATTTTATAAAATTTTTAAAATTAAATTCTGCTAAAAACTTAGGCATAACTCTTGTATTTAAATACAAAATAATAAAAATTAACAATAAAAGAGATTGAACCTGGGATCAAACATGAGACTCCCAGTTGCCAGTTTCTCTAACTCTGATGCTACGTTAGGAGCCATGAAATTAATGTAGCAACAATAACTGCTGATGTATTCATGTCTTGCAATCATGTTGAAGGGGAAAGAATGTTATTTTGAGAACAGTGCAATGAATATTTAAATTAATATTGGGAAGTAAACATTATGAGGTTATATCATTAATAGTGATTGTAGAATATATTTTTAACGATTCACCTCATATGATTTCAAATTTCTTAGATACCGGCGGTTTCAGGCAATATCTTGTCCCTCTTCAGTCATGGCTAAATTTCATCAGTGGAAGCCATGACTGAAGGGGGGACAAGATATTGTCTGAAACTGCCGGTATCAAAGAAATTTGAAATCATATGAGGTGAGTCGTTAAAAATATATTCTACACTCACTATTAGTGCAATGAATGTTTGTAAATTCATTAACAGTACTTGAGCCATTCTTTTTTGGGTAAATGTACATTCATTTAATGATAAGTGCTAAAAGGAAAAGTTTTTTGTTCTACTGATACATTTGTTCTTGGACTAAGGTTGTTTTTGCTAAAAACACTCCGCTTTATAACTATAGAAATTTTATCTGATATAAACATTTTATATGGGGGCACGCCGTAGCGTAGTGGTTAAGGCACTGCACTACAAGCTGGAAGGTCGAGGGTTCGAGTCCCGGTGGGGTCAGGATTTTTAAACTGACCCAAACCTTCTGGCAGCACTATGGCCCTGGGGTCGACTCAGCCTCTAACTGAAATGAGTACCAGACGCTTGTTCTGGGGTAAAGGCGGCCGTCACGCAGGGCTGACAACCCGGCTGACATCAAGTGCCGATTGTCAAGAAAAAGTGGGAGCCTTAACCTCCTACTGCCCCAAAGGCCTCCTGAGGCCTGTAGTGGGATCACTTACCTTTTTTTACATTTTATATTGTTGGCCGGCAATCAAAACCTCGTAACTCCACAATTGGAAACATTTCAGGAGAAAGAAGAAACCTTGTAACTGGTTGATTTTTTAAGATTTTTACATCAAAATCTATTATATTTTTTTAATCTGGCAAGTGTTACACTAGAGATGTCAGTTCTTGGGTCTGAGATTAGAGCAAATGAAACCTTGCTGTTCCTCCCTGCCAGAGATGCAATTTTTGGGTCCGAGGTTAATAGTTGAGGAAATACATGGTTTTTGTAATCGTTAATAGATGCCACTAAAATCATCTTGGAGTTACAAGACTTTAACAGCATGTAGAAGATGTGTTTGCTTATCGAATAATACAAAAATCCAGATTTTATCCTGAATGGAGTTATGAGGTTTTGATTGCCGGCCAACTATATGTCTTAACTATCTATTAATTAATAATTGAGTTAGAATTTAATACCTCACCTCATAATTGTAGATTTCTCGAAAACATGTTTCAATATTTATTTAACTTTCACAGGTAAAGAACACTATGAGGTTTAATTTAAGAATTAAATTAATGTTTTTATTACCTCACCTCATATCGTGTTTCAATACTTCGTGAATCACCAATTCAACAGTTGGATGAAACTGTAGATAATATGCAGAAGTATTGAAACAGTCATCGAAAAGTGCACAATTATGTGGTCTTCTTGTTCTTCTTCCTCCTCTATGCATGAAAACTGGTAGCTTCTTGCGTGTTCATTCACTTCAGATCTGGGATATGGTGACATTATTCCATCATAGTTGTTGTCTTCCTAATGGCCATTTCTGTGCTGAAGTGTCCAATCATGAACTTTCTTCACTAATCTACTGTTCTCCATTCTCTGTATGTGATCATTCCAATTTAGTCTTCTATCATTTATCACGTGGTTCTTCTTCACTTCACGGACTAGGCAAAATGCCTATTCTGCCTCACGGTTGTTCTGTCCATCTTTTCACTGGCCTTCCTACATTCCTTGAACCTCTTGGCTAGTTAAATGCTGCTTTTGGTAATCTTGTTATGTTCATTCTTTCTACATGTCTACACAATTTTTCTCTATATCCTTTGATTTTATCATTTAATGGATATATATTTAACTCTGTTCTTATATCTTCATTCTTTAACTCATCAATTTTTGTGCAGCCTTTTGTTCTTCTAAGGAAGTTCATTTTCTGCACTTTGTATTTACTTTGTAATTTTTTGGTCATTACCCGAGTTTCACTCCCAGAAAGTAATGCAGAAACTGCCAATGTTTTATAAAACTTCAATCTAGTATCTCTTCTTGTTTTGTTCTATAATGTTTTATGTATAGTTCCACATATCATTTGAAATCTTTTCACATTTATGTATCTTTCAGTTTTTGTGTTTATAGTAAAATTACAACCTAAATAATTAAAATTTGTTACTTGTTCCAGATGTTTGTTGTCTATTATGATTTTTGATCTTATATGTTCGTTTCCCCAAAATGCCATTATTTTCGTTTTTACCTTTGATATTTTAAAATTATTTTCTTGGCATAACTGATTTAATTGATGTAAAGAGTACTGCAAATTATTTTTATTTTCTTGAATAATAACCACATCGTCAGCATACATTAAAACATTTAATATTTTAAAATGGTTCATTCTTATACCTACATTAACATTACTTTTCCAATTTTGGATGATGTCATTGATATATAAATTAAAAAGGTTAGGTGATAAACTACACCCTTGTCTTACACCTCTATTTATTATATCCAGCAGTTTATAGGCTCAATTTCACGTTCTTCTATGATAACAGAGCTGCAAATTTTCTCTCTCAGAGATTTTCCTTAAAACTTCATTTTGGTTGTTACATTAGTTTGTTTTGTTTTTTGAGTTTCAATTCTTTAATTTTTATTTTTCTAAACAGTTTGAACATCCCAACATTTTATTTGCATTATTTGCTTGATGGAAAATTTCATCTGTTATTCTGTTGCTGCTATTAATTTATATTCTTAAATATTTTAATTTCATGACCTCTACTATACTTTTCCCTTCTATTTCTAATTTAACACTGTGTGGGTCCTTGGATATTGACATTGATTTGATTTTGTTTATTGAGATATTCATGTTATATTTTGTTGCAATGATTCTAAATGTGTGGAATAGCATTTGTAAATCATCTTCACTTTGTGCAATTAGAACTGTGTCATCAGCATAGTTTATTATCTTCAGCTCTTTGTTGCCATATTTAACTATCAAATATGGAAATAGTAATTAAGATATTTGGTCTGTGTATTTTTACCTCTTAAGGTTTGTTTTTGTTGAACATGTTTCAAGGATTGTGAGCCCCATCTTCAGCGATTATAACCTCTTCATGTTACTTCCTATTGTATTTTTAAAATGGAAATAGTAAGTCTAAAGAAATATTAGTCAATCAAGGAATACGAAAAACGAGATTTATAATATAAAAATAGAATACCTGAGATCTCAGTCTTCCTCAACTTTGGATGTGGAGTACTTTCGAAGCATATGCTTCATCATCAGTTTGTAATTCGGTACATAGTAACCTCAACGGTGTCCTGTCATGAATTTTAAAAGTAACGACAAGGAGATTCATTAAGTCCCATATTGTTCACTCTAGTAATCGATAAAAGTATTAAAGAAAAATTATGAGGTGAGATGTTAAATTCTAACTCGATTATTAATTAAGTAAACCTCATAGTGTCATTCATTCTTCATTACGTATCCAGCTGTAGCAATTGAGACAAATTCATTGTTTACGGGATGAATCATAAATATGGCTATACGTTTGATCGCGTTGTGTGATGAAAATATTACCATTACAGGAAATATGAAATTACCATTGGAAAGGCAATTATTCAAATTACAACAATGGAATAAAACAAAACAGTGTAGAACTTACATCATTAGTCAAAATAGCGTTGAATATGCAACAGCAAATTACAATTGCTGCATGGGCAATAACGTATGCTAATGATCATAAGGCTGCAAGACGTGAGTTTAACGTAGCATTGCAGCCTTTGACTGTGGGGAAGTGGAGAAAACGACTGCTGGAAACGGGAAGGATGAAGAAAATCAAACCTCCT